>VKOC01000006.1:29913786-29924649 GCA_009364415.1 Spea multiplicata
ATGCTGTAGACTCAAGAGAATGTTGTTCACCAACTTGGCCTGCAAAGTCAAGGTGAATATCCGGAGATTATTATTTCTTTTACTATACTTCTATTGTGTCATAGTTCTGGTTGAACAAACAATGCAGCAATCTGGGTATTTTTAAATTAGTCACACTTTACATACTTGTATCATACAGTTTTGCACTTAACTTTAACTGTACTTCAGAGTATTAGGGAAAATACATTTTTCAAAGGACATATATTCACCTTCAAATTAATGTATTTTTATCCAGTGGAAATGCATGGAAGGATTCATGACAATCCTATTCTATGTATTTTCTCTGTGTACTCACAGTCCAGCTCCTTACCTTTGTTAAGCCAAGCACATCTCCTGATTACTAGTACAAAGGATGATGTACTCACCGCCTGTTGGCCTGGATGAGATTTCCAGGGGTCTGTGAGACCCTGTGTGCATGTGTATAGAGCGCTCCTGCCAGTGATTTGCTGCTTAAAGCATCCAAGAACTGGCTCCAACAAGGTATTTTTTTTTTACATTTTTAATGGGGGGAAGTGCATGTTAAAGTACCTCAATATACATTTTTCAATGGTGAGGCGGTATGAAATGTTACATTGTTCCTTCAATAAGAGTAATGAGAAAGTATATGGATTTTGGAAACAGTGCCTTCTTCCAAAGGGTTTGTGTGTAAGTGTGCAGCTACAGTGAACAGAGCTATCATTATGCATAAATGGGGTTTCAAAATACATATACTTTGAAGCCAGTTTTGTAAGAGAAAATATAATATGGATTGTTTTGTAAGACTTTAGAGGTGTTGGAGTTTTGCCGTCATACATGTGATTGGATGCTTCTTCAGTGACTTCCATGGGAGTGCAGCTGACCCTGTGCAAGTAGTGAATATATTAATCCTCTGGTTTCAGTAGAGGCAGTCAAGTGAAGACTTTGAGGCAACTGTCTTGTTTTCTTTCTCCAGTAACTAAAGAATGCCTGCACATTTCAAATGCTTTGGGGACTGGGTAAAAATGACATGTATTAAAAATACAAATAAAATGAGACTAAACTCATGCTTTCTAATAATTTTGTGGGCACAGGCAAAGCGGATCCTGCTCTCTAGCAGAAGATCGAAGCAGATCTGTTTATTTCCCATAACTATATAGGATGTGAAGAGGGTCATATTTCTTTGGACACTAATTCAAATCCTGACGCGGTAGAATTAGATGTGATGCCCCCCATAAAAGTAGCATTGTAGCCAATTTCAAATAAGTAACACAAGGGCAACTTGGATCCAGACAAGTGATAATTTTGTCCTTGGCTAAATGGTTTAATCTAGCAGGGACCATGAATTAACAGTGTATTTCTGCTGTCATGGGTGTTCGTTTATCGTGCCACAGTAATCTTAGCGATCCTCATTAAGTTTTGTCTAAGATCTGGAAAAGGTCACCATGTGCCTAGTAACAAAACCTTTGCTCCTGAATTTGAAATACATAACAGATATTGGTTTTTAGTTCTCTCCAACATCATGTTTAGGTAAGTTAAGCCCCTCACTTCACCTACTTTTATTTTATTGACCTACATATGATGAATTACTGTTTGGTGGATGGAGCATCTTGCTAGTTATTAGTCTAATAGTTTTAGGCATTAGGTGGATGACATTTATCAATTTTTATTTTTTTTTAAGCCCTGAGGTCAGTGACTTTGCTGTGAAAAAAAGTGACAAGTGCCATAAGGCAGCGGTGGACACCAGGTCCCCTTCGTTTGGGGGTCGCACTCCCTGCCAAGGTTTAGACATTAATGGCTGTGTGTTGAGTTATTTTTAAGGGAACAACATACAGTTATATAGGCTGTACACTCACTACTTTACATTGTCGCAGAGTGTCATTTCTGCAGTGTTGTCACATGAAAAGATATGTACAGGCTCAAAATGCATTGTTTTTAATGGGTTTAGGGACCGCCCATTGTCCTTAAGGGGTTAAAGTTACGCTCCAGCCATTATATGCACTCCAATCCATATGGTGGCAGAGTGTCATCTTTTACCCTATATAGAGTGCACATAAGCCGATACCCCATCCCCTCTACTGGTTTGCATGGGAAGTCAGGGGATCTGATAAGACGTGATACACCAGAAAGCACCACCACTTATTTCAATATGAGCACTTCCCTGTCCGTGATTGGCTGCTTCTAGCAGAATCTCCTGTCCGTGATTGGCTGCTTCTAGCAGAAGGGGCGGAGCAGTGCAGGTTTAAAAAAAACCAAAACTTATTAAAAGTAATATTCTTATACATTGATCATTGGTGAGGCTGTCCCTTTAAACTCCTCACAAAAAAGTCACTGAGTATATGGCCATTTTTTTGTACTACATACAAAGTTACAAATAGGGGACTCAGAATACTGCTCATGAGATTTTATTGACTTTGAGATGCATATACATTTAATGAATAAAGTATTAAAAGTGTATATATGGCTTAATGTTTTAACAGTATTAAAATGCCTATGTTTTTTTTATGTAGCCCATTTGTATCTGTGATAAAAGATTTGCATTTACATTTCTGCTCTCTCTGATTGTTTTGTGTCTTGGCATTCAGTGATCATTCCCTTCCTGACTGGCCCCTCGTTAACACTGAATCCGTATAACATATCTTATAACTGGCGCATTAGACAGAAGAAAATACATATGCGTACTCGCGTTGTAGAAATGACATTTAAGTTACACTTTCTAACATACCATCTGGTTCAATCTTATACATTTGGGTTCCATATAGGCCCAGGCTGGCCATCTGGCACACATGATATGTAGTGGCCTTTACCTTTACCACCACTCAGATCTGGTCCTTCAGTAGGTGGCCACATGTTTCAAACGTGTAAAAATGGCGTGCCGCTGCACGTATGCAGCTGGCTTTAAAGTGCCGGGGCTTTTTAGCCCTGATGCCATCACCACACAAAAATCAGACATTGCAATACCTACCTTTGCTCCTGTTTATTTCAGGTTGGATAACCTAATGAAATGTTACACATGCTTTCAGAAGTGGTCATATCTTAAAAGATATGTAGTTACCTCTAACTATTCAGTGATAGAAATATTTTAATAAAATAGGATAGTGTAAATCAAAGGATCATTTACAGAAAGACAATGAATATAAATCCATACAAAGTCTGTTGCTCCTGAAATAAGACATACCAATTGAACCCCTATAAAAATGATCAAGACCACACAACTACTTTCTGGCAGCAAGGAGTACAATTTTATAACGTATACAAAAGTCAAGTAAAGAATCTGTCTGTCTTGAATAAAAATTATAACGGGAACATGGAAGATATTTCTTATAACAGATGATTTTGCAAGATACATATTGAGTTGCAACCAAAATATAAAACATGTTTAGTGTGGATTTTAAGGCGGTAGCCCCTCAAACAAATAACCCATAAGATGTTTTTTTCTTCCAGGAATTGCAATTATACTACGCTTTTATGTCACATCAGATTTAACGCATCGGTCATGTATGTCAATCATTCAGTCTTGAACAAAAAACATTTATACAATGCAAGAAGGAAAAAAAACTGAATTTTCAGTGAATTTGGAAGTGCTGGTCACAAGAAAACTCCACTGACAGTTCTTATTTGTCTAAATTCAGTGGTGGGGTCCTTTAAAATATTTTCTACAAAGATTCGGAATGCAGGAATGTTTTATGATCAATATAGTGTTACATCAAATATCTAAATATTGTCCTTAAAACGGAACATTTCATTCTGCTAAATTATGATCTACAAGATGTTCTGTTCTGTGATGAATAGAGGGGCTTGAGATCTTTTTCCACTCTTGGCATATAGTATGATGCCAAAGAAAATATATATATATATATGTAAAGAACAGTGGAAATCAGAGCTCGGTGATAGACAAGCTACCAGCACTTGTTAGCTGAGCACCATGGGAGATGTTTTAGAGCAGCTGAAGGACCTCATTGCCAGCCATGGTTTCATCTATTAATTGAAAAAGGGCAGTCCTCTTAAGCAGCTTATTAAACCAGTCACTCAAGTAAATCTGCAATATGATCTACAAATCACTCTGTTTGTACATGTTTTAGATGCCTAATAAAGTATTTTTTATTTCTTATTTTCATAATGATAGCTGTTGCTTAAATATCCTTATTTATTAAATTAAGTGCTGAAATTTTGATTTTATTTAAATTCTTATTTGCGCTAATACCATTAAAATACCAATGGTTACCCCAAAACTTACACCTGGAAGGATAGCTTTAAAAAAAAAAAAGAAAAAAAGGAACATAACAGAAATGTGGATTAAACACACGTGCTTTCAATTCAGCAATTAAATACGAGACTTGAGTTCTGATACAGAACCCAAGAGGCCATGGTACAATATATATATATATTTTTTATAGTAAAAAGGAATTACTGGTGACGTTCCACACTTACTAGAGGTTTTGACTGCCTACTGTTAAAAGGTAGCAAACTTTCACTCCAGATTTTGTCCATGACTATGTCTATCAATCACATGTAGTAACGTCTAAAGGCTCTATAGTCACTACTCGTTTTCATGAGTTAAAAGTGGCTGTTCTGGTTTTGTTTGATGGAAAAAAAGGTAATTTTAGAGGAGTTTGGTTTTGTTGACGTATCCCAAAATGATTATATCCAGATCATGAATGCCTCCAACTAAAGAAATGCATCTGGCACTGAAACAATGCTGATTTCATATATGTTCCTTGGTTTGAAGTCTTCTCCCGCTGGGGGGCATGCAACCCTCTAACAGCTCATCTTGAAAGTAAAAGGCTTTAAGCCAATACATCTAACCTCCCTGATCATTTTGGACTGCCCTTTTCAATTTTAGTTGAAGAATAAAAAATGTAGTGGTTACTTTGAGCCTTTAAGCCCTTCAACTATAGAAGGATTTTTTTTTCCAGCGGCTAAAACGCGATGTTCAGAATAATAACTGAGCATAGGTTTTATTATGGTATATATTCATGTGAATGTACAATATGTGAATAATGTGTGGTGACCATCACAGTACCGTACCATGATTTACATATTCTATATTTCCCTATGTTCAAAAACATCCCGTAGAGTGTTTTCCTGGTGCTGCTGTAGAATTCCAGAAATGAATGTCTTTTGAGGTGACTGAAATGCCTTAATTGGTGTTGATTCCAGGACGTTTGTGTATCATCTCCCTATGAACTGTCCCATTTTGCATAAGAAAATAGTCAATTTAATCTAACGGCTCCTGTTTTATTCGAATGACGGAAGGTGCGCGAGATGTCCTTTTCAGTTCTCGTCTTAGTACATATTCGCTAAACATGGAAGAGTCAACTCCTCCACCACATGAGCCTACAATCTCAAAGCCACGCTGCTGTAACCTTTCCAGCACCTAAGAGGGGAAAAAGGAAGAGTAAACATTTATTTTACTTGCCCTGTAATTAGAACGTTCATAACATCGTATGAACATCTTATTACTAGACTGTGTCATGGTTATGACGTTATATACCAATAGCATGTAGCAATTTATCACTGGTTTTCATAACCTTCAGTAGACTTTAGTAGACAAATGGACCAAAAACAATTTAGACAATTGTTAGTTTTTGGTCCATTTGTTTTGGGACAATGAATTCCATTTCCTTCCCATTCACTTTAGATGAAAATGGGGGCGAGGCCTTTTACATTCAAAAATGAAATTTGTTGTCATTAAACACTCCCATTGTAGCCAACGGCCGAGTGCTACAGAATCTGCTAGCACTATATAAACCAATATATAATAGATCAATTGGAGTACAAGAAGCCAATCAGGTGCGTGCTATCTGAATGTTAGTGTTTTGCTAGCGTACATGCAACTTCCTGATTTCAGTGCGCAGCTCCCACTGACTTCAATGGTTGCGCTACCGACATGTAATTCTAAGGAAAATGTATGGAGCCGAGATGGAATGAAAATAAAACAATAGTCTCAGAATTACTTCTGCGGTATGCTACTACACTAGTTGTACAGATATAAAATGTGCTCATTGTTGTCAATGATGTCATGGGTATACAGGAATTTTATCTCTAACTCACTGGAAAAGTAACAATTACCTGTACTGAATTGAGGTGACAGTATCCATTAAGTGGAAATCGAATAACGTGTGTAGAGTCGTGGTTCCAGCCCGCATTGACTGAATTACACATCACGTCCCCAATTTCCGGAAAAACCTCCTCTATTAGCGACTTGTCTCCGCTCAGCGTGATCCTTTCGCCAAGGTCAGGAGCAACTCTGACTACCAAACACTCGCAGGGCCGGGAGAAACGGCCAGCCTCTTTGTCCTGTTTCCACCGTTCCAGCTCCAGGAGCATGGGCTGGAGGTGAAAATATTTTGCCTCTTCATAAAGCAGAGAGTAATCCTGAAATCGCAAGTGACAGAAAACAAAGGAAGCCAAATGGAGTTATAAAACATTCATTTGGGGCTGTGTTAAACAAACACTGGCTGCCTCAATCTAAATCTTTCCTGAAGGCAAGAAAAAAAAGATGACGATTATGCTAAGCATTGAAATATATCTTTTAAGTAAACATGCATCATTTACTTTTGTAAAAGTGTGTTAATGTGACAATCCATTTAAAACGCTTTACTGTATCAACCAGACTAAAACCGGAGACCGAAGCCAAATACACGCTTACACTAAACATCACAAATTAATCAAACAGTGTGACATTGTGATAATCAGCACCAAGACAGACGTGCATGGCTTGCCACTACACCATATACAAAACGACACAAGGACTTACTTTGAAATCATCAGAGATTAGGAGTTTTGACGTTCGCAGAAAGTTTAGGATATAGCGAAACATCTGCCCATCGCGGTCAATGAAATAATGCTGCTTTAAGCTGTCCAGAACAATAGGCTCCGTACCATCGAAAAGTCTGCCAATTCTGTAATCGCAAAAAAATAGTAACTTTTAAAGCCAATGCATATCAGTGTAAACCTATCAAGGCAAAAAATTACAATCCTTTTATTGTATTATTAGACCGGCTGCCAACCCTGGTAATGGCCTCGCCTCAGAGCAGTGCTGTTTAGCATCTTAATATGAAGTGCAAACGTCATAAACTAAAGGATCACAGTCTATTAAAATAAAAAGGTGAAGCCCTGTGAAAGAATACAGCGCTCGATATCGTATTGCAGGTTAACAAAAACCCGGTTTTGTCAGTCATGTGACATTTTTGGGGGGACGGTCCCTGCTCAAACGCTAATAAGGTCCATTCCACTATAGACCTTTGTCGATCAAAATGTCAGACTGGGTAATTAGACTGAGCTATTCTTTTGACTGCCACAGACAGTATAATGAGCCATGGCATTGGTACAGCGGATAGGGTTAACATAAAAGAGCTAGAACATATACAAATTGCTAAAATGCCGCTGCCTGGAAACAATTATGCTCAAGCTAAAACGAGTAGAATATTTATGAAAACGTATTTTGAATGTAACGATAGCCATTAAAAGAAATGTTGGGTGTTCTTTTAATAATGTAATTAAATAATGTAATTAAATGTGTTAAAGGGATAGAAAGGTATGGCCTCCATTTTCTAGCATGTGAGAAAAAAATCCTTCCTCCGCTGCCTAATGTTTAGCACACATGAGGTTCAAGATTTAACAATTTGCCCGCTATGGCAAACAGTTATAATAATTTACTAAATTCATTTTCCTGCAAGCGATCTAACTTGGTATCACGTCTCTTTAGACATACCGGGTTTTGCTCAGCACTGATTGGCTCATCCACTTCTTCCTTATATTATGTAATACAATAAAGCCTATGAGTTTCCAGGTAAAGCCTTTAAGGGTACATTTGGTCTTCAGGCTACCAACTGCGCAACGAGCTTCCAAAGAATTCCCTGTAAGAGCACTACTTTTTAACGATACTCCCGAATTCTGACCCTCGTGCTTTCACTTTCTAGAATTTTCTCTGTAGTAGAGTTTTCTTTGAGATGGATTTTTTTTGTGACATTTCTTTGACAGGTCAAGGTTATAAATAAAATATATAAATTATATAAAATAACATATATAATTAGACAGTTATGAAATAGTATAGCACTGCCTGCGCCCATGTTTATGAAACTATAGCATTTCCATTTAAGATACGAGGCATTGTGTGCACTTGGGATTTCTCAACAATTTGCAAATACTTCTACAGGAATGCTTCGAGGACAGAACATACTGTTTACTGATGGATTATGAAACCTTTAATAATTATACATCTAAACATATGACACCACCCTACCTTAGAAACCCTCAACCTGGAACTCTGCACGTGCCTGTAAAGAATGCAGAAGTCATGTAAGGACACCCAGAGCTCTGCCTGCCTGCTCTCCGGCTTTGCTTACGGGCACCCAGTTGTGACTCGACAATTTGTTTTCAGTTTGCTGGGTGTCAAGAGGCCTCTTGGAAACACATGCATTATATGCTCATTACTTGACAGTAAAGAGCAAACCCAAAGAAGCTCAGAAAAAATGAAAACACTGTGAAGCATGACATACAGTTTCAGACTGACAGATAAAGCGATCACAAAAAAAATGAAAATAAAAAAAAATCCATTAAATTTGTTCAAAGTAAAAAAAATGTAGTAATTTTAATTATGATATCAGGTGAATTAAACATGTTGCAAAAAGATGATACTTTATGCTCCCGTGACCACTTTGATTATTTTTTCTTTGTTTTACAGAGAATATCAGTAAATTAAAAACATGATACACTCACAGTAACACAAATTAGTGGTTTTTTGTTTTTATATAGTACCTTCCGACTTGAAGTATTTTGCAGAAAGCTAAAATGTTGCTTTCACTATACTATTATTTTCCATCAGTAAAATACACTGCCAAGTTTAAATGCTTCAGAGATTGAACATTACACTAGAGGAAACTTAATCAAAACATGTTCTACACAACAACAAAACATTAGGAAAACATTTAGCTGTGAGCCTCTAGTGAATTAAAAAAGATGAACGTTCTGCTCATATATTTCTATGTATTCTGTACCTTTTTGTTAGAGCTCAAAAAAAAATATTATTATATACATAACTCGAGCTCCATTTCTAGTTTAGCATGTGCTCTGCCCGCTGTAGGCGTAATAAGGGACAATGCATATGGGGGATTCTGCAGAGATATTGCAGAGATTCTGCAGATATCCATCCATGGATATGAAAAGAGGACACCATGAAAATTTAACAGGAGCATTCAGTAGCCTTGTGCAAAAGTTTCTGGTCCATTAGTTTTCGGGCAACAAAATTAGTTTCTTGCCTTTTGGTTCAGCCAAAATTATGGCCTTTTCAATTCTTTGCCACTTCCCCTCATTGACTCGCACACACACTCTGATTCATGTTGTCTCATACTCTCACTCACTCTCTCTCCCCGCGGCTCTGCCCTTTTGCAGAGCTACTCTGAGAGGCAAGAATAATGGAGATGGATTAGTGGAGAAAGAGAATCGTTTTCTGCGCTTCTCTGTGTTTCTGGTTATTCTGGTCTGGAGTGCTTTTGCAAAAAAAAAAAAAAAGCCGCGGCTAATGGCTCTACCAGTTTCTTTCCAGAAGAAAGAGAAGAAGTGGAGCTGTGGGAAAGGAGACAGGGACATGGAAGCAGTCAGCAGAGAAGTTAGGGAGAGACACTGAGAGAGGATAGAGTGTAAAAGAGTGTGAGAGCATAGGAGTGTGCGACAGAGGGGAAGTGTAAAAAACAATGAAATGCAAACAAGCTCTCTGCTTCGTTTTCGTTTGGTTCATCGGCGTCCATCCTTGTTTTCTGACATTTGTGCAAATTGAGGAAGTTGGCAACTTTTGTAAAACTTTGTATGAATCTGGATGCACAAGTCCATTCAGGTATCATGAGATTGGCATATGGCTATCCTGTATCTAAGGTCCAATTAAGGTTTATGTCTTTAAAGTGAAAAAATGGGCAGAGTAGATGGATCAAATAGGTCTTATTCGTTGAAGTTATTAGTTATTAGTTGAAGCTGGAAGCGTAAGAATATGAGTGACTTTGACAAGGGCCAATTTGTGATGTCTTGGTATGTCCCTTGGAGCATACAAGACATTTTGGACAATGGCTGGATGAGTTTGGATGGCCTTCTCGTCCAACATCAGTTGCTCTACTGGATGAACTGGCAAAAATTCCAACAAAAACACTCAAAAATCTTAAGGAAAGCCTTCCAAGAAGTGCGGAATCTGTTATAGCTGCAAAGGGGGGACCAACTCCACATTCTTGTCTATGTATTTAGAATGCAATGTCATAAAAGTCCTTGTAGGTCTTATGGTCCCAATACTTTTGTCCATATAGTGTGTGTGTGTGTAAATGCCTTTACCGAATGTAACGGTTCATCTTAGTTTGTCAATTTTAAGTTTGTCATGCCCTTTGAATATATGTACAGTAAATTGTTGGCACTGTATAAATGAAAGATAAGTATAATAATACTTCGCACATACAGTGGAGCAAGCACCACTTTTTTCCCCAAGGCCATTTGCTCTCTGGGTCATTTTGCTAGAGGTGAGGTTCACAAACTACAAGAGAAAAACTCATTCCCATCTGCAAAAAAGTCTTCATTCCCCCAAGACATCTGACACACAGCCACTCTGGGAGCAAGAGATGGAAGTGAATTTAAACTAAGCCAGGAGGCACTGTTCAGTATGTGACATTTTTGTTTTGTTGTGTCATACTGAAGGTGCAGGTCTCTAAATAGACAGTCAGACTTTGTTAATATAAACTGGTTTACAGTTCCTCACTGATATTATTCTTGACATCTGACTTAAAATTAAAACAAGTTGAGTATATGCCCTGGAACGTGTTACACAGATAGCTTGCTGGTTTTGGCTTAAAATCCTTTTTTTACGTGAGTTTCTGGAAATCTAGCACT
>VKOC01000006.1:29927159-29944530 GCA_009364415.1 Spea multiplicata
ATATTATTTAATATTAAACCTAATTTCCCCTCTTTGTGTTATATCCCTTTTTTATTTTATTTTTTTAAATAAGGGAAAGGTAACGTAATGGGAGGAATAATCCCGCAGACAGTAAGGGCAAGGAGTTAAGGTGACTGCTGCTATGATTAACGCAATTGGTGGATGTATATATTTATTATTTTTTTCATATCTGTTTTATTAAACGTTTGGTAGACTAGTCAAAGCTAAAGATGACAAAGTGTAGCTTCTTGCAAAACAAAAAAAAAAGAGGTATTACAGTACATTGATGTCATTGCCCTATTTAAGGTATATCGCCAACCTAAAAAATAAAGAATAATAAGAAAATAATAAGGAAGAGAAAGCGGGGGAAACATGTCAGGGATGGAATTAACCAGTAAAATATTTCAAACAAGTACACTTGTGATAATTGGTTTAATTATATACATACCTGGGAACTTTCTAAATGAGCTGCCCCAGAGTCTCCTAAAATAGTAAACTTTTAGTAGCCCATCATGAAGATTCTATGTTGTGACCCGCCACATGTGTTGCCCAAATGGCTCTAAAACTGGTCAACATGGAAACCTTGACTTGTCATTAAAGAAAGATACACTTGTCACCTGCATTCTGGGAGCAAAAGCACCAATTGGGAGTCTTATATATATATATATATATATATATATAATCGGTGGGGCAGTGTAGAAACGGGTCAGCTCCAGAGTCTGTGACCCTGAGAATCTGCTCCTTTACCCTGAGACTCTGAGATTGGGGCAAAGCCCCTGAGAGTTCCCAGGTATAGTTATACAGTGTAAGGAAATGTATCATGTAGGAAAAACACAGTCTTTTATATGATTTCCAAATCATTACAGATTTGGAGTCACTGAAGAGGCAATGATTTACGCCCAAGCACTTTATGTTAGAGTAGGCCATGGAAAACATTTTCAAATTACATTTCGACTGAAGAAGCCTACATAGTGGTTTTCAAAACTCAATGTATGTTACGTATGTATCTATATAAGAGGTTTGTTTTGGTGTATTTAAAGACTTTCATTTTAACCCATGGATTCTGAAGGACCAACACAAATAACTTTCTCTTGCATACAGGAATAAATTCCACTCCAGGCCTGACTAAGGTCACCTTGCATCCTTTTCTGAGCCCCTTTTGGGTTCACCTTAGAGTAGGTTATTGGCCTACTTAGGATTCGGATGTTGACCCCAGGTTCTCTGGTGAGTTCCCAAGTATGGTTGGGAGAAGAGTTGGGCAGATCTGCTCTCCTCCAGCTTAGATGGGAAACTTACTCCATTCTTCAGCCGTGCCGCACAGAACTCAACCAGGATCACCGCTCATGTAGTCTTCCTGCTCCTTTAATACACCACTGCAGGAAGGGCTGGTAAAGCCCTGTATAATGAATAATTAAAATGGCGATTTCTTTGGAAATAGCTGCACCTATTTAACTATGCAAGATTGGCCTTTCACAACGGGTATTGAAGTGAGTGACTTACAGAATTCAGATCTTAGTGAATATCCCCCATACATGTGTTGAGAAGGGGCCAGGTATGTCCACTCTAAACAAAAGGTTAGGATGCAGTATGGAAACCCAACCCGTAATATCCCATAAAAATTGTACGTTTACAGCCATGCAGCCCATGGTCATCCATATAGAACCAAGGGTCACCAGAACATGCCTAAAACGCTATAGCACCCAGGGGATCCCCGACATTCCCCAACCCACCAGGGCAAGCAACTTGGCCTACAGGGTACATATAAAACCTACATAAAAATATGCACATTACTTTTTTAGCAATATGTTTGGTAGACTAATTTGTGGAAGCCACCAAAGTGGATTTTACTACTACAACAAAGAATAATAATTGACCAATCCTGCTCTATGTTTCAATTAAAATGAGCAGAAAACAGATATGAACTATATCATTGATTTAAAAAAAATCAGAATACAAAACAGGAAAATCGATTGCATAATAAAATAAATGCTAATCTTATTTAAATGGGTATGGAGTCGTGTCTTAAGTATTTGGGTTTTCTCAGTCGGAATCTAGAATCATTTCTTGTTCTCGGCCTCGGAGAGAGGTGTAGGCAGTTACTCATTATCTCAATTCAGTGCAAAGTGTTCATCCCGAGGAGGGGTAGGGGCTGTAATTTAATACCATGTGCTTTCAGGGCTTCTCTTATGTACTTTCCAGGAGCTTCGGCAAAGGCTTGGTGGGAGTTCAATTTGCTAGATCAAAAAAGTCACAGTACAGTGACCCAAAATTTATAATTCCTAAGAACAGAATTAGACATATTTTTGAGTTTCTTATTCAAACCTAATATCTAGTGTCAGAAACATATGAGATTAAACAAAAGTTTCTGATGGAGCGTCTATTGAACGCAGGCTTCCGTATAGAACATGTAGGTCATTGCTTTGCAGCTGTCTGCTACCCCTGCAGGGAGTAATCAATGGGGGTAAATAAGACTTTCCTGCAAAAACAGAATACAAATTTAAATGAATCCAAAGCGACGGCGCTTCAACATACTTTTTTTTATCAGTCGATTTTCCTAAACACAAAATCATTCACAGGGTAGGGTTTAAATAAATATTTAAATACCATGTCACGGTAAGCTCTGAACATACTGCTATCCCGCATGGCAGGTACTATTTTAAACATACAATGTATTTTGTGTCTTTGAATTACCTAAAGAAATAATACTGACAAAAAATATTTATTAAAATTAAATATATTATGTCTGTAATAGTGTATATATTCTGGAGTGCCAGGAGTGCCGGTAGCTATTTTTGGAATATATATATATATATATATATATATATATATATATATATATTATATGATATAGGTATATATATATATATATAAATGTCCAATTTAAGTCTGTATTGTAGATATGTATTTTTATACATTCAATGTGTTCTTGGTTGGCACCATAATAGCTTCTATTTCCTCTTAATATAAGAAAACTATTATTTTTTATATTTTGAATATTATTCTAAATTTAAGAAACGCATAATTTAATCCTAATACAACAATTTCTTCTGTACCCTAGCATCACTTATACTTGGATTGCACTAGAAAGGAGTTCGGAGCAATGTCGCCTCTGTGACACGGAATTTTTCAACTCGCCTTCACCCAAAAGAATTAATAATAAAATGGCTATTTTATGGAATGGAAATTAAGTAAGACGACAAATTCTGCTATCAAAACATATCACAACAATTAAATGATACCATCTTTACCATTAAACATTAAACGGAAAGGGATCATTTGTAGGAAGGGTCCTGCGACGTTTCCAGGATACTGACTTTATAATTATCATTTTTTGATTTATATAGCGCCATTACCGTAAATTCTGTGGGGCTGTACAATGGGTAAACAGGACATAATAAGTATGTATGACATAACAATTTGGACCTACAGAAACAAAAGGTAAGGAGCGCCCTGTTCAAACAGATTTGTCACTCACAGGGCATGTGATATCTGATTTATTGATAATTGCTTCAAAGGTCAAAGTTTCATAAATATATACATATATAATACTAATATCATATACGTATATATATACATATATAATACTATAATATATACAAAAAAATATATACAAAAAATGCTTGTATTCTACCATTTTAAACAGTTTCTATGAGTGGCAGCCTGTTCAACTACAGAATTTTACTAGGGTTACTTAGACAAAGTGAAACTCTCCATTATTACATATTTATTAACATATAATATATCATGATATTATATATATAATATCGTGGTAATAAAAAATATGCACATACACAAATAAATCCACCATGCTCCCCTTTGTTTTTCCCAATCCACCATGCTCCCCTTTGTTTTTCCCCGTCTTTGCAAGAATATCATCTTCATTTATCCACTTTATCCATGCTTCATTCCATTACGTATTTTGCGAATGAATCCGTAATTTGCTGCATTCACTTTATTTTTCTTTCCAGATCAGCGATCACCGATTTAGATTTTATTCTAACAAGGGCAGATTGACTGTAGCTGCCGGGATACTAAAGCACCACATCTCAACTCAGATCAGCCCACCAAAAGTTTTGTTTGGTTACAAGAACATGAGAAGAATACAACTATTTTGACAATCAGCAGACCATTGGAAGTTTGGTTGGGAAAGCCGACCCCGGCAAACAAGGCAGTGGCTTGAAATCTCGCCAGGATTCAGACACACCATCTGCGCTTTCTGTTTGTTCAATATGTCCTGCAACAATATGCTGAAAGAATTCGAATCAAGGCACAGAGCTTATGTACCTCTAACACCTACACTAAATAAACTTCCAGAGTCTAGTCATCTAGAAACGTTAATAGAATGTTAGCCGTTGTTACAGTTGCTGAAAACCTATTCTGCTACAGATGTATGCAAATATAAATCTTGGAAATATCTCTTTCAATAATTTCTTATCTATTTTTTTTTTTTTGTACAAAAATAGCTAACATGCTGTTTATTTCTCAAAAAAAATATATATTATTTTTTTATTTTTTAACACTATTTTTTTTATTTTTGTACTTCTTCCTGAAAAGTTATATAAAAATAAAATAAATAATAAAAAAATACTAATTAAAAAAAAAATTGTGATTTGTTTAGAAGCCTATGATATCATAAAGGTGTTGAAATATCAATCCTCTTCAAGGTCGGCTCTAAGACTTAGTGAAGACACACTATGACCTAATAGATCCCTATTCTCCGTCAGTGGCCGATTATTTGAATTTGGGATAGTCCCAAAGTAGTGAGATTGTAGCGAATTGTATCCACTCTTAATCATTGTCTCACATCATAGGACGTCCTTCCTCTTAAACTAGTTCTCCATGTCATGAAAATTGTGTCATCGTGTGAATACACTAGTACAACAACCCCACATGCAACCCTCCCCCACCGTGACCTGAACACAAAGAGATGTAGTAACATCACAATACAGAATTCTTCGCCGTACAACTGGAACGCTTAACATTCCCAGCTTGCCCACTCATAGCACCGGAGAATACTGTATATCTATATATTTAAATAAAACATGTGCCGAAATATACACCTCTAGCGTCTGGATTCAAAGAAATATTCAATAATAGAGAATTATTCCATATAACTCCCTATAGAAGCTGGGCAACCAGAAGCCCGCCATTCTTGACGAAAACTTTCTTTAAAAGTGCCATGGGGCTACATTGTAAGCTCCTGTTGCATGCACGTTTAAGCGTATCTATGTTATATGTTGGTTAAGCACCCCATTTTTAAATGGTACTGCTCTGCATAATATGTTAGCAGTTAATAAATAAATAAACAAATAAATATAATAATAACAATAAATTGTATGTATTAAGCAAACATTTAGAAGTATTCTCACACGCTATAAGTCTGTTTAACAAGCTGTCTTTAACCTAATCTTGCATTATATTTATTATTATCATTATTATTGTTTTATATAGCGCCGTCATATTCTGCAGCGCTGTTCAATGGGTATTTCTTCTTTAGTTAGGAAGGCTGTCATTGTCTTAATGGCAAATCCTTCCCACCCACCTTCATCCCTCTCACCAAACAAATCCTGTTCTGCAACACCAGCTGCACAAGTTGTTATTAACTATCCAAAAAGTATTACGCAAGACTTGTGTGTTTTTTTTTTGGTTAGGATCAGGATGAATGCCGTGTATTTACCAATAAAGGTGACGTGAACCCCTTGTTCAATTATTACATTTGTTTTAAATATAGCGCCAGCAGATACCGTAGCACCGTTACAATGGAGGACACTGAAAAAAATATTTAGCAGAGCGTTTCAAATTGACTTTAACACATATTGGTAGAGAAGGAGGAGAGGGCCCTGATTTAGCACGGTTACAAGAAATTACAATATATTAGGTAAATGAATATAGTATATTATTTAATATTATAACAGATTAGCTGTGGACTTTATGTATGTATGTATACTTGACAAAGCATACGTATAATGTTACCAAACCTACATTTATCACTTCTGTGTCTTATATATATATATTTATTATATTTTATTTATTCATATATATATATTTTATTTGTATATTATTATTCATATTTATTTATTTATATATTATTTATTCATATATATTTTTATGTATATATATATATTAATATATATATATATATATATATATATATAAAACAGACTTATGATTTAATTTCTTTTAAAGCAAGAAATACAGAACACACAGAACAAGATTATATTCTGCGGTATTCTCCAAAACAATAATCTTGTTACCAAAAAACTTCATCAGGGTAAGAACATCGCAACAGACAATGGTGTCCTTTGTGGTAAAATAACCAAGGGGGTTATCTAGCGCTGTAGATTCTCTTTGATCAGTAAATATGCATGTGAGATTACTACCCCCCCATCCCCCTGCAGCAAGAATTCGCTTCACTGTTAAATTTGCAACTCTCTTCCTCAACTCTTACAGACGCATCGTTCTTCCTGCTCTGGGGCTTGTCTACTAAACATTGCTTGTAACGTTTTTAACCAATTTATTAAATGTTAACCCATATTGTGTCTCATAGCAATAGATTTAAACTTTGTTCCTGGGATCCTCAGTTTTGTAATTGATGATTATTTCTCCTTTGAGAGTTTTGTTAGGAAGGGGGTTACATTTTTGGAAGAAATCTTATTCTTCATGGATTGTTTTTATATGGTTTGCAGGGTAAGAATTGAGAGATCTCAATATGTCCGGCTTGGGTGGAGAGAAGAGAGAATGGGATAGTAGCATTTAAATAATTAAAGGAGGGAAGTTTAATTCAAAGGAGGAGAAATGTTAGAACAAGAGGTCGTAATCTAAAAGAAAGGTTTACTTTACTGAGAGGGTGGTAGATAAGTGGAACAGCCTCACAACCGAAGTGGTAGAGGGTAATGCAGTGAGGGAATGCATGGGAGCCGTGTATGGCTACTGAATCTAAGACGAGACCAACGACTGATTAAGGTTTGAGTCTTTACAGCAGGAAAAATGGGGCAAATTCCTCTTCCAGTCATAAACCAGAACTTTAAACCTGTATATTTATCTGTACGTGCCATTTGTTGACAATTGTGATTTTTACAACAAAATAGTATTCTATTTTTTGCTGGGAAAACACTTTTTTTAGGATTTATACATAATTGTATATAAGTGCAGGCGTTCTTTCAGTCCTTAATAGTACGATAGAAGATGACTTCCTATGTGTGTGTTTGGAGTTCCTGCCCCCCGTATTGGGTAGGTGAGATGGCCTGTAATGTACAATGAGGTCGGAGGTGCAAGAAAATAACCAATCTCACTGAGTCTGAATCAATTGCAATGCAGATTTCTGCCGGGGTCGGGTGGTGTGTTCACTCTGTGGCTTTTTGTCCCAACGCTGGAGGTCATTAACATAAAGAACTGAGACACCTTATCAGTGATAAAGCAGAATACAAGACACGTTTTTTTTAGTTTATTTTAGTATTCTTTTTTGGAAGTAAAAGCACCCTAAGCGTTCCAAAAGTTTGGGGTCACTGAGCTGTTTTCATGGGAAACAAGGACATTTCTGGCTGTAACATAATTGCAAAAAGGGTTTATAACAATCAGTTAGCCTTTTAAACTTAAACTTGGATCAGCGAGTGATGGGAGTGATAAAGAAGTGATGGGAGTGATAAAGAAGTGATGGGAGTGACCCCAAACTTTTGAACTGTAGTGGATGGCACTGTTTACATTGAAACCCTCCAAATATGATGTTTTGTTTTTAAGTAAGCTTAGTTGATTTCTGGCAATCTGGTTGCTTTTATAGGCGGCCTGGCAAGGATTACAACTGAAGGACATCAATGTCCCTCCCTCTAACACAGCCGGAGCGTTACATGTGCTCCTCAAATGGGACATCAGTGAGTGAGATGCCAGGACAGACGACGGCACAAAATTGGGTACCCTGGTGCCTTTTATTTGAGAAGATCATCCCTGCCGATTTATGTACGATCATAGGTCGTTGCATGTTGAATGCCTCATATCTCAGTGTAATGAAATTTGGAAATCTTTATCTCGCTCGCCGGAATAACTTATTTTTAAACTCCAAAAACCAGCAGGCTAATCCTAATAGAACATGTAATATTGTGTTCAGTATGACTTATTCTGCGGATGTATTACAATCCACTTATATACAGGACCAGGGCTACCGTCGAGCATCGCATGAGTGGTGTGCATACCCTAAGACAAATTATTGATTCAAAATGGCTTCCTACACCAAAGACACAAAGTTAAAAATGTCAATGAAGCCAACATTTTGTTTTTCCATCGAGTTAGCCTGTGAGCCCCATCCAAGGAAGAGGCGTAAACATGCGCACATATACCCCTTCAGCCTAATGTCCCACCTGTTCCCTGCCATAGTTTAGTATATCATCGTCCATAGTCTTGTTCAGCATACACTGGGGGTTAGTGGAACTGGGAGAAACGTGAAACCTTTTACAGTAACTCCTACGGGAACTTTGGCTGAGATGATAGTGAGCAAGTAGCAGTGAAGGAGTTTAAGCATGCATGGGATAGACATATGGCTCCAGATTCTAAGACGGGGCCAACGAATGATTCAGGTTTGAGTCTATGAATGAAGCTGTCCCGAAATATTACACACTTCTTTTTTGCCATTTTTAGAATATCATTTTCTCCAGCTTCAGGACATAGTTATAAAGAGACATCCAACAGGCGGCCATTCCATTGCTTGCTGTTGCCTTATCATGCAGCACCAAAGTAGTTTTTTTCACCCAATTTATATCCGTTTTTGATCCAGTTGCGATTTTATAGACTGTATTAGCATTTTATTTTATTTTTAGATTGTAAGCTCACGTGCCAAGCCCTCTTTACCTAATATATTGGTTCGCCTATCAATTCTAGTTCTGTCAGACCCTTTGAACATATAGACTATAAGAAGCAGAAGTTGTCGCCGCTATAAATATAAAAGATAATAATAATTGTGCATTTTCGGAGGAATCCCTTAGGTCTCCCCGGCCCGATATGTTGTCTTCTACAATGAAATCACCATCAAGCTCTGCTTTGAATGGCTTGTGATACAACTCAACGCTGATCTTTATAAACCAACCGGCTATTCTTTGTCCTAATCCTCCACCTGTAACGCTCTCAATGCCTCGCACACTCTTCCTGGCCACCATCCAGCGCCTTTCAAAAGCCAGCAGCAAACTGCCAAAGTGAATCGAGCCCCAGAGCGTCCCGGGGAAAAGTGAATCAGGATTCCTGGCTCCCATTGTTCCCAAATAACATCTGTTTTTAAACGTCTTCCTTTTAGTTCTTGAGGACTGCTTTTTTGTACAATTATGCAAATATCTAAACCTTTCACATAAAAACCGTCTCCGTTCCAGCCGATACCGGCCCGTTACCCAACAGAATATTCAAAATGTATTTAACACTTTGCTGCATCAATGACATTTTAAAAAATAGGGC
The DNA here is from genome assembly GCA_009364415.1 of Spea multiplicata. Classification (NCBI taxonomy): domain Eukaryota; kingdom Metazoa; phylum Chordata; class Amphibia; order Anura; family Pelobatidae; genus Spea; species Spea multiplicata. The sequence goes on from VKOC01000006.1 coordinate 29,936,592, forward strand.
ACTTTTAGCGTTCGTCAAGTATTTACCCCATCACTAAACCCTAAGAGGCTGAATTCTTAATGTTATAGCATGACATATATTTAGGTTAACGTTAGCAGCATTTAATGAGGCGGTTAGGTAGAGATTGTAACTCAAATGAAGAAACCAGGTGTTAGCTCTTTATCCAAAAAGAAATTATTCTAATTATTTTGGGGCTTGGGATGATAAAGGGATGTTATAATATTATAAATACCATTAAAAAAACTAATTTCTGGGAGTTCAACCTTAAAACCTTAAAGTCCTATTGCTGTGGAATATGATGGCACTATATAAAGCAATATATAATAATAATAATAAATAATAATAATAAATAAGCCTTCTTTTGTTTCAATTACTCATACTATCCCCTTAGATTGTAAGCTCACGGGCCAAGCTCTCAAAAGCCCACCATTCCTGCCGGGAACTTTGGAGACGGCCCATTCTAGAAATGTTTCACAAAATTGTGCTACCCGCACACATTGGTTATTTACGATGAGTATGTTTTTTTAGTAAATATTTTTAATAGGAGGTGTTTTTTTTATAGACAGTTTGACATTTTTTTTGTTTGGTTGGAGAAACAAATTCTCACCTGATGCACATCTCGGAGTTTTTGTTACAAAATAGACCTAAAATCAGGTTATTCTCTGTTTATTGTCACTCCAAAAATGAAGGATATCCTATTTATATATAATTTATCTATTATTTAATTTATTAAGCATTGTTTTGCTTCCAAAACATATTCTAATTGTTAAAATTCACTTTTTTGATCATTTAATTTAAAAAAAATATATATATATATTTAAAGTAATTAATAATGATAATAATATTGAAGCCTTAATAAATAATATAATTAAGTCAATAATGTATTTATTTGTATTTACATATAATATGTATATTTTTTCTTCATCTCATTAACCCGGCTTTTTTTTTTCTGTTATCCCATGTCGTCCTTCTCATTGTCTAAGTGCAGAATAGAGTGGGGGAGGGGTGTTAGAACAGGATCTTGATTACTGTTCTTCACATGTTTGGGCAAGGGGAAGTGAGCCAAGTGTTGATGTAAATTACGAGTTTAAACCAAGTTTCTTTAATTAACTTGTATTGACTCTTATACCGCAGGACCCCAAGGTTTATTGGAATTTACATATCTAATTTGCCATATATTATAAAACCGACGACTAAAATCATACCAACAGGCAATAGGGGAAAAAAAGAGTAAATAATACGCAGATAAACACGAAGGAATTATGTAAAGAATGAGTCCTACAAGAAAAAAATATCGCTTCCTTAGAAAAATATTTTATTTTTAGCCCATGTAGTGGTGGATGAGAGCTTTCAGGTTGTCCATTTCCTGAAATTTTTTACGAAATTGATAGTTTATTTATTTTTTCACCAAAAAGAGGGCAGGACACACTCCCAAATTCCTGACTTTTCGATGTAGTATATGAATGTGCCAAATTAAAACTATTATTATTATTATTCTCATTGTTATTATTATTATTATTCTCATTGTTATTATTATTATTATTATTATTATTATATTATTTATTATTATTATTATTCAGACCTCACCTAGAGTATTGTGTACAATTCTGGTGACCCCATCTTTATAAGGATATTGACTTTATGGAGAGAGGAGGGCGACTAAAATGGAGAACGGATTGCAGAATAAAAATTATCAGGAAAGACTGAGGGATCTCAATATTTCCGGCTTGGAGGAGAGAAGAAAGAGAGAGAGGCGTTGGGAGGGAGGCATTTAAATCCATAAAGGGATAGAACAAAGTGCAAGAAGTTTATTTCAAAGGAGGAGAAAAGTTGATATAAGAGGCCAGAATCTAAAACTAGAAGGTGAGAGGCTCAGGGGAATGTAAATACATTTTATTTTACTGAGAGGGGTGTAGATAAGCAGGCTCACCTCCCAGCAGAAGTGGTAGAGGGTAATACAGTAAGAGAATGGGATAGACATACGGCTCCTGAATCTAAGACGAGACCAACGACTGATTAAGGTTTCAGTCTTTACAGCAGGAAAAACGGAGGACTAGACGGGTCGAATGGGTCTAATCTTCTGTTTATTATTATTATTATTAGTAGTAGTAGTAGTAGTAGTAGGTAGTAGTAGTAGTAGTAGTAGTAGTAGTAGTAGTAGTAGTAGTAGTAGTAGTAATATTATTTAAATAATTTTATGTGATCTATTCACATATTTTATAATTAACCAAAGTGATCCGGTTTTTACCATAATGATTTATGGAATCTGTGAGACATAAGGGTGTCAAAAATAGGAAATTCTAAAATAAAATGTTGAATCTTCACATTAGAGAATGAAAGCTCGACCGTCCCGTTCTTTTAGGCGTTTTTCTGTCTTTCCTACATTCTAATGACCCCCTTTGAATCGTTTACTGCAGGGAGCGTTACTTTGTAACAGAAAGGGACATTTGTTTATAGAGAAGACACAATGTTTCAAAAAGAAAGCTCAAAATAATCCTTTAGTAAAATAACAAACACAAATATCTTATTTTTCAGCAACTGCAACAGATCCCTCTTTGTCTTGACCCGATTAACTCCTTAAAAACACCAACTTAATTGATTTGACAGAAAGCTACCTGACCATTTGCTTACTGGTGCCCAGTTTGCAGAGAAGAAAACCCAGTATAGAACAATGGTTCTTGGCGAAGAAACAATTCTTTAGGAGGCCGGGGACTTTACCATTTCAAAAGAAACAATAAAGGGTGATCATTGTTATCTCTGAGTTGTTTTTTAGGGAAAAATTAGGGACACAATGGAGCCGCGGGACTTCTGCATCTCCCCTGTGTGTAATACCTAATGGAATTCGGGCATTTAGAAGAATAATTCAATTTTTTTTTATTAAATCAGTTAATATTTTCACGAGATAAAAATCCAGAAAGAACACATTCTTCATTTTACCTTTAACTTTAACTTTAGTTATGGGCCATTACATGCATTGGTGTTTAATTTATTACAATCTACCACTGAGAGGGTGGTAGATAAATGGAACAGTCTCTCAGCGGAAGCGGTAGAGGCTAATACAGCCAAGGGGATTTAAACATGCATGGGATAGGGCATACGGCTCCTGAATCTAAGATGTGACCAACGACTGATTAAGGTTTGAGTCTTTACAGCAGGAAAAATGGGCGACCCATACGGGGGGGGGGGGGCGAATGGGTCTATCTGCTGGCAAATTCTATGTTTCCATGTCTGCAACATTGTAACGTTACTATGTATATATAACAGTATGTATACAGTATGGATGTGTGTATATATATATATAATATATATATTATAATATATTATAAGATATATTATATAATATATATAATTATATGTAATAAATATATATAATATATATGTGATAAATATATTATATATTTTTATTACATATATATATTATATGTAATAATATATATAATATATTATATATATATATAATATATTATATATAATATATATGTTTTAATGCAATAATTTAGAAAGCAAGGAAGTATTTAATCTCCATATCCTTGTCTCTTTGGAAGGTATCGTTGGCTCTCCCATTAGACCACTTACTATAGTGAATTCATGTGAGTGAAGACTCCATGCTGCTCTGCACGTGACTCCAAAGATTAAAGGGAACTCCATCTTGTCTGTGACTCTATTCATTCTTCACTAAATGGTGGAGATGGGGGGGGGGACAGTGAAACAGTTCTAAATCATCCAAAAAACATAATTACTCCTTTTTAAAGAGTATCGATGGGATAGATTTAGAATACTTACTTTAAAAAAAAAACGTCATTGTGTATTGTTGTCTTTAAGTATCAAAGAGAATGCTAGTAAAGCATCCAGCTACTAATATCCTGGATTAGAACATTGTGTGTCAGGATTTCTGCCCTTCCTAATATCACATGATCACTGTTTATACCCTCGGGTATATATTAAAGTACCCCAAGCAAGCCAACTATTTGGAAAATAAAAGATATTATATTCCCTCTACCACTGCTGCTGGGAGACTGTTCCACCTATCTACCTCCCCTTGTATTAACATCCTATGTGGCTTAGTTTTAATTTGAGATATTGAATGAATGGTAATTCACTGGTGGGTAGGTGGATAAGTGGAATAACCTTCCGGCTGAAGTGGTTAATACATTGAAGGACTGTACGCATGCACTCTATAGGCATCAAGCTATAAGGCAGATGACAAAGTACCGCTTGAGTTTAACCGCAGACTAGATGGGCTCTTGCGTTCCGTTTCCGCTGGTAAATTACGTTTTTTTCTGCGACTCGGGAACCACCAACGTTGCACATCTCAAATCTCAATATCAAACAAAAAAAAGGCTTTAAAAATTCTAATTTTATTTATTTTATTTTTTTTTATGTGAAAAAAAAGGTAATTTATCACAAGTCTGACTTTTTGGAAAATTTTTCATGCAGAACAAAAAAAAAAGAGCACAGGAAAGGGAAACCAAAAGGGCTTATAAATCGAGAAGTCGTCAAGTTCTCCGTCTATCGCCTGCTGGTTATTTCTGCGCCGCTACCCGATTGGCAAACAGGGGGCTGCGGCTAAGGAATGCATCATTTTGGCACATTTAACCCTTTACCTTTGGCACCTCAGTTGATACATTTGGCTTCCCGGTTTGCTTATAAATGGTTATGACTGGATGTATTTTTTTTATTCAAATTAGAATTTTCATTTTTTGCTTTGTTTCTGCCCAAACTGCCTTTTTTTTTAGTTTTTTTACCCAAAAATCTTTTGTCACATTTGGCCATGTAGGTCATACAGAGTTATCCTTACGATCACGAGACTCTGACTTGTACTAAGTCATCTTCAAGATAAAGAAAGAAAGAACAATAAATACTTATCTTAGAGAGAAGCTACAGCTCCCCACCTAATCCATGGTCTGACGATTCCCAGCACTGATTGGCTGCTTGAAGCAGCCAATCACTCCAAGGAATTAAATCAATGGGAGCACTTACTATGCATGCACACGGGGGGCTCTTCATGAACATGCTTCCCTCATAAACACCCCACCATTTGCCCCCTTCACGCTGCCTTTGCTACTGCCCAGTGCCAGGATATGATGCCATATCCCAGCTGTCGTGCCCCCTCCACGCTGCCTTCGTTACTGCCCAGTGCCAGGATATGATGTCATATCCCAGCTGCCTGCCTTTTAAGGACGCACAGTGCCAGCCTGAAGTGTGCTTTGAAGGCTTTGCCGACTCGACACGGTCCTCCATAGTGTTAGTGGGCCAACTGGTTGCCCAAGTAGCCCATAGGCACCCTGTTTCCCTTCCTCCTGGATCTGTAACCCTAGGCCGGAATACACAACTGCATGTAGGGTTGTCCCAGAACAATGGGGGGCTTTCGGGACCTATGACTACACCATTTGAGCCTATGGCATGTGGTGAGAGACCTTATCACCCATTTTCCTCCTTGATATTCATGTTGCTTTAAGTCTTCTTCTAGGATTTTATTGCACATTTTTGATTTTGGCATCCTGATGCAGTGCAATAGGAAACGGTAAAACGGGCAAAAACTGTCAGCTTCCTGCTCGAAACTCTATTTTTCAGAAGGCGGCTTCTCAACAACTTAAAGACATTATCGTTTGTGGTTAAAAAAAAGAAAATTAACATATCCTGCAGTTTTTGGAGGGTTTTTTTTGCAACAGAATGTGAGAATTCTTCAATGTATCTCAAACATTTTCAATAACAAAACGGGAATTATGAATTACACAGGGGCAAAATGAAAAATGTCCAGTTTTGTAAATCACTATGGCATCAAATGATTTCATTTTAAAATTTGTATTTTAACAAATTTGGAATTTTAACAAAAAAAGGCTAAAATGGCATTAAATGGCTTGGCCTTTACTTAATGTTTCTAAAACATATATTGATGTTATATATTTAAAAAAAAAACAAAACCCAACATATATTGGGGATCTGTAGCAGGGAACGATGATGTCATTTTTCAGTATTACTCAGAGCATTGAATGAGATGTCATGGGGGTTTATTATCAGTATGGTCTACATTCAGAGACACGTTAGAGGTGGGCTGGGGGCTTAGCTAGAGTTAGGGTGGGGGCAGGACCGCCAACCTATCTTACCCAGCCGTCTCTGAGATGTATTGAACACCAGGATATGACATCATATTACAGCTTGCTGTTTTAATATATCATGTAGGATTTGGGGATCGGGATCTATGTAGCAAAAGCACAGACCATGATCAATTTGTGATCGGGGATCTCCCTAACCAGCCCGCCATCGCCGCTGCCCCGAAAAAGTGGGCAAGTGGGTCCGCTCTTAAAATCGGGACTGCGCCGCTTAAAACAGGACACTTGGGAGCATAGGCATGGACCTGCAAGGTTCAAAAAGGACAAGGAATTTAAAAACTGGCGTAGCGTTACTTTCCGTTTCACGTATAACTTGGGGTTTTGATTTCCTGGAACTAACCTGTTCATACGACGAAGGTGTGGATTCTAATCTCCCGAAACCCGCAACAACAACAACGCTTTAACAACACTCACGCCTTTAGCTTTTATATATTAAAACTTTTTTTATTTTTTTCCCTTTTTGATCGCTGCTCGTCCCTAACCAGCCAATACATTGAGCCGAACTCTCCGTATCTTCAGATCTTCACCATGATACGGCTTCATTAACGATTTGAATGCCGCAGAACACAAAGAACAAAGCTGTATTTAAAAAAAAAAAAAAAAAAAAAAACTATTTCCCTTCTTTCTAAAGCAGCCAACTTTTTTCATTGATATTCTTAATTAACTTAACAAGAAAAAAAAAAAGGTTAAATTTGATGTTTTTACCAGCAAGAATTTAACCCTTGTTAAAAAAAAACATACTAGCTAGGCGTAAATGTTTTTTGCCGATGTGTTTTTATTTTTTATTTTTTAGAACATAACAATGAGAGAAAAGAAGTTTGATTAAGCATTTTATTTTGTCCTCTGTTGCCCGGGGGCTCATCACATGCCTTCTCCCTGCTCCGCTCCGAATAGATCCCTGTGGGCTTTAACCTTTTGTCACGTTAAAAGGTTTTTTGGATTTTTTTTTTTGTTCATAACTTACCAAGACAGCTATGTATTATTTTCTTTATATTATGTCTCCAGCTATTTCCAGCCCAAAACACTCTAAATACAGGAAATGGTCTATTTTGTCAGCTAAAAAAAGGAGAAATGATAGGAGCGAGAGGTCATGTTATATATTGTAAGGATTTTTTTTTTACTTTACTGAGAGGGTGGTAGATAAGAGGAACAGCCTCTCAGCAGAAGCGGCAAAGGTTAATGCTGTCCGGGAATTTAAACATGCAGCGGATAGGCATATGGCTGCTGATTCTAGGGTTTCTTGTAGATGGGGTTACCGATCGGGCCCTCCATCTTCCATTGTGGCCCTAAAGCATGTGTAGCCTGCAAGCTATAGATCAGAATTTGTCTAACAAGGAGAGTAAGGTGGTTTCATATTATCAGCTAATAGCTCACAAAGGGTTAATAAAGGACTGTCACATTGTACCACGTTCCTAGTCATTTCTAAATATATCAAGGGGTTATTAACTCACGCTCAGTGCTTACTGAACCTTTTTGCTAATCGTCTGCATTATAATAAAATGCAGTCGTTCAGGAATATTTGAGATATGTCGACATCGGCTTTAAACACCTCTGTTACCGTCTAACAACCACTGCTTGGGCTGGCGTGCAAACAGCCTGCTCCCTAAACCTTTAAAGGGGAAGTCCCATCGAAAAATTTGTTTTCTCCTTGAGAATAAACCCTTGTGCTGTATACAGTAATAACTCCCCAGCGCTGTATAGAGTAATAACTCCCCAGCACTGTATACTGTAATAACTCCCCAGCGCTGTATAGAGTAATAACTCCCAGCGCTGTATACAGTAATAACTCCCCAGCGCTGTATAGAGTAATAACTCCCCAGCACTGT
>VKOC01000006.1:29944630-29955675 GCA_009364415.1 Spea multiplicata
TACCCAAGCTATTCCCTCCGTTGAAGCTGTTGGGTACTGGTACATAGGAAACCGCACTCTAATGGTTCTACTGCACCATAGCATTGGCTGGGGAACACTAGGAGTGTGGGTTCACTGCTTGCTGGAGAGTCAAATCTCCAAGGGTATCATTGGAGAGTGGACGATGACACCAAGCAGAACAAAAAAAGGCGATTTTGAATCAAAATCTTTTGAACAGTCCATAAATTCAGGTTGCTCATATATGGCACCAGTAAAATAAGACTCTTGAGGCTGCAAGGAGAAGTAGTATATATAAAGCCACCAGGCAGCAGGGTAATTTTTGCAGCATGATGTTCATTATATGACAACAGATTGTATCAAACCTTACAAGCAAATTCTTGACAAGGTTCTTCACATTTTGTCCCATAGTAGGGGACTGTGGTCCACTTGATGCCAGTTTTATTAGGGTTGCAAGGAAGTTCTTACATTTCTTCACATTGTCCAATACATCCTAGAAGAAAATATCAGATATTTCAAACGTATTTGGTGCTTGGATTCATTTAACATCTACAATTCTGCTACAGGGTGTCAGTGCATCAACAAAAGTACTAAAAACATTTCTATGGAACCTAAGTTCTAGATCATGCACCATATGGAGGAGTGGACGGAACATTTGAGACAGGAAAAATACTAAAAAAAACCAAAACTTTTGCAGTATTACACAGGCACATCTGTGGTCATTGAGACATGTTGTAACTGGTTCTAAAATAGTCTAACTGGTAAGAGAGAGTCTTAAGGTCAACCACCACCAATTAGTTGCTGCTTATTCACAAATACATTACATTGACACAAGCCTTTTGTTTATCTCTTTAACACTATTTACTTATACATTTTCAAAACTGTTGTGACTGTGATTCAAAGGGTAACAAAAAGGGTTGCATTAGTCCTTTAATGATTAAGACCTGATATGTGTGCAAGAACGAGTGGGGTAATATGATAACAGGCTCAATATTAAAACCTTGCCAAAAATCATGCACCTAGGTCCCAGTAACCTTGGGCTTACTGTTACCAAAACAATGAAAAGCTATACCCTAAAAGCTAGAATTTTTTGGAATGTAATGCTGTATTGCAGACAACAAACTGACAGTGTTTAACTTACTGTTGCGTTGGAAGGCTGCACGTTTGCTGTCACTTTTGGAGGTTCTGCTTTGCAAACCATCACATTAGGGGTTCCAGATGAAGCAGTTGTAGACATTTGTACTGTAACAGGTGCAACAACTTTATTACTACGCACTGAAGATGTAACAATAAGAGGGGCTTTGACAGGAGCCGACAAAATTAGGGGGTTAGATTTTCCTTGCTGGGTAGCTGCGGAGGTAACCGGTGTTAACTTGACTCCTGAGGAATTAGTCTGAACCAACGATGGCCCGAGAGATTTGACAGCAGCAGTACTGGAAGAGGTAAAGGTTTTATCTGGAGGAAGCATACTTGTTCCTGAAGTCGGGGAAATAGTTACAGTACTTGCTGGCATAATGGAGGTGCAAGCGTTGACCGCTGCAGAAGCAGCTAGAGGTGTAGGTGTTCTTACTGGTAAAACGGTTATAGGTGAACTGCCAGGCACCATCATTGAAGTAGCTGGGATCACCATGGTGGTTGCAGTTGTTGCTGGCGTAGCCACAAAAGAGCCAGTTGATACAGATTTGACTTCTGGAGCCGGAGCTCGAATGATAACTGCAGAATTTCCATGGTTGATAGCTGTTGTCTGAGGGGTAGGAGGTGTGCAGATTTTGACAATTGTAGGTGTGGACACTATTGTATTTGCTCTACAACCAAGGGATGAAGAGACCTTGACTGCACCACTCGTTGAAGCTAAAGACTGATAGGAAAGAAACATTAGAATTAACACAAAAAGGATGACAATCTTTTTTATGACAGAGTAGTCATACATTTACTCAAACAATAGATGTAAGATTCCAACAAAGTATCATTAATCAATATAGGAAAACATAACCCAATATATATCTTGTGCCCTATTCCTGTTGGCAACATGCTTCAGGAGTCAAAGTTTATAGGTTGAAAAAGTAGTCTTTTGGTGTCAATGCTGAAAATACATAACAGATGTTTCAAATGCCTCAAAAAGGCAAACACTAATAAACAATGCCACGATAATCTATATGTGACTAGAAAAATGTACAAAAAATGGCCAGAAAATTAATAGGGGAAATGGGGAATGATTAGCTGAACTGAATTTATTTACTCTACAAAAGAGACATACAAGGGGTAATATCTCAGAAAGAGTATTCTGGTGTATGCACAATAATTTAAAGGTTGTTGATTCACAGACTACTTATCCAAGAAGTCATGAAGGATGTTCTTCCCGTCTTAGTGAAATAATGTATGGTCATGTATCACAAAGCTCATAATTTACCATCTATCTACATAAACACACATTATATAAAATGTGGTACACACGTATAAGGCACAAACTCTTTAAGTGTACTAATATGAAAAACGACTATTATTTTACGGTAGTTTTCCTGTATTATATATAACCTGCCAACATTAGAAACACACCTGTGAAGCAGAACTTCTTTGAACAGCGGGAGTCAGGGAGGCGGTAGGGACTGGAGTCGGTAGAGATTTCACTGTGGTGTTTGATAGTAGCTGAGGCTTGGAATTCTTGTAAAATAAAATAAAACATTCACAATACTACCACAGATAGCGATGATAAGAAGGTTTATTAAACGTTCCTCCATAGCTCGTCTCAGACAACTGGAAAAATACCTCCAAATATTTCAAACCAATGAATAGGTTCGATTGATATGTATGTCAGTTATTGACACAATCCAGAGGAGAACAGTAACCATGCACATATTATGCCACACACTACAGGAAAAACTGCCTCTCTGGAAATACACAAACATTCAGTTAGAGAAAAGCAGAGTACGGTTACCTGAACGGCACATATCTGAACAGTTGGAGTATTTGCAGGTATGGCGTTCTTTGCATTAGAATTTTGCACTTGTGCTTGGGCTCGGGCCAATGCTTGTTGAGACACCAGCATAAGTTGTCCATTTCCACTCCTGATGAGGACCGTACCTGTGATTAAATAAAATAAACTGTAGCAGTAGAACCATCTAGAAAGACACCTCAATCAGCAAACAGCTCCACTGTGCCATACAATTTATTCTAGGTTAATCTAACTGGGAAATAATCCGGAGAACTGTTCACTCATAACTAAATTCTCCATCTTGTTCTATTTTATATTATAATAAACATACATTGGAAAATATCAGCACATGAACATGTGATTTTAATACAACTATTGTATGAAAAGCTTGCCTACAGTTACCAGACCGTTACGGATTTTAGGACATTACAAACGAATGCAATTCGTGTTACGGTGATGAAAACACTTCTCAATTTTAGGCATTGAGTGGGCCCAATCGATTTCCAGTCAATAAGCTTCCATTTTGGTTAATACTACTATGCCAGGACCCAACACAGGCCACACACTGGGCTGCCATATCTGCCATATACCAAAATAAAGTAAACATCTCTTTCTTTAAAAGAAGAGAAAAAATAAAACAAAAAACTACTCTGTCAAAAAAACATAGGAATAAAGCAAGTAGCTTACCAAGTATCTGGACATTGCCATGTCTACAGTGAGTGGTCCGGGCTTTTGGGAATATCTACATGGCTTACACAAATATGTAGTATTATATAGTTGTGAAAAATAAAGCCTGTTTATCGATTTTAATAACATTTACATTATCTGGTGCAGATAATTTTACTTTTTAAATAGGAAGCTCTGGTAACTACAATTTGATGACATCACTGCAGCTATTCAAAATGTTTACTCATAAGGGCAAACTGACTTAAGGAAGAACTATCTCACCTAGCATAATATATTATTACAGTATAATTAAATGCAGCATTAATAGAAAGTGTTATTTCCAAGTTACTCATAGCCATATTCTCCAATTCTGATAACACATATCACTCCAGCAAAGACATACTGTTGGGTGAAAAAGCATATGCATCTAATTTTCCACATTACTTTTGGCCATTTAATTTGGGGGAGTGCAAAATATTGGAAGACACCTAAGTTCTATGCTTGTTCCCCTTGTTTTATGGGCTAGGTAAATCAAACATGCAGTCTTCAGGTGTACAGAAGAATGAAAAGTATTGTTGGGACCAGGAGCTTGATAGCCTTTGAAAACCATTAGGTCTTATGTTAGCTAGCCTTGTCTAATAGGAATCTACCAATGGCCCTTGGAAATAGACCCAAGTTGTCAGTATAAAGGGTTCTATGCCTGAATAACTTCACAAAACAGTTGTTGGTGTATATCACTCTTAAATAAACTCACAAATCCTGTTGTGAGGCTCAAAGCCCTGTTCTGAATGGCACTCTCCCAATCACCGTCACAGCCATGTTTACATGGAGGAGCTTATGAAGAGTGTTGAATCTTCCAATGATAGGATGCCTGCCCAAACTATGAAAGTGCAAGTCAAGATCCAGGGATGTCCATAGTTTGTCAGAAAGATCTAGAATGTTTTTAAAGAGTAACTAAACACTATCCAGAGAGTTGAGCGTGAAACTTTTTGGAGAACATGGCTCCCTGTTATTTCTGGCAAAAAGAAAACACTGCATTCCAGATTTTGAAGCTGATACCAAACAGTCAGAGACATGAAGGTTCGGGAAGAGGAAATTCAGAAAGTGCCCGACTAACTCAACGGATAATGCCGCAACTGTATGCATAAGGTGAGATTTACACAAATATATACATTTATATATGAGGGTTTGGGAACAAGAAAGTGCACCATGTTTACATAACCCAGAGACATATTTCATTATATACGGTACCTTACATCACTATTTTTTTCATAAATTCCATATGTTGTTTGCGCACATTTTTTTTCCCCTCGTAAGTCGGTTCTGTCTATATAAAGTTTCAGAACGGCTTAGTGTTTTAGATCAACAGCAATTAACAGATGTGGGAAAGGCTGAACTTGATGGACGCATGTCTTTTTTCAGCCCATGTAACCATGAAAGTCAAAATCCTGACCTTTACAACATCGTGATGCTGTGGCAGGACCCAAATAAAGCATGAATGAAAGCCTACAAACATCATTAAATCAAAGCAGTTCTGCAAGCAGAGGTGCAAAAAAAGATCTCACAGCAGAGCCTGACCAAAAACTACGGGGTTGTCAGTATTGCTGCTAAAGGTGGCATAAAAGGGTGATTACTCTTTCAGATGGGGCATTTTATGTTGCACACACATCTTTGAATAAATGATATTAGTAACAAAATTGTGTGGCTTTTTATCTAATAGGCATTGGTTTTTCTCCCATTTCCAACAACTCCAAAGTGTGTGTGTAAATATATATATAAAATACGAGGGACGTTCGAAAAGTTTCCACACTTTTATATTTTCGTTGGAATCGGTAAAGGGTAGTAATTGGTCGTGTCTTAGCGTGTCATGTGGCAAGCCGGCTGCCCTTGCAGTTTAGTATAAAAGTTTTCACCCTGGGGTGAGGATGGCTGCGAAACTTATAATTGCCCCAAAGAGGAACAGCATTCTGCCATACGCTTTTTTGGGGCAGAAGGTGTGCCGGGAGCACAAATTCACCTTCGCATGTGTGCTCAGTATGGGGATAAAGTTCGCACTGGTGTGACGGATGCAGAGCGCTTCGGGCGCCCAGCTACAGCCACAACCACGATGAATGAATGAAGAAAGAACCCTGGAACTGATTCACGAAGATGGAAGAATTGAAGAGGCTGTAGGAAAGCTGAGTGTGAGTGTTGGATCTGCCTCTGCCATGATTCCTGACAGATTTAAGTTCAGTAAAGTGGGTGCCAGGTGGGTGCTTAAGCAGCTGACAGAGGAGCGCAAGTGCATGGACGTTTGTTCCCGACACATGGCCCGTTATCGTGAAGGTGATTTTCTGCAGAAGATATATATATATATATATATATATATATAATATACACACACACACACACACACATCACACACACTGTAAAGATGGTTATGAGCGTTATGTGTAATCATAAAGACTAGCAGAAACTATTAATTGGAATTGTGACAGTACCAGGTTTTACCGGACCCTTTCAGTCCCTAAACCATTACAGCAGCTGGAGCCTGAATTCTCTTCTTTTTCTGGAGCTGCCGAAAGCACCCAACAGTAAAATACTTTTGCAGGCAGCCACAACTAATCTATGGGGATTACACCCAGGAACTTCAGCCAAAATGTATAGTACATATACAGTTCAGGACAATGACATCATGACTGGTTTTAAAGTTCCAAATAAACAACCAATCCAGTAAACAGAGAAGGAAATAAACTCCCCAATCAGGGTAAAGGAAACGGAGTATAAACAATAGAACATGCCAAATAACCAATAAGAGTTTGGGGGTGGGGAAAAGGCGTTCCATCAGGTCAAAGTCATATAATTTGATATGTATACAAATCTACACACTAAATGTTAAACCAGTTGTTTACAATAACAATATTTGGCTTATCACAATCAATATCGGTGACATTACTCATCAGACGCTGCATTATAAACCTTTGATTTAAACAGCATGAATAATGCGAATTAAATCTGTCACGCTCAAGAGATTTTTCAGTGACGGTAAATGTCAAACTGATGATAAGCCTTTACGGTACATGAAGCAATTGGTAGTAAATGATGCAACAGGTTCCTTTTTAAAGGTTTATTCACCCAAGAGATGTGCAGCATTACAAGATGATACAGCACAGAAAACTCTAAACCAAAGTTGAGGTTTGATTGTTTCTGTAAACCTGATATTTAAAACACTAAGAAATGAGCAGATCGACAGGAACCGAGTGTTTATTTACAGAAACCACGGCAGTCCATGATGTCATAACTTCTTGGAAACCATTTGAATGAATGCTAGAATACAATAAACCCAATAACAAAAGACCTTAATATGCTTGGGGAACCTGCATTAGCCGTAAGCATAGCTATCAACAGTCATAGTTGCAGCAGGACTTTTCTACATAAAATGATAAAACATCGTTTGGATAGGAAGCCCCTTTTGGTCTTTGAACTACTGTATGCCACATCTTCAATATAAGCCATTTTTTTCTTCACCCCATCATTACAAGGTCTGCAACTTAACCCCCCTCTGGCCTGGTGGATTTGATAACCAAAATGAGTTTATTAAACCATGAGTCCTCTACCACATTTTATGAGCCACACAAATTATACATCATTTTGTTCAGGAGACGTATTGCCTTATTTTAAAATGATAGAAATACATAAAACAATTTTTATAGAAAAAAAGATATATATATAGACTTTTGTAATCTTTTTTTTATTTTTTTTTGTGCCACAGCTGAACAATAACCCAATGTATGTTCAGCAACATGTCATGTTGGCCTCCCAATCAATTTTATTTGTCTAAATTTTTTGTAAGAGGGAGAAGCTATTTTTCTCCCACTTTTCCTCAATGTGACCAGCAAGCACGTCTCCGTATCCCTCCATGGCTGATTGCAATAATCGTGATCAGCCAGCAGGGGGAGCGAGGCTCCTGTCCATAAGTGGACGTCTGGTGGTGTAAGTAGTGACACTTAGCGGAAAGGGAATGGCCAATCATGAGATCAGGCACCACTTGAACAACAGTATACCTGCGGTTGTAGTGAGTACCGTTTCACGCCATCAGTCGGCAGGAAGCTATCGATGCTGGCTTCTGCAGACAGAGGAGAGTTCAGGTTGTTGGTAAACATCCTGACTTCCCGTGTAGCAGCAGGGAGGTGTCAAAGTCAGGACGTACCTGTATGTCGTAATGGGCTCCTTGACACAGGTTTTAAGGCCATACAGGTAAATCCTAAGAACACTGAAGGGGTTAAAGGACCACTGCGGCTCATGTATTTTTTTTACTGCATGCATTAATTATTGGACACAGAAAATGAATTCTGTCCCGCTTATCATCTCCCTGCTGCCTCTACAGCAGAAAGAGTAGCTTCCTGCAATTAATTACATGCGTTTAGAAGCTGGAGCTTCATCCATCCATGCATTTGCACGACATAAAGAGCAAAGTTAAATGGACAGCCTAGCCAACGTATGCGCTTTATGGCACATGATAGCTGAACAGTCCCTTTAAATTTTCACGCGGTCTGCAAATATATGGGGGGTTTCTACCGAACCCCCCCCCATTTACATTTTGCATGCAGAAGATGCCACGTGACATACTTACCTCCAGTCAGTTCTACTGGTCGGTTGCTAGGTGGAACCAGTAGAATGAAATGTCCTACTGTGGAGGTGGTGTTCTGCTGCAGCTTCTCCTGAAGGTAAGCAGTCATTTTTTTTCCTCCTATGTTTACCTGAATGCATAGTAAAGTACTTACAATGTTCCTTAATATGCATTTGTTGAATATCCCGCCAGAGACACCAAAGCGACCCTTTAATATTATCATTAAGCAGCGCTTTCAATTGGCTAAACTACACCGGAGCAGACCAAGTATCAACAAACGAGGGGAACCAAGCTTTCGCTGAAATATATATATATATTTATCCTAGACATCAGAGTTTGCAGGAGAGTTGTAGTTTTAACTCCCACAATTCACTATTCCAAATGATATGAAACACTGACAGATTTCAAGAAGTGCTGAGTTGGCCCTGCATAATTCAATGTGCGAGGAGACTGAATAAATCTCACTAATTTTACTATACATTAGGCAGGGCTGCTGAACTCATTCTACCGCAGAAGCTCATTGTGTTCACAAAGAAAAGAAGGTATTCCTTGGATATACTCGATATAACGGTTACCATATACAGCTACCTGCACTGTAATATCTGCTATACTTACCTCCTATTACAATGTCTAAAGGCATATATGCCATATAAACCACATACATATAGGGGCTGCCTTCCACCTTCAATAAAGTTATTTTTATTAACAAAAAAAAAGCTCAGGAAACAAATTGAAATGATAAAGTAAGTCCATTTTATTGAACACAAAGCGATTGTACTTACCTGGAGGGATCTGGAAATTTGCAGGCAGCTGTATCGTCGTTGTCTGGGATGCCTTAGGGGTGGCCACTTGCTGTGGTGCCGTCACCCTAGGACCACTAGTCACTATAGATGCGTGACTAGTCACAGGCGTCAATTTAGTGCCCACAGGCGCTGAAGGCACAACTGGCTGGGATGCAGGGACTAGGCTGACAGTCACGGCCGCTTTAGCAGCTGCGACAGTGGAATCAGAGGTTGCCGCTGCTGGGCAGCCTTTGGGAAGCACAGCTGAACCCCCCGGACCTCCATGGCTCGCAGGCAGGGTCTGGCTCAGCACAGACGGAGCTGTAGACGTGGCTTGCATCCTGGATAACAGCAGATAACTATCGACTCGGCCGGCATATCTGACGCCTGCTGATTAGTAAGAAAGACTCAGAAGCCAGGAGGGCACGCGGCTGTGATTATAGTGTGTGCTTCACAGTATCAGGCAAGGTGCAACGCAGAGTAACCGTATATAAATGACATCACGGGCCGGTTGTGTATTAAATACATATACAGAAACATTCAGTCGCCACAACACAAACTACCAGCGACTTTCACTGCCAGCCCTAAAAACATCAACGTGCTACGCCGGCGGCCATGTTTATATAGCCATGCGGGTGCCGCACATGCGCAGTTTTAATGTGTTCAATTCATCTCCCATTGGCTACAGATAACATTTTACCTGGCAGGGAGGAGCAACCGCACAGAGATAATGACTCCTGCGGTACGTGACCTATTGTTTGGACTGTTCCTTTCCTCAAAAAAGTGACGGGGGTGTGTTCTTGCATCACGCGAAACAATTTCTTACTATAATACCATACCGTACGTTCGAATACGAGATGTAATGCAACATTTACAGGGAGACAATAATTATATTCATTTTGAAGCTTGGTGAGCTGTAAGTGCCATGGCTAAACCCCCCTCTTTTCTTAAAACATGAAGTGCGCGAAAGTCATCGTGATATGACCAGTGGGTTGTACCACTTTTAGAAGAGAGACGGAAGCTACATTAACGTGATATTACTAGAACGGCTTGGTAGCAGTTCGATTAAGCGTGTAACTATACTAACCTCTAACGCTAACGTATAAATTAAAACACGCACGAACAACACCTCCGTACTAAACTGCACCAAGTTATCCGCCGCTCGCGTTACACAAAGGATTATGGGATCGTCATAGGGCGAAACTACGTACAGCTGTTACGGGGGGGTGGATGGTTTTAGAAAGACTGTGTAGCTTTATTTATAATAGGTGTTTCTTACAAAGGCCCTTTTCTTCTATGAAATCACAGGAAAGTCTCGGTGAATAAAAAATACAGCAATCCTAAATCATTTCACTTAGTGGTGGTTTATGATTTCCTGCGAACCCACCCCCCCGTTATTTGTCAGCTTGGTCTGTCCCGAGAATCTCGCAGTGTGTACGCGCGGATAGGCTTCAGTTCTTTTAACCAAATCATTTAATTATTTGTGATTTGCTTCTTCTATTGAAGTCTTCAGGTTTATATGCAGAATCATGTCGGTGGCTTTTGCGGCTCCAAGGCAGCGAGGGAAGGGCGAGATCACGCCAGCCGCCATACAGAAGGTAATACAAAGAAATGGAAACTAGGGAATTGGTGCTGCCCGCATGTATAGAGCTATGTACCCCTGCCCTATACGCCCCCGGTCTTGTATCTCGCATTCATAATGGTATGGTCCACACCTTCCTTGTGCATCAGGAATGCCATAAGCCATCAGGCTCATCTTCTTATGAGACGCCCACCTATTGCCAACCCATAGAACCAGTTGCCTCATCCCTATCGTGTGCCAAAGCACAGTAACAGGCCTGCACTACTCATACCTTCAGTGCCACAAGGTCGCTCTGGCTCAACACACTGGCCATTTTTGTTCCAGGACATCTACACACTTCATATGTTGCAGACCAGAAGAATGTCAGATACTTAAACTCACAAAAGGGAATCAGCTATTCGGTCATACACTTATCATACAGTCTGAATTGGTGACCCTAGGCCCATCTTATGTGTCTTCTTTGTGCTAAGGAGATCC
>VKOC01000006.1:29955775-29968504 GCA_009364415.1 Spea multiplicata
TTATAATTGACTCATGTGATGACTTTCTCCCTAAAACTTTGTTCAATGTACCATTATTTCTATAGTGCCAACATACGAAGCAGCTCTAAACTATGTTATTAACAGACATAAAGTACAAAGGGCCTTCTAAAGGGAATTTGGAATAAAGAATAGGTAATAGGGCTAAGGATTAGTGATATGATAGACTCCCCTAAAAGTTGGTGTTTTCATGGAATGCTTAAATGTTTTCACACAGAAGATGGTCAAATGGAAGATGTACAAGATTCCATCATTTGTTAGCAACATTTTTGCCGATGGGTATTTGATGATGCAGAATGGAGTAAATCACAAGTAGTGTGAAGGTAAAGATTTGAGACATATCTGGAAATAGTATTGGTGAAGGCTTTGCAAGCGAGCGTGATAATTTTTCAGTAGTCCCACCATGACAGTAGTCAAATTAACCTTTTACGTGTAGTAGGACTTTGGTTGCAGCTCAGAAAGATAGAATTTGCCCTCAGATAAGAACCATTCGGCCCATCTAGTCTGAGCATTTTCCTGATGTAGAGTCGCAAACCTTAATCAGTCCTTGGTCTAACTGTATTTTCAGGATAGCCATTTGTCTGTCCCAAACACTGTAAATACTCTCACTGTTTTAGCTTATGGTAGTATAGCTAAGAGGCTGTTTCATTTATTCACCACCCTCTTAGTAAAGTAAAGGTATGATTAAAGAAGTGGTGAGTTTGATAACTGGTAAGGGAAAGCATTTCCCTTATTTTTCCATTTATAATGTGTAGGACAATTGAATTAATGAAGAATAGTAAAGACAATATGGTGGATTTATGTTGGAAATAAATCTAACACATTTAATTGAATAACAATCTTTCTATAGACTACAATGGAAATAATGAGATACAACTGTGATACACTTCATCTCAGGTAACAAATAAGGCTCAACAAACCAGTTTTTAATTCTACATTTTCCCATTGCAGTCCACAGGGGAATACTGTAGAATTTCTTGTGATTTATTTCTGGCATTGAATCCAGCCCAATAAATTAAAGAGAAGCCAACTAAAGCAATAATATTTGCCTCCATTGTACTCACTACAGCCCTTAATCTTCTCTGAAATCTTTAATTTATAAAGTTAGTAGACAAGGGCAAAGTACTTGTAGCGGGATTAAATACTATGAGAATGTTTACAGACAGGTACCATTAGCTATCTGCATGTTTTATTGTATTATTTTAGGTAAGTAATAGACCTGTGCAAATTTTAACTTTAGCCATATTTGCCATTTTGTTAATCTATGCAAATTTACAAACCGAGAGTTTGAGTGACAACAAATTTAATTTCCGAATGGAAAAAGGCCTCGAAATTCATTGTGTGAAAACAAATGGACCAAAATCGACAAAATTTGGCCGAATCATTTTGTTGTTCCATTTCTAGTAAGGAACCAGTTTCCCTAAATGTTTTAATTTATGTAATGTAGCCGATGAAATTATTGGAGCCCTCCTTATCTTATGCATAATATCTCCATTGTCTGCTCAATGTTTGAGATTGACACTCTAGCCAATTCAGTAGCCTATTGTGCCTACAAAAATGCCATGGACAACACTGTATCTAACATTCAAAGATATTTGAAGATATTCAAAATATCAGTTTTTTCATGGGACTTCCCTTTTACGATTGAGGCAAAAGAGGTTATTTTTAATAACATTTCTGGTCTCTACCGAACACTGGTATGCATTTTCTAGTTTCAGGCGTGACATGAATGTCAGTGGGGATCATACAGAGATTGAAGAATAGTCTTATGTCTGAGCTTTGGAGTGGCGGGGTAATATAGGGGTTTCTTTTTGAATTTAATTGAATATAAAACATTTTCAGTTGTCAGCACTGACCATGAGGGAGAGGCAGGAACAAACCTCTCATGGTATCTTCCTATTCATGACATGTCCTTGGTTGTGCATAGGCAGAATGTAACTTTCGACACCCTGAATAAGTCTTTGGTAGGACTTTTGCCAGACTATCCTAAAAGGCTGTTCAATTAACTAATTTACTGCAGAAAATGATGCTTTATTTAAATGTATTATTACTATTATCATTATTTATTGTTTTATTTATAGCGATGCAGATATACATTTGTGTTCTGGCTGCAGGAGATTCATTTCCAAAACCAAAAATAGGCTGCGTTTGTTTTAATGACAAGGTTAAGCTGATGATCAGGGCAGACATTAAAGAAATAACAAAGGGTCAAATAGCGATCAGTTTGTGAGGAGTAATTTCAACTCTTTCATAAAAATGATAATGACTTAGACAGCTAATGTGTTTAATTGCGTGGATATTCAGTCTTAATGATGAAGATAAATTACCAGGTAATTAAGCTGAAGAATACTGACACCAGAGAGATCCAGAGTCATTGTAATATTGACATACACATTAAAAGGTAATAAAAAAACAAAAAAGGAAAGTACATTGTATCAAATTCTGTAAGAGATGTGATAGCTGTTTAAATGCAAATGTGTAATATTTTATTATATATATATATATATATTTATATTATATTATATATATATATATATATATATGTAATGTATATATTGAGGATGAATGTGAAGTCCTAGAAATAACATACTAAATATGGAAAAATACAATTATAGATAATACTGCATATAAAAAATTTTTTAAAAAAAAATTCATATATAGGTAACTGAAATCAGCCAAATATCCAAATGATTTCCAAGAACATAAACCTTTGCATTTGTGCCTTCTTCATACTTAACTGAAACTTTAAAGCAGATCTGTCACTTTGCCATATACAGCAGTTTCCAGTTCGGCATTCTGAATAAACCCTTGTAATGGGTTTGCAAAATGGAAAAGGCATATAAAAACCATCTTAAGCAGTCATCTAAACATCTTTTTCTCAGCGTCTGCATGGTTATTACTCCTCGTTAAATGCATTGTTTTATTGAGGTGAGAAGACAAAGTGTTTCAGAATATAAAATTATGCTATTTTTGCCACTTTTTGCTTCACTGAAGTATAGTCCAATATCTTATCCCCTAGAAAATGACACACACGCTAGTTTAAAGATGCAAGAGGCATTTAATCATTTAGGACAGCTTTTACAATTTTAGGCTTTTAAACTTTAGGCCATCTTTGGGAGCACCTCACAAAATTGTTTCTAATTGATTGATTAAAATTAATAACAGAAAACATGTATACACAATTGTTTTGAAAATAAATACATCGTAGTGAGTTAACATTATGATATATGTTGTATGCTATGTCCCACTCTAGGCTATGTGTTACCACACATGAAAATGAGATCCACAAAATGTTGAATTAAATTATTTATGCTAATGGTAATATAACTAGTAGATATGTTCATCTTGCTATAAACCTTTGGCTGTAAATACCTGAAAAAAAACATATTGCAGTTGCAATTGACTTGATATTTTACTGTGAAAATGTGATTATTTGTCAGTTGGCCCAGTTTAATGGACCATGGGGACCTCTATCGTAGTGGCCTCTTGCAGTGCTCCGCAGACCCTACTGAGGAACAGCAGGTTAAGTCTTATAATAGATCTCTGGGAAAATAGGTCGTGGATATATATTTTGGGACAAGAACACACATTAAACATACATGATTCTTGAAAAGAAAGGATGGCAGCTAAACCTTGCGGTGGGCATCAGGAACTTCCACAAGACCTGTCAACAAAGAGATGCAAATGTCTTCAAATTTATTTCCAGATTTGTCTTTTCAACACATATAGTCAACTGCTAGATGCAGATTTTTTTCATTTGACCCAAAATCCCTTCTTTAGCAACAGACATCCACTAATCATGAAAATGATGTCCCCAAAGTGTAAGAGGGAACTTCTGTTTAAAATGACTCTTTTTAAATATGTTTAGGCAAGAAGTCTAAATCTACGGGCAGTCTTATTTTAAAGTCTCAGCCACAAACGCCTTGTCTTAAGTTGCCTGCTACGGTTCCTGGTAAACTGATTTGGGTCTAAAGAACAAAACCGAAGTTTGTGGTAATCATACTTACGTCTACCTAACAGAGTATAACAGAAAACTAGGACAGGGTTTACGATAATTGACTATTGTCCACAAATGCATAAATTATACTCTTTTATATACTATAGATATACATAATTTGTTACATTATTAAAGGAAACAAACAGTAATTATATCATGCTGAACTATAATAAATAGCATTTTGACATTAAAGCTGAAACCGTGATTGTGTTAAATTGGTGGATATAATTATCATGCAACTCTATAAAGCAACAGCATGTTCTGCATCTTTACATAATAAGGATACAAAAAAGATCTTCCATCAAAAAAAAGCAAAATACGTGGATGGCCTCGAAAACTTCACAAGGCTTGATGTTGTCTATAATTTACCTTTTTTATTTTTAATAATATATCGGTTGGAGCTGTAAAGCTTAGTTTGAAATAAGCATAAATAAGTAAATGTTCTTCATTTATTCTTTTCTCTATAAAGCGTTCTGCATAATGTCTTTGTGTTATCTCACCAACTGTTATGCACCTCAATCAATGTTATTGGAATGCAGCAGTACAGCATCTCAACCCTTTTTTATAACGTCCAACAGCTTATTTGTCATAATTCCTGCTTTTTTGTCCTATTTCCCAGTCCCAGATGCATCATGCTGATTTCAGGATGATATCTTTTGCTTCATTCCACAGTTCATTTCATCTATTTTTTCCTTCTAGTATGCTAATAGCATTTCAAACCAGTTGTTAACTTCCACTCTGTAGCTGCCACTGATTTTTTTTTCATGGTTATGTCTTGCAATATAGAAATTGTTTTCTATTTTGTCATTTTCTGGAGTATAGATTCTCGGACATAGGAAATTAATGGTCATCATCGCAGTCCTCCCACAAATATGTGAAGCGGAGTGTCCAAAACCACAGAAAATAGCATGTTGCTATTTAAAAGGATGAGGAGAATGTTTTACTTGTTTTTGGCAGATATAACCCTTTGATACCCTCTGTACTGCAGCCTGACCATCCATACTGTATCAGATGTTTAATATGGATATATAAATGTACCTATTCTCCTTTAAACTCTAAGTAGCACTTTTTAAGGGCGATATCATATTTTTTTGGATAGTGTAAATGAACATAGAATGCAAATTTAGTTTAAAACACTGATTTTGGCTATACATACCTGTCTAGCTTGGCCCTGAGCTGGTAGGGGTACCGCTATGATGTTTTTTCCTTTGTTAGCAACCATATTTATGCAGGGTAGGGGTACTGGAGACCCCATAATGTGTTAGGGATATCAATGGGATAAAAAAGGCAAAACGTATGGCCCTGGTATTAACGTTTTTGATCATTTTATATTATGTACATGTAACTGGATTTCTAGAAAACTAGAAATAAAAATACAGAAAGTGAAACACATCCTAAAAATCCACATAAATTTATGTTTTAGGGTGCTGCTGAAATTACCAATATGTACATACATGCACCTATCTATGGATTCCCACACACTATATGGCCATATATTGCTTAGTTATCACTATATCATATATCATTATTATTAAAAGACATTCGCTTGGTGCGCGTTGATCCCTTGCTTCGTTGAATGTTCTTAAAAACATACATATGACGTACAGCTTCTGAATGTTAAGACAAATGTTATCGTGACCCAGCGTCATTGAAATAAATTACATAGGAGCTCATGTGTAGCATGAAATACCTAGGCGAATATGATTTCCCACTTGTAATGATAGCTGTCAGTGGAGACGTTAGATCAGTTCAACTATAATTCTGCACAGTAACCAAACTTGTAATCTATTGTATGATATCAATACCAGTACCTTTGACACAGAGAGACAAGGCAGTTCCTTTAGTAACTCTCATCTAGTTTGATGGATAAAAGCTATATTCAATTAATTGCAATCGTACAAAAATCTCCTGACCTGTCCCAAAAACTAGACTGTAAGCTCTGTGGGGCATTTATAATAAGTGCTAACTTTTCACCACTTGAAGTTATATTATTACAATTCTGCATTTCTGTTTTTTGCGACCTTTAATTTCATTATAATCAATGTTTTGTCTTATCAATGTCCAACATTTTATTTTTTCCACAATGTACATGCCTTTTAGCTGTTGGTTTGTGTGATTGGGTTGTTTAATGTTTGTTAAATACAATTTTGAAACTTCAATCAAAAAGATTTTCAATAAATAATTTTTTTTTATTATTTTTTTTTTTTAATTACACCGTACAAAACATTTCTGTAGCAATTTGCGATGGGAATCACACATATTGATGATGTGTATATAAAGTGAAGGGAGGGCCCTTCAGTTTATAAAGTGGAAGAACACCAGGGTTAAATAAAACTATATATGTTTAAAGTCAAAACATGAATACTACTTAATCTAATTGGAACAATGGACACTATATGGAAATATGTAATTTTATATAATTATCATATATCTCATATGTCATTAGAGTCATATTGAATTAAATGTTACACATTTTTTAAAGACCTTGATTAGGTTAGGTTTATATTATGAATTCCAGTGGAAAAAAAGTTCCCAGTTACGTTTCAAAGATCATTTTTATTTATGCTTAAAAAGCTTCTAGGGACATTTCCGGAAAACAAATAATAATTGGAGATAGAAATCATCATCATCTAGTTACCTGACATTGGATACCATAGATAGGCCTAGTAAATATTATAAGGCGTCCATATTTTGTTAGAATGGATATGTTGCTTAAATGTTTATTTGTTAACAGTAGTAGTTGTAAATTACTTTTTTATTATACTGATTCATAATGAAATACACAGACACCAGAGATCATTAACATACAAACTGAGTTTTATTATACTCTTTTTAACTCTCTCTCTCTCTCTCTCTCTCTATAGAGAGAGAGAGAGATAGATAGATAGATAGATAGATAGATAGATAGATAGATAGATAGATAGATAGTGATTAATAATGAAAAACATTGACACTAGAATGTAATTCAGATAATTAGGAGATCATTAATATATAAAACGAGTTTTATGCACAGTAATGTCGAAAAGAATTGCACATTAGGCTTGGCATTAATGTTGTCATTTGGTGTGCATTACTAATTTGATAAATAGCCTCTTTCATTTGTAAGACATAATAAATATTTTTTGCATAATGAGAATAAAATCACAAAAGATATGTAACATGTTTAGTTGACAATATCACTTTTGATAAAAATACGAAAGTTTTATAGTAACCCCCTTTTAGTTTTGTGGTTGGGGGGGGCGGTTATCACAGTACTAAGTAGGGTTAGAATTACTACCCAGTTACACCATGATATAAATTCTACATATAAAAATGTATGTGTTCTGGCTATGTCCAGAATGATTACAGTCGGTGCTATCATATAAAAGGGTAAAAAAAAAACAATCCGATAGGAATAACTTTGACCATTTAGTGGTGATGCCAATTGGTGGCACAATACTGGAGGAGGAAAGCTGATAATAACAGATACTAGGATTTATAATACAGTGTGATCCAGGAGTATTATTATATCATCATACTAGTGTTTTGGTATAGATATAGACAAATTCTGCTCACCTATTGAATGCTACCAAAGTAGCTTTGTGTCATATATTTCTAACAGGTATGACTACCACAGGCTTTCCTTTCCGGGTACTGTAAAACACATTGGCATGCTAATATGTTGAGCACAGCCCCGCTGAAAAGCTACATTGCATCAAACTGCAGCACTTTTTAATAATTTCTGTAAAACAAAATGGTCTTTTAATAATCTAAAATTCTGGATTTATGTCACGTTTATAGCAAAATAAGGTGCCAAATGACACATGAACACCATAGTGTACTATTTATTATTTGCATATATATCCTTGATATAATGTTTTGTACTTGTGATGAGCATCAGATACGTGCAGATATGGCACAATGTGATATTTTATGGTATTTATTAAGCATCTAATAATTAGAAAAGGCCAAGATCTTGCATTAAACCAACAAGGAAAATTCTAGTGGTTATTATTCTGGTAGAGAATACAAATGGAAATGAGGTCACAGAGGTAGATAAAAGTGAAGACACAGTGAGATTTGTAGGCTGAGAGATAGATTTTAATACAACTACCGAAAAGTCATTGATGTTCCCTAAGGAAAGAATACTTGAGGGTAGAATTTCAAATCAAAGTTGTGTAGGACTAGAGACAAATACAATGTGAAATTTCACTAACACTAAGTGTTTTTAAACACAGGACATTCTTGAAGCAAATATGTTGAAAACTCTACGAAACGCATCAACCAAAACAAAACACAATATTTTAATATTTAAAACAAAATTTAATTCTACAGATAAAAAGCTCAAATGAATCAGATGTAATGCATAGGATGACAAAAAGCAACAATATCAAATCACATAATTCCCATTTTCTCCAAAATAAGCATTTTTAGATGGTCATAAAATAATAAAAAAATAGATAAAAAATATATAATTCTCTGCCAGCATGAATTTACATAAGTGGGTGGGTGTCACGAACCAGCTGTCATGTCCCTCTCACCCTTACTTGATTTTTGGTGTGTGGTTGTTTCCTGCTAATAGAAACCAACCGGTTCCCCGGCTCAGGGTCAGCCGCCACAGTGGGCTGCATCAATTTATTCCTACATATACATACTAAAGGTGGACATATATATATATATATATATATCAAAGGGGTACTTCAGCCTAAGACAAAAATGTTGACAATTGCAATAAGACAGTTTAATGCCGATTTGGACATACTTTTCAGAAGGTGATTAACTACAAAACAGCCAGATGCCTATAGTCAATGGCAATGCATTGGGCACCACCATGGCATGTACTGTAATAAACATTGAAGGGCTAATCAAAATATGTACATACTACACTGGAAATGGGGTGGATAAATTGTGTAAATTGACAGAGCTCAACACAATCTTGTTAGAAACCTTCTTTGATATGCTTGATTAACTGAATTGTTTTGTTTTTTTTGGTATATTCAGTACTATTTCTATCGGAAACCCACTGAATCCTTGGAACAAAATACAACAATGTAAGTGGCACAAAGATGGCTTTTGCCTTATTGGTCCTAGAGGAGACAAGCTGCATGATACCTTTAAAGGCTCAATGTGTGAGATGTAGAATCACATAAGCTTTCGTGATCTAAGGCATCCAATTCTGAAAAATGCGTTTATGATATTATGCGTTTACCTATAATTTACTTTTTTTTTTATTTCTTCCCAAATTATGGCATGTAAATATCTACATATTCAAAATCTAGCAACTTCTTTTACATACTTCTACCCATCCAAACGATGATAGCAAATATTGGATTCTATAAAATAAAAATGTATCCAACAGAACTTTTGTTTCTAAGAAACTGAATGGGTCCATAGGGAAGGTAGTGACAAAAGCAAGCATGTGGAATTGGTCCCTTGGCTTTACATGAGTCTGGGACACAGTCTGTTCCCTAGGTAGGTCTTCAGAATATCTGCAGGGGGATATAATATAAATACTACATTTCCTTTTGGAGTAATAGAAAAGAAAGCAAAAGGAAAGGAGAAAATACTGCAGTTTTAGGTTTGATTGAAAGATTGTCCTTATTTATGTAGCAGATGTTTCACTGATATTTGTCTTATTTTGTCTCTTGCTATTTTAGCTGGATCCTTGAGTACTGTTGTTTCAGAACACATGCTTGTTTAATCAAATCACACAAACATTTTGGGGGTCCAATGTTTCGACTCCCAAGTGAAATCACAAACACTTACTTGCCAGGTCCCATTATTCTAGTAAGAAACATCCCGAGAAAATGTTGCCATTAGTCCACAACAGAAAAAAAACACTTTGCAATGTATATAATCTCCAAGGATGATAGCTACAGAATGTCCAAAGGTCCATAATTCATAATGGGAGCATTATAGTTACATACAGAGATATCTATATCTCTTTACACTTCCATATAGGTAGAAACACATTGGTCTTGTCCTTTAATAATCGGTCGTATATTCATTTTCTAGTAATTTCTTTTATGTGTAGACACTGTAAGAGCAAAAGGCTAGAAGCTGATAAAATAAGGGAATTTCTTACTAATAGCTGTGCTATATATTGTCTGAGATACCACAGTGAGGAGACCTGATTAATCCTGGACAGGTGTCTAACACAGAATATACAAACACGTAATAAACTTTTATCATACTAAACAGAATAATAATAATAATAATAAAACAAGATTACAAATTCCTAAAGCTTTAGCCCCCAAAATATATGTTTCTAGCATTGCCGTGGAGAATGAAGAATACACTGTCAGAAAAACTGAATACTGATAATATGAATAGTCAGCATAAAAAAGTCCCCTTATGTGACAGCACCAAACAGGCAATATAATAAGTAATAATATTTTACTGTTTATTGCCACAAGGGAATGTTGTCACAGCTACATTTCTATTTAAATTGCATACCATGTTGCATTAATCACATAAAAAATATTTGTATTAATAATTTGAATACTGCTCAGTAGGGATTGTAGGTGCCAAACCATTAAATTGTTGACATTGTATATAATCAAAATGACAAGTTCAGTTTTCTTTTTAATCTTGTAATGTAAATTGAGAATTTATGGACTAAAAAGTGTGAATTTGCTCAGCAACAAGCAAAGTCTTAGGCTGGTCCATTATTGCAGTCTTTTTTTCTGCTGTCATATACTTGTAATGCTAATCATTCTGTTTTTGTTGTGTAAAGACATATTTTCATATAATTGATATTCCATATAAGAAATAATTATGAAAATTCTGAGAAGCCCTTAGGTGAAATTATATTCACGTTTACCAGGGTTTTTTTTAAAGAAAATAAATAAACAATTTAATTTGTAATTTCTGGAATTGTATTCATATTCAACTGTATCTTCCAAAGGTGCATATTTACAAAGAGGTGAACATTTTACTCTCAGGAGGTTCACTATAACTTTGGCTCTACGCATTTTGGAGCGCTGCACAGACCTGAGACCACAGTGAGTTGCTTGCAAAAGAAATGTTGTTTTGCACAAATTGCACAACTTGCATTGATCGCTGGGAATTATGTATAGTCTAAAAACGGGGAGGTTTTCTCCAACAGCCCCCATTGTCCCCTCCAGAATTTAACATAGAGACTGGCACACATAGTTACACACACTTACATGCTAATACGCATAAAGTAACACACACATGCTACATACACATATTAACACACACTTACACATATGCACTCATGCTAACACATACAAAATCATGCTCACATGCACAGACCTCAAAATACGCACTCATGCTAACGCATATGCTGTCAAGCCAATACACACACTCATGCTAACATATACTTAAACATAAGCACTCATGCTGACACATACACAATCATACCTGGCACCAGCGGCCACCAAACAATGAAAGTGGGTGAATACCCATGTCCGCAGATTATGCATATTATGTATTTGTACTCACAGAGTGTGTGCGGCCGGGCACATCCACCCAGTGGCTGCGCACTGTATCACCATCTCTGCTGAGAGAGTGGCAAATGGCCAGTTTAGGCTTGTGTAAGGGCAAGATTTTAATTTTTACCCTTCTCAATTTGTGACTCTAAATTAATGAGGACAACTTTTACAATGGCTTGCTGAGGGTAAGAGGTGCTCATAGAATAGTACATTCACAAGCACCCACCAATGCTCACCACTCTCGAGTTTTGTAATTTAGCAATGACTGTTATTTTTCAGTTAGTAGTGAGGCAAAGCAAGTCCTCTTCTCTGTCCCGGTCTGACAATTGCTGGAGAAGTTTTTCCATAAAAAACATGGTTAAAAAAACACTACATACAGAAGGCCTATGAGATTTATTTTTCAAATTAGTTCTAGACAAAGAAAATTAAGCTATCTCTTTTCAATTTCCAGATATGAGTTATTTTTATAGATTATATTTTATAATATATTTAGCATTTCAATTTTACTTGCATTGATATGTTGCATTTTATGATCCTAAATTTTATGGTAGAATTCTGTGGTTAATTTTATTCTACCATATTTGGATAGCTAAGCATTTTATTTGTAGAGTTATGGTTTTCCATGTGCATTGAATGAAACTGCTTTCACGTTTTAAAGGCGTGTGTGATCTGCTTAATCAGACACACTCTAAACTCCATTAATTTTAGTACAGAGCAGAAACACTAATAGCATCCGAGTTTTAATAGAGTGGCTTCACCTCCTTTTTATAAGCCAGCACGTGTGGGAATATTAATATACAGTATGATCAGAAACATTAATTGTATGTAAGATTCAAATGGCTTCACTCACAACAGCTTAGCCATCATTCCATGTTTGTGCTCTGCCTACTTATGAATCTACGCAATTTGGCTTGAAATATTTCCTGTGCCCAACAAAGATTCTAGCAATAAAAACAGAGCTGATCATCATTTGTTATTATTATTATTTATTGTTTTATATAGCGCCATCAAATTCCGTAGCGCTGCACAATGGGTAGATATATGGCTGGAAAGGAAATGTGACATGAATCTGTACACATTATCCTATCTTATGTGTGCGTGTAAGAGCACTTGTCTGTCTTAAATGTCAGGTGCAACATCATTTTTTTAATAGATCGACACAATGATCTATTAAATGAGGCATTCAGCAACACCGAACACTCACCCCAGGTTGGAAAGGTTCGCTAGATGGTCTCCAGACCCTCTTGAGAACTCTGGCTCCACTTGCAGGTTGAATAC
>VKOC01000006.1:29968604-29985073 GCA_009364415.1 Spea multiplicata
CACAAAAGTATATACTGTACATATATAAACCTTAATGGTCTTCACAGATGCTCAGAACAGCTCCTAAGATTTTGGCTTTCTCTCTGTGATCATGTCGGTTTTGCCATTATTATTATTATTATTATTCGAGAGGTGCATTATCATGTTTAACCAAATAATTTTCATATATAAGAATTTAATTAATTAATGTAATATAAAGACTTTTATGTGTATTAAGTGATTTATTTTTTATCTGTATGAAAATAAACTGATGAAGAAAAGAACTCGACTTCTTGGTCCACAACACCGGTAAAAGTTATATTGCATGAATGGTCTGATAAGTATTCAGTGCCTAAAAACATTTCTAAATGATCTGCAAGCTGTGAACACTCTAAATGTCCTCAGTCTATCAGTATTGTCTAATTTCCATGAGCTTATTTCTTATTTATAGGTTAAAAGCACTGAAGGTATTTCTGAGATGAATATTACCATTTCAGAAAAACATTCTACTTTGCATATATTATAAGAATAGAACAGAGAAAAATTGAGGGTATGCAGCCATAATTTCATTTTTAAGAATACTATAGTCTCTCTCATTCCTTTACAATTACACATTTAAAGGAAAACAATATCCCCTATGACAATCAAAAGACATGATTATGCGGCTAGCATGTTAGATGCAGTGGATAGAAGGACAGTGCAGTGGATAGAAGGACAGTTATCACTTTGGATCAAAGGTTCACAGTTAAAGTTATATATAGAGCTCATGTGTTTATGGTTACTTGATAAAGTATTTTGAAGAAGTATTAAAGTGTTAAAGTTTACTGCATGGAGGAACGGAATATCATAAAATTGATGAAGGTCCATCACAGCTGTCCCCACTTAAAGTAAAAAGACCAGATGCACTGCTATGATCTAAATGTCTCAATGGTGGTCACATAAAATCTCCTTGTTTTTGAAGGAAGAACAACTTTTGTCCATTAAATTAACATGAAATTGATCAGAAATACAGTATGGATATTGTTAATGTTGTAAATAATGATTGTAGCTGTAAACACCCTTTCACATTATTTTGCAGCAGGAAATTTGACCCTGACCCCAAACTTTTGAACAGGTGCGTTCTTATGCTTCCTAGAAAATAACAGGGTTCCAGTGTTACCTTTACAA
The DNA here is from genome assembly GCA_009364415.1 of Spea multiplicata. Classification (NCBI taxonomy): domain Eukaryota; kingdom Metazoa; phylum Chordata; class Amphibia; order Anura; family Pelobatidae; genus Spea; species Spea multiplicata. Next base: position 29,969,751 of record VKOC01000006.1, read on the forward strand.
AAACAGCCTAATATCTTTTCTCACTAAAAAATCCTTTAAAATCCTTAAACTATATGTAATGTCACTGTAGCAATATAATAATGAGAAGACTTGACAGAGAATAAAAAGCATGCGCTTTGAAATGTATTATTAATAAACACAGTAGAACAAAAAGGTTTGTCTGAAGTGGCAATAAATTTGTAAGAAAAACATTATGGCATGTCATTAGAAGAAAGATTGTATTGGAAGATGGAAACAGAGGAATAGACGTAGACTAGAATAACTATGAAAGGTAATTTTTGGTACACATTAAATTCCTAATGTCTTGTGAGCTAAGACTGTAAAGTGCAATGTCTGATCTTTGTATCAAAATGGCCATTAGGAATATAGGCTATTTAAATAGAATTACAGATTGCTTCTTCACCACTTCAATTAACTTTTCCGGGTGGTGTCTAATATTTCTATTGTATATAAATCGTGTGGGAAAACAGAATGATGCCAGAGAAGCCAGGGAGTAATCTGACCGAACACAATAGAACAGAAAATGTATGTATTCAACTCCTGCCTATCAAGAGATGTTTTCTCATTTGAAAGAATAACAAAAAATGTGATTCATCTTGACTCCACGTGGCCCAATACAAAGCTGGATGCAAGACCTCTGGAACACTGACATGCAACAGAGCTAGCTAGAGTTTTGTACTTGTAAGATAAATTTTAATTCACTCACCACATCAGAGATGCAAATACATTAAAGATGAAATCGGTGTAGTGCACCCTGATGCCCTGCATTGCACGTGTCTTTGATGGCTACGGGGGTTATGAAGGCATTTTGCTGTTTTTTTATTCTTCTTTTCTTTTGCTGAGATTATGCTGGTTGGCTCATATTTCAAATGATCAAAATATTGCACTTCTCTGCATTCTGTATTTTTGTAATATAATCTCGGGTCGGGGCAAACTCTGTGGCTCTAAAAAGATGAATATATATATAATGTATTTTCTTCATTGCAAGTATTCATCTGTCTGAATAAAAACAAAGCCATGTTCTAAACAGATGCACGCTGGACTCGGAATTACTAAGTGGTCCTTACATTTTAAGACCAGCAGCTGCCAAATGACATACATGTTTCCACTCATTTCCAGCCAACGACCACACACTGCAAGCAGCAGATCTTATAAGTATGGGGTGCTATAGGCCAGCGGCCCATTAGGCATTTGACTGGTTTGTCAAATAGTCTGGCCCTGGACATTTTGTGTTTTTTGGATATTTACTATCCTTAAGTCAATCATTAATGTAATCTACACAAAATAATACTAACTCCACTAACTTTTATATTTTTGCCATCCAAAAGAACCTGTATTACCCAACTAAACCAACAGTGTATGTTATCAAACAAGATGTGGAACGAGTGACATTTGCAGACATTTTCTGAACTGCAGTGTGAATTCTAACCAAGGTTCCAAAATATTTTAATACTACCCCATTTTCTCATCAACAGCGTTGCTCCAATTTGTACATGGCTTTATCTGTATGTATTTGTTAGTATTACCACACAGCTGTACAACATGGCCCTTTTTAAGTAAATTATTATAATTGTAACCACATCAGATCTATTCAGATGAGTGTATCAAGTGAAATAGTGGACAATAGAAAGCAGTTAAAGAGTATAAACTTTCAATATGCCGTAAAAAGTATATTAAAATTGTCAAGGGAACCAGAAAGGTAATTCATAATGATAAGAGCTTTCTGTTGAAAGCACTTCATGTTCCACGTTAATATGTTGAACTAAAAAATGAGAATTATTAAAGCTGAAGTCCATAAATAAATATGCACAAAAGGTCATGACCTTGAGACTGAGACAAAATATACATAAAGTGCTATGTAGTTCAATGTATTAACCCTGTGATACCTGGCTTTGGCATAACCACAATGCATCAGATGCTATTACAAGATTAACACACGTTAAGGCTTATTCGTACAGAAGCAGAAGTGGTTAAAGGAGAATGAGACAGTAAGAGAGGGACGTATTGGGTTAAGATGATTTGGTTATAGTGAAAATGGTGTGGAGAACTGAGTGGAGTTGCGATCTCACAGGTTGAGGGTATTACGGGCTAGGTTGTAGATGACAATTTTTTTGTTTCCTTCTATGTTGACCAATGCCATGCCCCTGTCACCTAGCCTCACAGCTGAGGTTCTTCTCTTGCATCTTCTTGTTCTTCTGTCTGCTTTACATCATTACATAGGCTGAAAAAAGACATAATTGCGTCCATCAAGTTCAGCCTTTCCCATATCTGTTAATTTCTTGCCTTTGGGCACACCCTCTCTTCTAATTGGCAAAACGAGGGAGAGGCTGTCCCCCATGATCCTTTCCTTTTTTGGAAGTATCCCAACAGGCCAAAATAATGCATATCTCTTTGTTTGTGAATCTGTCTTCATTATTTTGGTCTCATGGGGAACCTCAAACAGGGGAGAGGATGTATCGGTAGGCTCCGTCAGTTTTTGCTCTGCAAACATCCTATGATGTATCCTAACATAGATAACATTTCCTAGGATTATGTGTGCTAAGCAGCATCATAACCCTTTTTGGTAATAATGACGAGCATCTGGGAATGAGGTGCTGGGAATGTTTGGTAGTAATATATACAGCAATTGCCTTGGTCACAAGAGCCCTTTCTAATTAGCACAAGCATTGTATATTTACACACACCCAAGCCAATGTTCTTTTTAGGGAATTAGTCATTATGAGGATCTGCATAATAATGCCACATCAACCCTTCATACTATTGGAAAGGAATTTCATTATAATTAGAGAGCCAGGTTCTTTAGAAAAGGTCTGACCACTCATAACTACTACACCCTAGTTACAAATGGAATTTTTGTCTTTATTTATCATGCAGTTGTTCAAAAAGGTTCAGTGGTACAAATTACCAAAACAGCAGAGCCTCCAAGGAAGAAGGTGTGCCAGGAGGCTCTATCTTTTTGTGGATGTGTACTGAGAGGCCAGAATAACAAAGACAGATTCGTTGAGGAAGAGAAGCGTTTCTGCACCTCTCTTTCTCTGCAAGTATTTCTGCATTAGGCCTCTCATTGCACCTCTCCCTTGTTCCAGGTTGCCCGGGTCTTCACTCCACGCATCCTTGCAGGGAGCTGGAGAAAGTAGCAGTGAGGTAGCACCGATTTCTGCAGGGGGCTGAGCTTTGTGATCATAGACTGTACAGTATATGGTAAACCTTTTGCCACCTGCCTCTATGACCTCTGATTGTACCTGAGTAACCCTTTTGCCTGCTGCTGGGCTCCCACTCCTAGGATCTACTTACCAGGACATTACAAAGTGTGACAGAATGATTAAGAGTGAGTAAAAAAAAAACAACAACATTTAAATGAAAATTTGGAGCTCTTTGCTTCTTTTTCGGACATTTGTACGAATTGATGAAATTGGCACTTTTTATTAAAAATGAGTACAAATCCGGATGCACAAGTCTATTCGTTTGTATGGTTCTCTAAATAGGTGGGTTTTTAGTGAGAGATTTAAACTAAGTAATAGGTACAGTGTGAATGAAATTCTGCGTACATAACTGGAAAGAGATTATAATGCTAGAAAGACTTCAATGTCATAGTAAGATGAAAGAAGGAGGGTAGACATGTGTTTGGAGATAAGTGCATTGATATGGGAAAGTGAAGAGATGTTAAAGGCTGTGTAGCTCAGGTGTTTCAATTAAAACTGGAAAAGGGTCAAGCAGAAAGTTAGGGGAATGCAAATTCTACATGTGCTGTTGTGTCAAATATGTGAGTATGTGGACTGACCAGCAGATGGAGTGCTGTACAATTCCTGGGCTTGCAGTCATGGCAGCCAAGAGCTGTAGGACGTGTCCCAGAACAAGCTCTGTCAGCGTGCCAATCTGTAGACTGCAGTGCACACGCGCAGATCAGCACACTGACGGACCTTGGGAAGGTCCCATGCATCTGTAAGACAAGCATCGGATGTGATGTCACATCCGGCGCTTCTAATACAATCACGTGGGACCTGTCGCGGCTTTTACAGCATACCACCATGGAATGCCTCTCCTCTCAGGGAAAAAAGGTAGGCAAGAGCTGAGGTGGAGAGACATGGCAGGGACTGGTGGCACCTGGTTGGGACATGACGGTTCAGATAGTGACAATACAAGGGCTATAAGGGGCATGCCAGGGCTGGTGGGGACTTGACAGTGGCTAGGGGAGCATGACAGGGGCTAGGGGAACATGGCTGGGGCTGGTTGGGACATGGCAGGGGCTAAGGGGAAATGGCAAGGGCTGTGGGGAGCATGCAAGGGGCTGTGGGGGAGCATGTCAGGGGCTGTGAAGCAGCATAGCAGGTGCAGCAGAGAGAGAGAGAGAGAGAGAGAGAGAGGCGAACACAGTGACCTTTTGTTAATTGTTTTACTGCTTAGATATTTTAATGTAACATTACCTGGTAGCTGTTAATACCGATATTCAAGAGGTGGAACGCAACTTTGTCCTTCTCAAGTAGAGATGACGTTTTTAACACGTAGCATTGTGGTAACAATGATGGTTTAAATGCTTCAAGGTATTTAACACAATGTAAGAACAAGTGTAGGTTTTCCTAGTACATTTCCTGATTTGAACACACCTAGAACTCTAGAAACATATATCCCAAATATGCTTTTTTTTGCCACCCAAATTATTTTATAAATAATAATAATAAAATGAGTGTTTTCAGAGAAATACCTCTAGAGATATGTAAGTGTTTTATCAAAGTAACAATGACAAAAAAAGCACATCGGAAGCCAGAGAAAAGTCCATAGCTAAAGGCTACAGAATCTCAGGAAGCCGCAGAAAAACACAGACAACCCTCCAGGAATAATGGTCTATTCTTTACAGCATCTTCTGCTACAGTTATGTCCAATATAATGCTGTTTGTGAAAATTATTTTTAATATTTAGTTTTGGACACTGCCACCAAATACTTACAAGAAAAAATGTTCTAGTAAACACCCACTACCCCAAATCTACACCCACTATGTCCAACTCACATAGCTTAATTTATCCCCACTTAGTTATTATGGTGCAGCTTTTATCACCAAGTTCTATTGCACCTCAACATGACTTGCCATTGCTATGGACCATTTAGGCATCTGTCAATGTTCAACAGGCTAATGTGCCATCAAGGGACATCTCTTTTTTTACAATATCTTACAATACCTTACCTTTTTTACAATACTTAGTGTATGTTAAAATAAATTTACTAGGTCAGCTCTATTGCTTTGCACACACTTATATATATATATATATATATATATATACGCTATGTGGACAAAACTATGGATTAATATGGACTTGGTCCCCCTTTTGTCCCTATAACAGCTTCCACTCTTCCTGAAAGGCTTTCTACAAGATTTTGGAGTGTTTATGTGGGAATTTTCACGCAATTATCCAGTGCAGCATTTGTGAGGTCAGGCACTGGTGTTGGATAAGAAGGCTTGACTCGCAATTTACTTTCCAGTTCATCCCAAAGGTGTTTGATGGGGTGGAAGTTAGGGCTTTGTGCGGGCCAGTCAAGTTCTTCCACACCAAACACATCCAACCATGTCTCTATGGACCTTGCATTGTGTATTGGGGCACAGTCATGCTTGAATAGGCCTTCCCCAAACTGTTCCCACAAAGTTGGAAGCATAGCTTTGTCCAAAATGTCTTTGTATGCTGAAGAATTAAGGTTTCTCTTCACTGTAAGTAAGGATCCCAACCCCTGCAAAAAAGCCCCAGACCATTATTCCTCCTCCACCAAACGTTACAGTTGGCACAATGCAGGCAGGCAAGTAACGTTCTCCTGGCATCCACCAAACCCAGCCCCTCCTTCAGACTGCCAAACAGAGAAGTGTGATCCATAGAACTGCTCCGAGTCCAGTGGCTGCGTACTTTACACCACTCTATCCGACACTTGGCATTGTTGATAGTTGATGTGAGGCTTGCATGCAGCTGCTTGGCAGTGGAAACCCATTCCATGAAGCTGCACTGCACAGTTTTTGTAATATTGTGGTATTAATGCCAGTAGAGGTTTGGCATTCCAGCTATGGAATCAGCAGAGCATTGGTGACTCCACGCTCGGTGGTCTTCTGCTTCGTGGCTAAGTAGCTGCTGTTTCTAAACGCTTCCACTTTCCAGTAATGCCATTTACAGTTGACTGTGGAATATCTAACAGGAATGAAATTTCACAAACTGACTTATTGCAAAGGTGACATCCTATCACAGTACCATGCTCTTCAGAATGACCCATTTTCCCCCACAAATGTTTGCAAATGCAGAATGCATGGTGCTTGATTTTATATACCTGTGGTAATGGGTCTGATTGAAAAAGCTAAATTCGATAATGAAGAGGTGTGTCCCAATACTTTTGTCCATAGAGTGTATATATTGAAATAATACTGACAATAAATGAATCATATAAAATCTATCAAATAATAACCTAGAATAACCTGGAAATTAATCAAAGATATTACCAGAGCATTAAATCCAAGTATATCACTGGTTAATATAATACATTAAATATTACAATAAGATTGGGTTTGTACTAAATACTTTAAATATAATTAATTCAATTAACTAAAATAACAGTTATACAGCAGTAGTAACATCAACTTACAGACATAGATGAACTCCATTGTACACTGCCACAGATACTGAAGGCCATTTAAAGTGCTTGACACGCCAAGCTTGCGGTCATGAGAAATTAGGTGACGACACTGCAGACAGGAGCACATCAAGAGCCTAACCTGGAGAGCGCCACTCACACTAAATAAATGTAATGTAATGCTATAGCAGGGAATGGGATAAATTAACTAAAAACTAGCTATGCAAAATTATATATATTTTAATAAAAATGTGTAAATTAAAATACTAATTCTGAACATAAATGCATTGGAACAAATACACAAATACTTATGTAAATCACCTACTGTAGTCCGAATAGCCACCCTATTACATACTGTTAATTGTTTTTATACTAAACCTTTCTAAAAATAGTGTTTCTTTTATATTATACAAGGTAAGTCACATGTCTCATTAGGAAAGGGAATTCGTCCAAATGGTATAACATATTAATTTATTCTATGACATAAAAAATCTATTCAGGGTAGTAGAGGTTGTTATGTACCCTGCTAATTATTTGCTAATAACAACTGTTCATCTTATTTAATGTCTTTGCTGATGCTTAGCTGAATAACAAATGTTAATGGAGTTCAAATGCATACTCATTCGGTAAAGTGTAAAGGAAAGAAAATTCTCCAGCTGAGCTATATAAATATATTGCATTTCTCCTGGCAAGGGGCTCCTGGAAACTCAGTTAATTACCTTCCACAAGACATAATGAATGTCACTACAATAGAAAAGTATGACACAGCTTATAAATTGTATGGGTTAGTGTATGTAAGTAATGTATACTTATTTTTTTCATTGACAGCTAGAACTAGCATGAAAATCAACTACTTAATATTGGCAGCTCCAAATTATAATGTTACATGAAATATAGCTTAGGCTTTGTCTGATATTATTTAAGTTTTGTTTTTAACAACTTTAGGTTGGTTTAGGTGACCAAACGAATGGCAGGGGGAAAAATCCCAAACCTTTGGACACACCAGGGTAGGCTCTGCAACACCGACACACCAAACACACACACACCAGTATCAGGCTCTGCACACCGACACAACACACGCACAGGGCAGGCTCTGCAACACGCAACAACAAACACACACACACGAGTACAAGCGCTCTGCAACAAGACCACCCAACCACACAGGAAGGCTCTTGGCCACATCGAACAATAAACACACACCACAGAACAGGCTCTGAACTACCCAGAAAACACACCAGGACAGGTCTGCATATGTGGCACTAACACCATCCAGGAGGCTCTGCACGACCCCAAACACACAACCAGTTTCAGGCTCTGCAACACGACAACAAAACACAGGGCACATCATACATGGCTCTTAACACTGAACCAAACACACACCAGGACAGGCTTCTACGACAACTGACACCCAAACAACACACACCAGGACAGGCTCTGACACCAACACACACAGGACAAGACTTTGCCACACTGACAACCCAAACAACAAACATCCACCAGGACGACAGGCTTCTGCACATAACACACAAACACACAACATCAGTCGGCTCTGCCACACTGACACGCAAGCACACACACACAAGACAGGCTCTGCCACCGCAACACCGGCATACACACAAGGACAGGCTCTGCCATTCTGACACCCAAACACACACACCAGGACGGGCTCTGCCACACCGACACCTGCATCAGTATGGGTTAATCTACACAAAGCATAAAAAATGCTTTCCATACTGGTTTGTTTTTTGTGTGTTTCTCCCTTGTGTATTGATGCCCCAGGCAGGCCCCCCTTTGTTTTTAATGTATTCCCCCCACACCCTTGTGTATTACCCCATGTGCATTTATGCCCCCAGCCAGCCCCATTTGTGCATTTATGCCCCAATACCCTTGTGTGTTGATTTCTGTGATGTCCCCAGCCATTCCCCCTGCCTTGTGTATTGCCCCAGGCACCCACCCCCTTTTGTGTATTGATGTATGTGATGCTCCAACCTGCATGTCTTACATCCCGCTTTAAAACTTGCAGCCGAATCGGCTGCAATGGCATCTCAGTGTACCGGCCCATGGACTGGCCAGCCCACCACGGATGCTGCAGGCTTTTGCCCCGCACTAGAGACGGCCCTGGCAGGGTCGAATTGGCCACTTCAGTGGGTGTTGCCGTTTAACTTAGATTCAGGGCGGCCTGGGGGGAAGCCCCTGCTGGTGTCCTTGTATAGACACTTTGCCCATCCATGTCTTGTTGCAAATGCTGGAACCATTGCCTGCTAGGGATACATTTTCAAAGGTATTTACATATGTTATCTTACTACATTGGGGTACCAGTATATGTATTAGGTGGGAAGTAGAATTGGGGACGACCTCTGAAAAACAGTGGTCTGACTCTTTGATAGCTATGAAGGGGGTCTCCAGGTGCGTAAATCATTTCAAACTAAGATTTTAAAAAAAGGGTTACCCACACACTGTAAGCGGATTATGCATAATTTCCGGCTAGCAATTGCAAGAGCATGGTAGAAACCATTGCCCCCACTTCACTAGAAGTCTGCATCATTGTCGAAAACTTGGTAAGCGAAAACCATTTGGCGCTTGGGGCAGCAAAGTGCCACCTCTTCAAAAGTGCTGCCTGGAGTAATTGATCTCACTCGGCTCCATGGTAGGGCCGGCCCTTGTTATTGTATGGGATTTTAAAATATTCTACTGACTCTGTAGTAACAGCCATGCAGAATGTGCTATATAGATAAATGTAATATAATTTGGCCTTGGGATTCTAAAAGAGTAAAAGTGGTCCAGAAACACAGCTAACAAATTCCAAGTGTATTTTTATTTTAAATCAAAAAGAAATGTTGTATCCTTATTAGTTATTACTATTGTGTTTATATGTAATGTTTATGTATAATGAAGCTGTTGTGAAGACATCTGTAGCTCTCTCTGGACCCTGGCGAGCAGGTCGGGTAGGAGCCCATGTGCAGGGGATACGGGGGAGTCTGTCTGTACCCCTTTATGCATATTGAAGGATAGGTAGGTACAGACAGAGTAGCAGAACTGGAAAACAAATAGAAGGGAGCTGAGGCAGAGAAAGGGGAGCTGAGGCAGAGGGCGGACGGCAGGTAAGCCCCACTGGCAGGGCAGGCTCGGGTTCAGGTACAGGCACAGGCACACTGGTAGGTAAGCCCACTGGCAGGTAAGCCCACTGGCAGGTAAGCTCACTGGCAGGTAAGCTCACTGGCAGGGCGGACGGCAGGTTCAGGTACAGGCTCGGGTTCAGGTACAGGCACAGGCCCACTGGCAGGGCGGATGGCAGGTTCAGGCTCAGGTAAGCTCACTGGTAGGGGGGATGGGAATGGAGGCCTACTGGAAGGGCGGACAGGAACAGAACAATACATGGCCAGGCACGGGTATAGGCTCATGCACTGGCTCAGGCTCAGGCTCAGGCTCAGACTCAGACTCAGGGCTTCACTCAGGTAATGAGGCGCAGCTGTATATGATAATAGGATACTGAGCACTCCAGAGCGAGGAGGGTGGCCACTAGTGGTATCAGATGGATATGCCTGATGTATAATTAAGCAGTGGTTCAGGCAGCGAAAAGTGGACCCTGACAAGCTCTGTCTTCATGCAACTAAGAGGATAACACAACAGTAAAAAAACATGGCATATTTTGCAACCTCAGATGTACATAAAAGATAAAACTATTCGGTTCTATCTATCATATAATTAGATAAATATGATTAGGTACAACTGATGCCAGATTCATTTTTATTGGAACCCTGCTCATATTAGTGATAGAAGATACTATGTTTAATTTGGTAGCCATTATTATCTAGGACTTTAGCTATACTTAAATTGAAAGGCATCTCTCAGAATGAAATGCAACTATATAATATAGTTTAATAGCTCACAATAGAGAGTCTCTTTCTTTTGAAGTCTTTCTTTTGTCATGGGAATGCTTTAAGGTACAGGATTAATATATGCATTAACCAATCTAAATATTAATTCCACCTCACTTTATGCAGTTAGCTGGTTTTATTGACTGTAATTATTCTTTTCTTTTTAAACACAATGTCACAGTTACACAGTTAAAATAATACAGTATGCTTAAAAAACTTTGCATTTGAAATGTAGTAAACTTTTCAACACTATATATTTTTTTAAAAAATATTAAAGTTACAGCAAAGTAAGGAGACACTCCAGCCATCATATGTACTTTAATGAGTGTCCCCTTGGTCTCTTTCCCTGCCCATAGGTATGCATGAGATATGTTCGGCCAAAGTGCTGGTGCGCTATACTCAATGCCAGCCAGCTAACCTGCACTTTGGCCCGCAAGAGTTTAAAGGGGTCTAAAGAGCCCCTCTGTGCTCATATGTAGAACGTAATCCCAGTGATCAGCAACCCATCAGAGTAACAAGAATTGGTTTTTCAATTAAAACATTACAAAACCTTTGTCTATCATGATGAAATGTATAATTTATCATTTTGGTTGCTCAGTTTCACTATATTTTTATTGCCTTTCAGATGGCATACATTTGACCAAATCATCTGTCTGCTTACCTCTTAACATCAATGTTAATGTTTTTTTCTTTGAAGGACTATATCCACCAGTGTAAATTGGCCTTGGTCTGATCATCATTATTTGAACAAGAGTTGCATCATTAATAGTCCTGACCGAATTGTGAAACAAATATTACCCATATTTGCACTGCTATAGTGACACAACCCAATTCATCCTTTTTTTTGGGATGCCTTGGACTTATTTCATAGCCCTTTGTAGAGCCTCTGAACAGTGCATGTACAGTATTCATTTCTAATTCCAGAATGGATAAGCAGTTTGAATTGTCAACTCATTCACAATGATTTCTATGAACAATATTAAAGCCAGCATTTTGTGGTAGGAGACCACAAACCCGGTGCAACTCTCCCTCTGTCTTCACAGGCACTTCTGTAAACTTCAATTAAAGTTCAGCTACTGTTGGCTGAGATATCCATTTCTAGAAGCCATTACTTTTCAGATGCAATATCATTTTTGCAATTGGGAAATTATTTGGAAGAGTTCATATTTTAACTCAATGAATTGTTTTAAGAAAAAATCTGAATGCTCAACCTCAAGCCGATTTTGTCTTCCCAAGACACTGCATCTGCTGCTGCTTCTATAGATCTGCTTTTCTACAAAGACGGGCAAAGAACAACTCCCACTGCGTAACACCTTTTATTATATTCACATTGGAAAAAACACAACATAATATACTCACAAACATGAAGATTGTCTGCACAAAACAGATTCATGATCAACAGCCTTTGTTTCTTGGTTGCTTACTTAGATATACATACCATACAATACAGTGGCTGATCAGAAAATACACCTCCTGCCAGCATTCACTATATGTTTGTTGGTTTGTACATGGAAGATACTGGTCTAATTCCCAGTAGCAAATGGAACATGCCGTTTCTAGTGTTATTTTCTATTGTTCATATATTGTCATTTGGGAATTATAAGGTAGCCTTCTGTCTTTGTATTCTTGAGTGTTAAACAGAAGATTATATAATCCTAAACACATTTTGTATTTATACTGTAATTGAGTACTTATTTTTATTACATGATTTTTTGACAATTATGACAAAATTATTAATCTGAGTGTCTAAATATGTGCAAACTGTTTTTTTTCTTTTTCATGCAGTGGAGTCTAGTATTTTAAGTGTATCTTTCCATGTTACTGCCAGCATAGATTAAACAAAAACTCTTAGTTATCCAGAATTATTGTTTTCCTGAAATAAACGCTCAGATCATGGGGGAATTATTTGTTTGTTTGTTTTATTTTTGGGATGGATCTTTTCACTGTAATGATGAAGGTGAGGACTCAAGGGCTTTGCTGATAATCACTACATGGACACTTAAAAAGGTAATTGCAGCATTTTAATTAAAGGGACAGTTTAATGTCCCTGACAGTCCAAGTAAGGAAAATGTACTGTGAATACTGTAATATGCATTCTTCAAAAAAAAAGAATTTACCCTGCAGCTAGCCCTGCTTCTTCGTTGCCCGTTCATCCTTCCACAGATTGGCCGTTTGGTTGGGGCAAATGCTACGCAAAAAGAGACAATATGCACATTTAAAGGGACCATGCAGTTATCATATGCATTAAATTAACATATGATGGATGAAGTGTCGATTGTCCTTGTGTGTGCACAAATAGAGTACCCTCAAGTGTCTGAGAAACGTTTGTAACCCTACACAACCTTGTATGGGAAAAACACTAGCCTAATGGGAAATTGTGTTCTTACATTGATTTGTATTTTGTTATGGAAGTAAGAAATATATATTTAATATTTGTGCATCTATGTCTCTTGAGTGGAGGTCTCTTAGAGAATGTAAGACAACACCGGTTGCGTGACACTTGGCCCAATGTGCAATGTAATCATGTAAGTATAGATGCCACAAATCGCGATTGTCTCATAAATACCAAAATGCTTCTGCATTTGCTGCAATAGTCTTTTATTCACAGCACTTCCTATGTCCAAGCTAGCACACAAATAGACTTCCATTTTAAGCAAGTGCAGTCCAGGCCCAGACTGGCCATCTGACACAGTGGCCAAATACCCCGTGGGCTGCTGGCTGACAGAACCACACACTGCTGCAGGGTAGGGCCACTGGCTGGATATGACTGGCCATACGCTACATGAGGTGTGCGGCCGCACAAATCCAGCCATAAGATGTACTTACTTAAAAAAAGTGCCAGGGCAACCTAGTTATTGCCAGTCCAGCCCAGAAGTGGCACTACCCCCACGATGTTCCCACGTACTCCGCTGTCCTGTAGCCTCTGCTTCTCGCTGGACGCGAGAGCATCACCAAGCATCCAATATCCAGCTAGGAAATATGACACACATGGGGGAAAACAGGTGCTAAGGAACACCCGTGAAACGATGTACATTTTCCTTCTTTTCTGCTTCAAATAACAACACTACTTAAGCACACATTGTTTAGTACCCTACTGACAATACAAATAGGCCATGTGAACAAAAATAGTGAAAGTTCCCCTTTAAATCATAGCGAATGACATTAACCAATATGGCTGAGAATCAATGCACTGTTTGAAGCATCCCTGAAATGTTACATTTATATATGTGAAGTGCTGGGATTCTTGTAACAGCCAGTGTTTCATTAAAAGGCCATTCATACATATGTATCATTTCTGTGTAAGACGGGACCAACCTTTCCTTGAAAATGTTTTACTGCAACATTTACCATAAACTCTAGCTCATTAGTGGGTACATAATCATTGGCAGCTCTAATGGTGAATAAAATATTGCTTTTGATAAAGGTGAAATCACCTTCTTTTTGATCTTAAGGCATGACCTTGGTTCACCTTCATTGCTTATAAGGATAAATCAAAAACATTGGTACTACTAATGAAAATAATTTCATGGAGGTATGATTTTGTGAACTTTATTTTGAGTTTATTATTTTTTTTTAAGAAAAACTTTAAAGAGGTAGTCTTCATTATTTTTATTTGATCAGTGAAAACCAATCACAAACATCAGGTCTCTGTGTATGCGCATGTATTGGCACTGGAAGCCAGCATTTACAAACTGACTATGTACACACGCTTTCAAAAGGAAAACACAAAAATGCCAACAATGACTCTGTTTAAAGGTTGTGTCCCAGTCAGTCCCACTAACAAAGTATGCTTGTTAAATAACTTTATAAGTAACTTAATGTGAATTGTTCAACCTGTAGGGGAAAAAAATGAAAAATTACCTTTAGGAGAAGCTGCAGCTCTAGAACTGAAGCACAATGCCGAGTACATGGTCCCATTTTCTTACAACATTTCAGTGGCAGGAAAATGTTCCCACTGAAATCAATGAAACCCCTTTCTGAGCATGATCGCATTGAGTCTTGTAAGATCCCATTGGAACCCCTGCTGAGACAGCACTGGAGATGACTGAGTGAGAATATCACATGGGTAAAGGCCAAACAAATCTCCGGAAAGCATTAGAAATGGGAGGGGGACATACACGCATATGGAGGGTTCTGCAGAGCCCCCCATGCACTTGCATGGAGGATTACAAGAAAATTTAAAGGGACCACTCAGCGGGACCACTCAGCGATCATATGCATTAAGATGCACATGATGGTTAATATCAGCTGTATTTGCATTCTAAGGACCAGTTACTTTAAGTTAAAATTGTTTTTGCAGCTCTATAATTATAACAGACATTTTCTATGAAAACCACATCGACAAATTTGACACATTTATTATTCCATAAATTTCCTTTCAAACAGAATACTACCAAACACAGTAATGAAATCAGGTTTCAAATAAATACAGACGTGTCAAAATGAATTTGGATCTATTTTTTATTACCCAAATCGGAGTGCATGTAAATGTGTCTTTAACATTGTAAAGCTTTGTAAGCCAAGACTAAAGCCGGTGACGCAAGCATATTTTTCTTAAATTTCTCATATACGCAGGAATTTGATTTTCTGACTATATGACATAGATTTTAAAATGTAATTTTCCACTACAGTCTTATTGGGATTCATTTCATGATGGCATGCAAACACTATTTTTTTTTTTGAGGATAGACAGTTTATAAGAACATTTTTTAATCAATGTCAAATTTTCCTGTATCTTTCTTCAATCGATTTTGAAACAATAGCTAATCTAAAGTATAAGTAAAGCACTGCAGCATGAGCTTGAAATCATCATATTATGGTAGACATTTAAATATATCTAAAGA
>VKOC01000006.1:29985173-30001952 GCA_009364415.1 Spea multiplicata
ATTCTTTTCTTTTTAAACACAATATCACAGTTACACAGTTAAAATAATACAGTATGCTTAAAAAAACTTTGCATTTGAAATGTAGTAAACTTTTCAACACTATATTTTTTTTAAAAAAAATATTAAAGTTACAGCAAAGTAAGGAGACACTCCAGCCATTCATATGATATGAATGTCCCCTTGGTCTCTTTCCCTGCCCCTAGGTATGCATGAGATATGTTCGGCCAAAGTGCTGGTGCGCTATACTCAATGCCAGCCAGCTAACCTGCACTTTGGCCCGCAAGAGGTCTAAAGAGCCCCTCTGTGCTCATATGTAGAACGTAATCCCAGTGATCAGCAACCCATCGGAGTAACAAGAATTGGTTTGCGCAAACAGTAAGTAACCAATGAAAACATTACAAAACCTTTGTCTATCATGATGGAATTTATCATTTTGGTTGCTCAGTTTCACTATATTTTTATTGCCTTTTAGATGGCATACATTTGACCAAATCATCTGTCTGCTTACCTCTTAACATCAATGTTAATGTTTTTTTCTTTGAAGGACTATATCCACCAGTATGAATTGGCCTTGGTCTGATCATCATTATTTGAACAAGAGTTGCATCATTAATAGTCCTGACCGAATTGTGAAACAAATATTACCCATATTTGCACTGCTATAGTGACACAACCCAATTCATCCTTTTTTTTGGGATGCCTTGGACTTATTTCATAGCCCTTTGTAGAGCCTCTGAACAGTGCATGTACAGTATTCATTTCTAATTCCAGAATGGATAAGCAGTTTGAATTGTCAACTCATTCACAATGATTTCTATGAACAATATTAAAGCCAGCATTTTGTGGTAGGAGACCACAAACCCGGTGCAACTCTCCCTCTGTCTTCACAGGCACTTCTGTAAACTTCAATTAAAGTTCAGCTACTGTTGGCTGAGATATCCATTTCTAGAAGCCATTACTTTTCAGATGCAATATCATTTTTGCAATTGGGAAATTATTTGGAAGAGTTCATATTTTAACTCAATGAATTGTTTTAAGAAAAAATCTGAATGCTCAACCTCAAGCGGATTTTGTCTTCCCAAGACACTGCATCTGCTGCTGCTTCTATAGATCTGCTGTTCTACAAAGACGGGCAAAGAACAACTCCCACTGCGTAACACCTTTTATTATATTCACATTGGAAAAAACACAACATAATATACTCACAAACATGAAGATTGTCTGCACAAAACAGATTCATGATCAACAGCCTTTGTTTCTTGGTTGCTTACTTAGATATACATACCATACAATACAGTGGCTGATCAGAAAATACACCTCCTGCCAGCATTCACTATATGTTTGTTGGTTTGTACATGGAAGATACTGGTCTAATTCCCAGTAGCAAATTGAACATGCCGTTTCTAGTGTTATTTTCTATTGTTCATATACTGTCATTTGGGAATTATAAGGTAGCCTTCTGTCTTTGTATTCTTGAGTGTTAAACAGAAGATTATATAATCCTAAACACATTTTGTATTTATACCTTAATATTTTTATTATATGATTTTTTGACAATTATGACAAAATTATTAATCCATACGAGTGTCTAAATATGTGCAAACTGTTTTTTCTTTTTCATGCAGTGGATTCTAGTGTTTTAAGTGTATCTTTCCATGTTACTGCCAGCATAGATTAAACAAAAACTCTTAGTTATCCAGAATTATTGTTTTCCTGAAATAAACGCTCAGATCATGGGGTAATTATTTGTTTGTTTGTTTTATTTTTGGGATGGATCTTTTCACTGTAATGATGAAGGTGAGGACTCAAGGGCTTTGCTGATAATCGCTACATGGACACTTAAAAAGGTAATTGCAGCATTTTAATTAAAGGGACAGTTTAACCCCTTAATGACAAAGCGCGTACATGTACGGGCTCAAAATGCATTGTTTTCAATGGGTTTAGGGACCACCCATTGTCCTTAAGGGGTTAATGTCCCTGACAGTCCAAGTAAGGAAAATGTACCGTGAATACTGTAATATGCATTCTTCAAAAAATAAAAAAAAAGAATTTACCCTGCAACTGCCCTGCTCTTTAGTTGCCCGTTCATCCTTCCACAGATGGGCCGTTTGGTTGGGGCAAATGCTATGCAAAAAGAGACAATATGCACATTTAAAGGGACCATGCAGTTATCATATGCATTAAATTAACATATGATGGATGAAGTGTCGATTGTCCTTGTGTGTGTACAAATAGAATACCCTCAAGTGTCTGAGAAACGTGTGTAACCCTACACAACCTTGTATGGGAAAAACACTAGCTTAATGGGAAATTTTGTTCTTACATTGATTTGTATTTTGTTATGGAAGTAAGAAATATATATTTAATATTTGTGCATCTATGTCTCTTGAGTGGAGGTCTCTTAGAGAATGGAAGACAACACCAGTTGCGTGACACTTGGCCCAATGTGCAATGTAATCATGTAAGTATAGATGCCACAAATGGCGATTGTCTCATAAATACCAAAATGCTTCTGCATTTGCTGCAATACTCTTTTATTCACAGCACTTCCTATGTCCAAGCTAGCACACAAATAGACTTCCATTTTAAGCGAGTGCAATCCAGGTCCGGACTAGCCATCTGGCACAGTGGCCAAATACCCCGTGGGCTGCTGGCTGACAGTACCACACACTGATGCAGTGTAGGGCCGCTGGCTGGATATGACTGGCCATACGCTACATGAGGTGTGCCAGGGCAACCTAGTTATCGCCAGTCCAGCCCAGAAGTGGCACTACCCCCACGATGTTCCCACGTGTTCCGCTGTCCTGTAGCCTCTGCTTCTCGCTGGACACGAGATCATCACCTAGCATCCAATATCCAGCTAGGAAATTTGACACACATCTGTAACAAATACTGGATTCACTCACTGTAAATCACATGGGGGAAAACAAGTGCTCAGGAACACCCGTGTAAAACGATGTACATTTTCCTTCTTTTCTGCTTCAAATAACAACACTACTTAAGCACACATTGTTTGGTACCCTACTGACAATACAAATAGGCCATGTGAACAAAAATAGTGAAAGTTCCCCTTTAAATCATAGTGAATGACATTAACCAATATGGCTGAGAATCAATGTACTGTTTGAAGCATCCCTGAAATGTTACATTTATATATGTGAAGTGCTGGAATTCTTGTAACAGCCAGTGCTTCATTAAAAGGCCATTCATACATATGTATCATTTCTGTGTAAGACGGGCCCAACCTTTCCTTGAAAATGTTTTACTGCAGCATTTACCATAAACTCTAGCTCATTAGTGAGGACATAATCATTGGCAGCTCTAATGGTGAATAAAATATTGCTTTTGATAAAGGTGAAATCACCTTCTTTTTGATCTTAAGGCATGACCTTGGTTCACCTTCATTGCTTATAAGGATAAATCAAAAACATTGGTACTACTAAAGAAAATAATTTCATGGAGGTATGATTTTGTGAACTTTATTTTGAGTTTATTATTTTTTTTTAAGAAAAACTTTAAAGAGGTAGTCTTCATTATTTTTATTTGATCAGTGAAAACCAATCACAAACATCAGGTCTCTGTGTATGCGCATGTATTGGCACTGGAAGCCAGCATTTACAAACTGACAGCTCTTTATTCCTCTACAGCTGGTATCAGTATTAGACCTGGTTGCAGCTTAATATTGCCACTGAATCCTGCTGTTCAGATTAGGATGCAGATACATCAAATAAAAAAAAACACAGTGTTAAATATGTACACACGCTTTCAAAAGGAAAACACAAAAATGCCAACAATGACTCTGTTTAAAGGTTTAGTGCCCCAGTCAGTCCCACTAACAAAGTATGCTTGTTAAATCACTTTATAAGTCACTTAATGTGAATTGTTCAACCTGTAGGGGAAAAAAATGAAAAAATACCTTTAGGAGAAGCTGCAGCTCTAGAACTGAAGCACAATGCCGAGTACATGGTCCCATTTTCTTACAACATTTCAGTGGCAGGAAAATGTTCCCACTGAAATCAATGAAACCCCTTTCTGAGCATGATCGCATTGAGTCTTGTAAGATCCCATTGGAACCCCTGCTGAGACAGCACTGGAGATGACTGAGTGAGAATATCACATGGGTAAAGGCCAAACAAATCTCCGGAAAGCATTAGAAATGGGAGGGGGACATACACGCATATGGAGGGTTCTGCAGAGCCCCCCATGCACTTGCATGGAGGATTACAAGAAAATTTAAAGGGACCACTCAGCGGGACCACTCAGCGATCATATGCATTAAGATGCACATGATGGTTAATATCAGCTGTATTTGCATTCTAAGGACCAGTTACTTTAAGTTAAAATTGTTTTTGCAGCTCTATAATTATAACAGACATTTTCTATGAAAACCACATCGACAAATTTGACACATTTATTATTCCATAAATTTCCTTTCAAACAGAATACTACCAAACACAGTAATGAAATCAGGTTTCAAATAAATACAGACGTGTCAAAATGAATTTGGATCTATTTTTTATTACCCAAATCGGAGTGCATGTAAATGTGTCTTTAACATTGTAAAGCTTTGTAAGCCAAGACTAAAGCCGGTGACGCAAGCATATTTTTCTTAAATTTCTCATATACGCAGGAATTTGATTTTCTGACTATATGACATAGATTTTAAAATGTAATTTTCCACTACAGTCTTATTGGGATTCATTTCATGATGGCATGCAAACACTATTTTTTTTTTTGAGGATAGACAGTTTATAAGAACATTTTTTAATCAATGTCAAATTTTCCTGTATCTTTCTTCAATCGATTTGGAAACAATAGCTAATCTAAAGTATAAGTAAAGCACTGCAGCATGAGCTTGAAATCATCATATTATGGTAGACATTTAAATAGCTGTAAAGATTGCTATATATATATATATATATAATATATATATATATATATATATATTTAATATGATTCATGGTCCTTGACAGGAATGTCCCTGTTAGTCTCACAGGAGTGTAAAACAAAAAATTTCCCGCATGTTCAAATTTCAGTGCCTGCAGCAAAAAGAAGGGGATAACATAAAACTGTAGAAATCCTTTAACTTTAAAAGCATTGGGGATACCAACCAAGGAATCAGTCTAGATTGTAACGCACAAAAATGACTTAAGAATTAGGGAAATGAATATGGCTGCGTTTGCCTACTGTGATAATGTTCACAACAACGTATGTTTTTAGAGTTTCAAATACGCATTTCTTGATAGATCTGTCACACACATCTGCAGATCTCCATGTTCTAACATATACACTTTTTTAAAATTTCCAATTACTTTTGTACACATAAAATATTATTTAGAAATATTCTCTGGAATGTAAGCCTTATTAATAGAACCTGATGTCTGTTTATATACAACAGCTGCATGACATTATTTAATCATTTATATTCCTTTCAGCTACTGGTTACATTGTCGAGCATTTCCGTCAAGGCAACATGGTTGTCTGTGATTTATTGTGCGTGTCATTTAAAGCAAAACACAGTAAAAGATAATTATGTGTATTAGACATGACAAATTAAGATCATGTTTCTTTCACTTGAAAACAATATGTGAATTCCCTGTAGAATAAGGCTACAGCTGATGTATACGACACAGCAAGATGTAAAGGACACTTTTAGTAATAATTAAATGGCGCTACTGAAAATGTACACAGCTGGGTACGTAAATGCGGCATATTTTCTAATAACGTAAAAAGAAAACCTGAATTGATGAAATGCAGCATATTTTTACTCTAGCACTTTGTCCATCCAGGTCAACACTGAATGCCGCTGATCCAACTAATGAGGATTGTTTCTCACTTTTCAGTGTAATTATCTAATTAATTTATAGTATGCCACAATTAAGCCACAACAGGCTGCCACCACTGCCACAGGTCTTGCTCAGGTGACCTCAGCAATCCTAGCAATTACGCCATCTATAAATATTGACCAGGTGGGATATTATCTCATAGAGATTTCTTCGATGGCTTTGTAAGCAGTTCTAGGTTCTGAACCCAGGGCAGCCACCACCAATTCAAAAACATTAGGCACAGCAGCAGCAATATAGGAAACGGCATGAAGGGTAGTAATATGATGCACTCCACAAAAATAATTATGTCATCATGAATATATACCACCATTTTGCCTTTACCGTTTCGAAATTGTTATGGAAGATATGCTGAGAAGAGTGTTGTCTTTGGTTTCTGTACGTTAAAAAAGATGTTAGAGGGAAGTGAGGCATCTGACCCAGGAAGAGCAATCAACAGAACCGTTTCTAGAGCTCTTGGTGCCTGAGGCAGAGTCACAGGTTGAGCCCCAAGTCGGTCTTTGATCTGCTTCTAGAAGTGGAAGGAAGCCAAAAATGCATTCAGGGCCATTACTGCTGGTGAGCCCTAAACAACGTACATATACAAGTGCAAATAATAAAAACACTTCTTTTACTGGGATGATGTATAAAATGCCCTCTTAGAACATTCACAGCTTTCTGCACACAGATTGCACACATATTTTAGATTGCACCAATGTCTTTCATAGCCACCAAAAATTGCACCAGCTCTGTTATCAGTATTGCCTTGCCCTAGGAAAGGAATCCAGGCTCCTACAGAAGAGCACCTCCATACTTATTTTCATTGCGGCTCATTATTGGAAAACCATCTTAGTCATCCCTAATGCTTGTAATTAGAGTGGGACATGCTCTGGAATTAGTAATCTTCAAAAATGATCACCCCAGGGCATTTTTAAATTAATAAACTGCATACAAATAAATCTCATAATAAATCATTTGCAATAGCAACATCTATTTATTTAAGCATATTTTCCATCAAGATGTGCAATCTCATTTTCAAGTATGTCATGGGATTGTAAGGGCTATAAATACTGTGATGCTGAGATGCACTTATATCTGTGAGCGCATGATCATTACCATAAACTTAATTTTGTCTTTTAATTCCTAGTGACGCTCCCATTACTGTACTCAAAAATACGCACTTTACCAATAAAATTGTGAACTATTTTTAACCATGTAACACGTTTAAAAATACAATAAAGACACAATTATGTATATATGCCCTGTTAGAGACATCCACAACAAAAAGAGCAAATGCCAGTAAAATACCCCATTTTGAATATTATGTATATATATATATATATATAAAGTTGGTAACCAAACAGAAAGTGCTTGTGAGTTGGTAGCAGACTTAGTGAATACAAGTCGTATTAGAACTTGCAGAAAAACCTCACATACATACATACATACATACATACCTACATACATACATACTAATTTGCAGTTAAGTCGATACATCCAGGTTTATTGTATTCCTTTCTAAAAGTTGGCAGAAGTTCTCAGTGATGAAAAAGGGGAAAGTTAGTAGCGCAGTTACAATAAAACTAGTATTTTAATAATGTATTTTGTGAGGCTTTAAATCAGCATTAAATCCTCAGAATATGCCCCATATTTCTCCAAATATTGCAAAATATGATGTGCAAACTAGATCCACTTTTTACAATACTAAAACCTAGGCATATGTAGTAGGGTCACTTTAATTTGGAAAATCCTAAACCAATGGCAGGTTTATCACACATGAGCTTGAGACTAATGCATTACAACTGATAATCTATCTCCATATTCGATAATCAGAAAAAGTTCTTCTTGAAGTTACAGGTATATCAGTCATGAGACACCAGAGAAGCCATAGAAGAATGCGTTCAACATGCCACGTAGGAAAGAAGCACTAGACAGAGAAATAAGAGGTAATTTTTAGATCATGGGAATAAGTGCTCATGATAATGTAAAACTTTTGTAACTGTTCCCCTGGCTTTTATGAAAGTTAATTTGAAATGGAAAAGTTTAGATACATTAGAACACTGTGAAGCAACCACCAAACCCATGGGAATTAAAGCGAAACCAAAATAGCAGGAGATAAAATGTTGTATGTAGGCAAATGGACCTTGGCTACAATATAAGATGTCCAGAGACGCAAGGCAGGTGAATTGATAAGAACCATGTCTGACCTTTTGTACTCTGTTTTCGCCACTTGAGCTGCGTGGGATTATGCCTTTTATCATACATCATCACACCAACATATTTTTAACGAGACAATAATTGACCTAGATTGATTTTGTATTTAACTTTAAACCTAATACATTCTTTTTGGAACTGAAGATTAAATGTGAATTTATGCACAGTAGATTTATCAGTGGTAAAGATATGCTTTGCTCTAATTTGTACGCAGCTCATCAATATTGCAGTAAACAGCTACTCCGTCCCATTCCATCTATGTGGTGTATACAGTCCAATCTGTACTGGGGAACAGAAATATATGACTTTCCGATGGCACAAATCTCACATAACCCGTTCCTGTGCTGCTCCAAATGCCAACAGAACCCTGTTATAAGGACAGCTCCCTTAGTCTCTGTTAATTTAGATCAGCTACGGCACAGATGAAGAAACATCACCACCATCTGAGGCATAAATCGCTCTTATTCTCATTTGACCAGCAGCTGAAAAGGGTGCCAGGGATACAATACTTTCGGGGTTTGGGATTCAAGGGCTTCTTGGCCTTCTCAAATAGCTCCTGTTTTAAAATACATGATATTATAAATTATTTCATTTTTTATTCTAGTGAATAAAGCAAAGAGAATTACCCGACTCTTCACATTCTTACTAGTGTTACAACTGTTCATTTTCTAAGGTCTCTTTTCTACCATGGTCTGCCTTCCTTGTCATTTCTTTTTACATTTTATTTGGTTTAATGTTCCAAATATTATGCTAATCCAGTATACATTATTGCACGCAGTAAAATGCTCGGAACATATAAAATATTTACACGTTTGATGTACACCACTTATCAAATTCTCATATAGAATACTAAAACAAAAATAGAAAGCCAATTGGTAAAGTGGAGTTTTTTAACATCGAGGAAGAGTTGATATTAGGCTCCTACCTAACACACCTTGGTGTGTTGATCCGTAGAAATAGCAGAAGACACACAAAAAAGTAAAAGGTGGACCCTGTTGTCTAAATACACTACCGTTCCAGCAATGTGAGTGTTTATTTTTAAATACACGATGACCCAGTCCTCACAATAAGTTCTCCTAATGTTCATATTCCCAGGTAACATATGTATGCACCAGGATTCCAGCAAAATAAAAATAAGAATTGTCAGAGTATCACCCGGGTTGTCTTATATATTGAATCGAATATCGAATAAAGCTTTGTTGAATGTAGCCGTTCAGTCAGTAGCGCTACTAGGGTTGGTGTCACCCGGTGCGATGACACATGGTGTCCCACCCTCGACGTGCGTGGTGCCCTAATTCTTCCTCAGCCGCCCAGTGATGATCTGCCAGTGCCAGGTCTGCCTCCTCCGCTCCGGTCACGCTATGGTAGGGTGATCCCAGGCGGATTACACTCTCATAGAGTTCCCTGCCTGGTGTGGTGTCACCCGGTTGTGACGCCACTACGTTCAGTATCCTCGATATCTAATATGAATTGATGGTGGTTTATTACAGCATTATCGGTTACAAGAGAGAGATGTGTTTAGCAGCACCCATGACCTTGACCTTCAGTGGTAGACTATAACTGCTGGTATATATAGATAAAACAGCAAGACCAAAGAGAAATGCTTATAAATTAATATACCGGATTTGGCTTTAAGTATTCTTTGAATGCAGTTATTTTCATTTTGTTCCCCTACTGTCTCAACCAGCTACATCACCTGATCAATAATCCTGATCAGTATTTATAATGATAACAAGTCCAATATTAAAAATAAATACAGACGATGACAGCAAATACCAATCTCTGTCGTACCTCACTAGTAAAAAGACCTTCTTTTGAACATATACCATTGACTACAACCTTCTGTATCCTGTCACTCAACCATTGTCCTATCCATTCAATTATTTTAATATCCAAACACTGCAAATATCCAAAAACGTATGTATGAGTCCACTATGAGGTAGAGTATCAAATGCCTTGGTAAAATCTAGATAGGCTACATCTACATCTCCCCCCTGGTCTGTTATTTTGGTTACCCAGACAAAAATAGATTTGGTTAGTTTTACAAGTTCCATACTGTCACTGATCTTGTAAACCATTTACATCCGTATATTTAATTTCAGTTAATTTCCCAACTACTCACTTAAGACTTACTGGTATGTAGCTGGCCGAGTCTTCCTTGCTGTCTATTTGTGAAGTTGCACTGCAATAGCCAACTTCAAGTATTCTGTTAGTGTTGATTAAACAAATTTGCTAGAACACGCAAAAGACTTGGGGTCTATCACATCAAGTTCCATAGATTGAGCTGAACTGTTTGGAGACAGTAAAAGTAGAAGTTCTTCCTTCCTCGACACTGATTCTAGCCACATGCTTGAAACGTTTTCATATGTAGGAATAGTGTTAGAAAGATTGTGCTTCATTTCTTCCATCCGTCTATTCTCCTCCAAGATGACATAATTAATGGCATGATTTTTAAAACAATAGGTTTTATCTCAATCGCTAAATTGTCAAGAAATATCTTCATTTAGAATAGGAAGAGCAAAACACTTGCAGCAGTTCTGGTATTTCATGTGTGTTTCCTTAAAACCTCTGAGACATCAAGCAAAGATACTGAAATAACTAAGCTGTAGTAAGAGTACTGAGCACTCAGCACATATCGAGCAGTAAATACTTTTACAGTGATTTTATTGCTGATCCATGGTAAGTATACATTAGAAAGTATGGAATATTGTCCTACAAGGGAAAACAAGATGGACTCTACAGGCTACTGAATGTCCGTTAAAGGAATATCTGTGAAATTCCCTCTCTCTGCCATCACCATATGAAAATGCTAAGCCCTTTTGAATAGTAATGTTCATTTTGATTTTTTTTAAATTATTTTAGTAAAATAATAAAATTAATAATACTATAAAATGAACACATTGAATGTCTGTAAAGTATGTTTGCCATTCTGGGGTCAAGAAGGATTTTTTTCCCCTAGTTTGTGCAAAATTGGAAAGAGCCAGAACCTGGGTTTTTTAGCCTTCTTTTGGATCAACAGCAAGAAAGAAACAGATATGGGAAAGGCTGAACTAGATGGACACATGTCTTTTTCAGCCCAACTAACTTTGTAACTATGTAACTATTTTTCTGTTGTATGTAATTATTTATGAACCAAATAGTTAATATCAACATTTATCCTGATGAGAGAAGTAGATAGAAGTGGCTTAAAAGTGTTGATTAATAGAGTAGCATAATATATTATTGTATATTTTGGGACCTTATTTACTTTTCTAAGCAGCTGTGTCTTTCATGTGCAAAATAGATAAACTAGGTGAGGACCACTATGAAGAACACAACATATTCATGCAGCTGGATTGTGATAAACAGTATGGGCAATATGCCACGGGATGTGCAGATGGGCCAACAAAACCACGGATTTGTTTCCTGTCCTTGCTATTCTCATGAAATTTGGTGGGCTTTCCCCATTTTTAAATGAAATGTATTATCACTCATTCACTCACTCTAACTCACTTTCTCACACGCTCACTCACCCTGTGACTCAAAATCTTGCATACATTTCTTCATCATTCGTCATTAGACGTTCCTGTTTACCCTTGTTCCCCCTTTGGAGGAACAGACCCTTTTATAACCTAAATCCCTTTGTCCCTTTTCATCCCCAGATGACCTTCTTTTCTAGGAGCTCAGAATATTTGTTGGGTATAAATGAATCACACTGTTGCCCTGCCCAGAAAACTGAAATAATTTGTCTATGAACACCAGAAACCCTGTCTATAAATTAATTTGCGTAAGTAAAATATATTCTTCTCCTAATTGCCTCCCTCTATCTCTATAACATATTTGTTTCTAAGCATATAATTGAACACATGCTTCATTCCCCAGTTTATGTATAATTACATCCATAACTTAGGGCTCTTGGAAACCTAGATTCACCCCATTAGAGTGTCAATAGTACATGTACCAACAGTATCACACAAACAGCCTGGAACGAGGAGCCCCTTCCATATCCTTATTCAGCAAATAGATCAGCTTGACGATGAAATCAAGTTAGCCGTAATTTACTGTTCAAATTTTATTTTCCTATTACATTCATCAAATTCACTTTCATTGATAATGCACAATTTTATTTACACATTCTTCTTTGTGCTTTTCGTCTGTATCTACACACAGCCTCCTAAATAATGTCTTCGTGTGCCGTCTATATTTTTTCTTTTTTGTGGCAGAGCTTTGTATATATACATCTCAATGTGATGCTTCATGCGCTGTGTGATACTAGCTGAATTTCTGGCCTCATTCTGCATGATTTAATGATCTAATTGATTTGTTGCCTCTCTACCTTTGTTCTCTAAGGTTTTATATCTGGTATATTACACCGGAGGTCAAAATAAATGGGAAGTCTCTTTATTTCTCCAAATTTAACCCCTTAATAGCCCAAGAAGACCTGCAGAGCTTTGCCGTTCTTGTTCGCTCATCTGACGAATGAATTGCATTGTACTGGATGAAAGATTTGTACCAACTGCCTGCGAACAAAGTCGAAGATGTGCATGTTACACGCAGCTGGAGTATTTTGTGGAATTTTTTTTTAAGGCCGCACCTGAGTGGTCTTGTCTTGGATGCTGTGTGAACGTCATTAAGCCTCAGAGGATATTGAATTTTTTATTGTGAAGCATGACGTTTCAAAAATAGGTCTCAATAATAATTTGCAGTTCAAAGCCAAAACATAGGGACATTTAACATGCTTAATTAGTTTATTGACTTTTGGTACAAAAAATGCACCTATTAATCCTGTTTGGGACAATGTCTGGTAGACAAAAACATCTATAGCATTGTTTTGCTGTGCCTGGTTTAATACTGATTTCCTTACACTTAGTTATTTATTGCAGAACTAACCAAGGGTGTTTTTTTTGTCTTAAATTGTTAGTAATCCCTTTAAGAATTGTATGTAACAATTGAATTAATTGTTACAAATGTACTATGATGCAATGAACTGTACTTAATCACAATCTATAAACAGCGGCATAATTAAGCATTGCCTGGTATTTTTTCGCTGCTTCCACAGCCTAGATTATTGTACAGCACCACAGAGTATGATGGCGCTATATTAACCAATAAATAATAATAAGTGTTTCAGTGGGCCTGTAAAATACATCTATTTATAAGCGTAAATAAGCAACACATTCAGAAATATTGTGTACTGTATCCTTTATATATATCAGTTATATATACATATACATGTGTGTATATACATAACTTGTGATCATTGTTGTAAAATTCTAGTTTAATTTAGCGGTAATCTTGTAGACCTTCCTAAAAGGAATATGATTGATTGCGCAACAAGGTTTCATTCTTACACATATTACATAAACAAGAAAGTTAAAAAGCAGATACACCAGTGGGAGAGCATCTCATGTCAGGATGGTCACAGTATTAAACATATGAAATTAATTGTATTAATGGGAAGGTTTTACACCAAGATATATTGAAAAATATGGGAGATAAAATTATTCTAAACAATAGACCGAGTCACAATAAATAACTGTTATCACAGAACCAACTTGCTTAACTAACATCAGGGACAGTTGTTGACCAAACAACAACCCAGGGTAGAAGCTCCTTAGTCGCCCTACAGAGGCACATAGCATGTATTTTTTACACATTTCGAATGTTAACGTAGGCGTTTTAATGCAGATTGGAGTTAATTTGGAATTATCATTTTACTATATTTAACATTGTGTTGCCGTCAGCATAGGAGCAACACTAGTCAAAAAAAGTTGGCCTAAAGCAATTTTTGGGGGTTAAGGAATTTCTTGAAATTACCTCTTTAGTTTCAGGGTTCTGGGAAAGTCAAGTATGGCTTGTGAACAGCTCCCCAGCCGCTGGCCAACTTCTAGTGCTTGATGCAAGCAGAGCCAGATCTCATCCTAAACCATCATATTCCTGTGATCATTTTGTACATTTTTAGTTTATTTAACTGTACCAATTGATGTATCTGAAAGTTAATAATTCTGTAAAGTGGCTTTAGTTTGGACACCACCATTCAAACCCAATCTAAATCAAATCAATCTTATCTGATCTATGCATCTCCTTTCCTAGTCCTGTCCTTTTTATGTTATGTTTTAATATTTTTTCTCACAACGTCAGTCCCAGAATGATTCTAAACATATTTGATGCAACTTCTGAGTCAAGCTATATTTCTGTTGTTTAATGTGTATATTAAACCAGTTCACAGTTTCAATTAAATCAAACTATACTGCACAGTTCAGGACATTGCAAATGTATTACCAAAACTATACAAGCATGAAAATGAGCCCGGCCTTCTGCAGACTGTGAGAATAATTCGAGCATCTCTGTAGATGATACTGGATATGTAGATAAGCTTTTTACTGCTGCAGGGCCAGCAATGTGTTACATTTATTGGCAACACGTGGATTTAAGAGTGAAAAGTTCAAGTGAAAATCCGGAGAATTAATACAGCTCTGTGACACTCGCGGCCACATAAGATTAGATAACAATGCACACATTACATTATGTTCTACGTTCTACCACAACTACAAATTGCGAATCATATTATCCTCAGCTGGTCTGCAGCAATGTCATCCTTAGGAGATCAGGAAAGGCCATTTTGAGACCCAATAACCAAAGAACAATCGCATTAAGAACAGATTTGTTTCATGGTGTTTGTTTCTTGGAGGTCGAGATGAAGCCTTGTGCCCGAAACAACTGCCTCCATTTCTTGCCCATCTGGGCAGTGTAAGGGCATTGCTAATTATTGGAGGCGGTGTACATTTTTACACAGAGGATACCAATGTTTGCATGCAAGTGAACAAAAACTGCAACTTTAGGATGCAACTAGTAAATTCACCAATGTTCATATGCAAGTAAGTAAAAAATGTGAGATGAAGACAATTCGCTTTTGCACCAAAACTCCGTCCACTTTCATATATGAGAATGTGGGAGAGTCTAGCTGATATACGGTAAGTTGAAAAACGCAAGCAACTCTCAGATTTATTAACCTGTGATGTGCATCCCATGGTGCATTTAATGCTAAAATTGCCTATACCAAATATTTTATTGTCGTACAATAATAAAATAATTATTAATAAGACAGGAAAATAAAAAAAAAACAACAGGACCCCCAAATAACAAGAAGGTAGGGCAATTGACTTCTTAGTAAATAGAGTAAAATCTGTGAGGAAATAATACATCGATTTAACAGATCTCCTCAATGGGTATATCCGCTAAAGTCGGCTTCCTCTGTTACTCCGACCACTGAACCACACGCCTATAACCAGCCACCCTACCATCTTCCCCTCAAGTGACATCAGCTGTGACTACTGGCTCGGGGTAAAATCATGAACTCAGTTTAAGGGGAAACAGTATTTAAAATAGTACACAGGGTATAATCGTCACAGCAAAACACACATAGTTATCTGGCTGCTTTTGGACACTACTCAGTATTTGCACTCTGTCCACCTCAGCCCAGTAGGTGGTCGCTATTGTAGTCTGTGGAGTAGATGGTAAACACGGGCACTTCCCTGACTTCTGGCTGAAACTGGCTGGATATCAGATCTTGGTGCAAAATATGGGCTAATGAGGTCTCTGTCCTGTAAGACCTACCCCGATGGAGAGTAACACACCACACATAAAACACCCTCCACAGTCTTTAGAGTCTCTGGTAATTGGGGAAACATGGCACTCTGTACCAGAGGGAAGAAGTAGTCCAAACGGACCCCTTGTATTCACCTCCCAAAACAGAACCCCTTCCAAGGCCAGGGCCCATAGTCTATGGGGAGGAGGTTACCTGACACTCAAGGTCACAAGTTGTTACTGGCGAGGTAATGTTTACTTAAAATATAGTCCGCAGGGTGTGGTAACTTGTCTCGTCCCCATAAACAAAGGGAATAGGTTAAGGTGGGCATTCTTAGAATCCTTCCCTCCCACAGTTCACTAAAGGAAGTGAGGAAACAGGATGTGACGTCAAATGAAGGGTATATAATATAATACCACACATGGACTCCTTCAGTTCTTTTCCTTTTCCTTCCATGGTGGATGTGGTAAGAGTCAGCTCCCAGCAGTGAGCTATTATCGGATCTGGAGGCTTAGCATTGGGTGAGATCAAATTGTGTTGAAGGGAATTGTTATATGTATAGAGAGAGATAAAAGGGGGTTGTTGTCCTGTGGGGTTTGGCTATGCGTGTGTATAAGATAAATGTGTTTGCTGTGTTGTTACCTTATAATAAATACCTTTAAATGTAGACAAACCTTTGTGAGAGATATTTTTAGATTTGGTTTAAACACCACACAGGGAAGCAATAATTTTAATATCGCTGATTGATTAAAATAATCTGGACATGCTTTATAGAATTTTTTTTTTTTAAAAAAAGCATTTGATTCAATAAAAACTGGAATGAAACCACACAATGACACAGCCTGTCTAGTTGTCTTGTTTCTACTCTTAAAACTCCCAAAAGTTTCTGATCTTATTAGCACAGGTGATTCAATCATTCAGTCTTGTTTTGCGGCAAAGGGGCTGCTGTCCCCTGGACCGGACCTAGGTCAGAATGCACCACTGTATACATTGGTATTTACAGATTAAAATATGTGTTCTATATGTATTGAGAACCCACTCTATGTGAATCACATGGCAGCAGACATCTTGATTGAAGGAGCTGCATGATTATTCTTTTTCCATTAAGTTACCTTTCCCTATTATTATTGACTGGCTTCTGCAGGTCAGTAGGTGTGGGGTGAAGAAGGGAAAAAG
>VKOC01000006.1:30002052-30156245 GCA_009364415.1 Spea multiplicata
TACACACACACACACACACACCTAGTACTTCTAACTCACCAAATTTTTCAATAATCCTGAAATATGTTGCATTTGAAGTTAAACATGTGTAGTTCTAAGTCAAATACTAAAGAGTTAACCCTTTTCATTGCAATATACTTTGCAAAGCACTGTTTCAATTTACCGGTGAAGGCCCAAACTGTAAGCACAAATTAATGGTTGTTCACCAACCGCAAACTCATGCTTCCCATAAGTTGCTGGCTGCGAGAATCGTACTCTCTGCAGAGACATGTCTAACAAGAGCCACCTTGTATCCAAAGAGTTAATAATAAACATACTCGCAACTATAATAAAAGGTCTTAAAGTAGCAGCTACCCCTAGGCAGGCAATAAGTGTGATATTGTTTTTATTTCAGGCGTTCTTTGGGTGTTTGTAAGATCTGATACTAAAACAATATAAATCAGGTTTTTCGTCTTTCCCAACTCCGCGTGGTTTCTAGTAAATCACACATTTCTTGAGTCAGTCTTGTTTAATCAGCGGAGCCGTTAACGTCAATGAGTCCTCACTGATAGACACGAGTACTTCTACATTAAAATGCCATCTGTTTGGACCAAACCTATCCAAATGTCGCTCACGCTGTGTCAGAAGTTACCATTGATATCTCCCACATACCCCAGCGCCTATTGCCTTTCTGCACGTTAGAGTGTGATCATAGCCCCTTCATCAGATGTCATCAGGTATAGAAATACCTAATTATGCATTGCAGCATGTTATTTCTGTATAAGTTAATGACTGAATTACAATCATTTCATACGTTTGATTTCAACGGCAGCATAAGGGAAATAAAACGATACATAAACCATGATACAATCTCCGTCCATTATTCATCTGAACAGTAAAGTACTCCGGCCATGCTAAGAAAGCAGGCTTATGTATAATCTTCGTGTGGAACTATTAAAGGATGGTAGATTAGTATGTGTTCTCTAATCTTCAAATGTTTTGCCCAATACAAGTAGTAAATTAATTTCACTTCATAAATCTGGCTTCAATGCCCAAATGTTCAAATTACTCTTTGGCGATATGACTTTTCTAAATGTCACCACTGAATATCATATGGGAGATGACAGCTCATCTCCTTTAAGTTGCCTACAGGGACAGGTGCAAAGAGATAAAAGAAGTACTTGTAATATTTTAGAGTTTCAGAATTAGAACACATTTAGTCAACTTTTTTTTTTCTAAAGGAGAAGAAAAAAAATACAAAATGTAATTAAAACATTTCATTTTCTTTTGAGAACGGAAGCCCCACTCATAAGAACCAGTTACCAAGGACTGCTGCTCTCACAACATGCAGTCAACCACTTAGTACTTAAAATTTTGGACTGCTACCTTGTCATGGTTTTGGGAGGTTAAAATATTTCCTATATAGCTATTCATGACATGAACATGAAACATAGTTAGAAATTAGTATAACAATCCAAGCATATGGTACTCCATGTATGACTCCCCGAGCATCATGGGAGTTGTGATTTACATACCGTTACCCATCAGACTTTATTTATGCATAGAGGCAGACATTATATTTAATATGTCATGCTTTTATTTTTTGAGGTTCTTTAGTTTACTAAACGACACTTCAGACTGAAATTATCCCCACATTTTACCTATGGGGAGAAAATAGATCAGTTAACCAATAAAATACCAAGTTCCCCCGCATTTAATACCAATATTGTGAGATTTACAAAGGTTGTACAATTAGGACCAAGATAAGTGTAATAGTAGTTTGTTTTAAAGATACTTAAGGATGTATTTAATTTGCTCATGATTTTCCTTGTGGTGTCATAATCCCTTCTCTGTTATATTATTATGCATTCCAATAAAACAAAAGTTATTTAACGGTGCAGTTCTACTCACTCTGCTGAATGTAACTTTTACAACTAGATGCAGAATTAGATACAACATGGCTAGCACTGTTGAACACCCGAACCCTTCGCAGAATTTTTTTTTTTTTATTTTAAATATTTGAAATTTTGCCTTAATACTTTCTTCACTGGTAGAGCTTAATTACCATGTGACACAAAGGCAGGCACTCGTAGGTTGTTGCCATAGAAACTGAAAGATACATTTCTGTGCTGTTTTTATGTAATTGAACCTATAAAGGAAAAAATAAACAGGCAGCTATTACTATGTGCAATTACGGTGTATTCCAAGTAGAACGGTACCTTCAACGGCCTTCAGTGTATACAAAGCTGCGCTGCTCAACACTTTACCATTTTAGTAGAGAGTCTATGTTGATTTTTTAATATAATTTAAAATACAACTTAGGACTGTCACACGGAAACCTCTTGAGCAAAATATCCAGAAAACAAATAATTTACACAAACAAAATTGAAACCTGTGTGTTTTAAAATACATTTATATGCCTAAAAGTAACTTTTTTCCTACATTAAGTATTTACTTGTACATTTGGTTCCTTCTTTTTTCCCTTTAAAATCCAATCCTATCAATCTGTTTAATTTGATCTTAGGTCTGCGTGCTATTGCTGTGCAATGTGACGTCTTTATTGTTGTAACAGTGACACACTTCCTTTTCCTTATTCCCTGATAAGTGTGTTACAATTATTTTTTAATAATTCATTCATAATGGCCCAATTATTCTGCAGATAAGCTAAGCACATTAGAATGCATGAGCAGAGAGACTATTAATGAGATGTACCAGTACTGTAGACTATAAATGGAAAATCCTTGGACTATACAATGAGGTGCATTTGAAAGAACAAAGGTGGAATTGGCACTGTATGAATGAATGTATGTATGTGTGTATGTGCGAATGAATACTTCTTTTAAGCTAACAGGTGCACTTAGCACTTTACAGTATGTTAAAAGAGAGGTTATGCAGTCATTTATTAATAGAGCTCCAAAGACATTTTTATTCTGGTACAATAGGTATGAATACAATAGGTATGTCTGTAGAGCTTACAGTCTAACTAGCATACTTGGAAACTTTCAGGCTCTGGCTACCCAAAGGTCTCCCTCTTGGGGGGGGGGGCTTAGGGCTGTGACCTAGCTTCAAACATCTTGTCAGAGATTTAGCACCCAGGCCCGGAGAAGCTACCCTTCACCCAAAGTCTCCGAGCAAAAAACTGGAGAGTTCCCAAACATGCTAAATAGGGAGAAAAAACTTTAAAATGAAAGCACAATAGGATGCATTAGGAGTGCCGACTGTCAGAAAGTTTTTTTTAAATTCTAAACACAATAGTAAACTCTATATTTTGAAAATACTAGATTAACCCCCTCAATTTTAATTTTTTGCAATTTTGCTTAGAATTTCTTGTACACAGTAGGTACCACTGATGATATTTTCTGAATACAGACATCCCACATACACACATATATATATATATATATATATATATTATGTATATGTATATATTAATGTTCTAGAGGGTCTTATGTATAGGCTAGTATTTTAATACTTCTGGCTTAAAGGGTTTTGGGTTAATAAATGGGGGTTAAGTAGGATTATTTTTTATTTTTCTTGGTTGACAACAAGGCCAGCACAAAAATGTGTGTGTGTGTGTGGGGGGGGTTGCATCAGAACTGTGTGAGGTCGTGGACATACGGGGAGAGCTAGCGCTCAACTCTGTTTCAGAGCATCAAAAAGTGGCCACATGGGAGCTGCATATATGCTGCAACAGTACAAAACTTCATTGCTTTTACGGCTCCCTCACCAACCAGCCCATGATCCCCACTTTCCAAAAAAGTGAGACTATGGTGCAGGCACCCTGGACAGTCCCCCAAAATTTCTTATATATAAGATAAACATTTTCCTACTTTTGTAAAGTTTATAGAGTGGGCAGATAACCCAGATGCCCTGTATAAAAACAATCTGCACATGACATTATCTTTTAGCCAACAAAAAGTCTACTCACCAATCATGTGATTTGCCACATGGACCTGGATATCCCATTCATTGTAGAAGACCATCTGACACTTGATGCATTGGTAGGTTTTCTTCTGTAAGACAAATTACATTTTCCTTTTAACTGTATGTCTAAATGTTAATACATGCAAATATTATTATTTATTGTTTTAGATTGCGCCATTATTTTCTGCAGGGCTGCACAAATATTTATAATTTACACCATTTCCTTTTGTCCCAACCACTTTTGGTGTACAGGTATAATAAAGTAAATATTTCATAAGTAGATTTGGATGCAATGATACAGAACACCGTGTAGGTCTAATTCACGAAAACAATTAGTCTAGGACTTGCTGGTGAGTACATATCAATCTATAGATGGACTGCAGAGGAAAAATATGTTTCCTGGTTTCACAGCAAATGAAATGGCCTGAAGGCTTCTTATCTGCCCTCAAAATATAGGTTTCTGCAGCCTTTAGCAGACTGCCGGTAAAAGGAAACAGGATGTCAACCTAGTATAACCCTGCTGAAAATCACTTTTGCTGGTCATATACAACGTGAATTCAAATATCACTGATTAATACAAGACTGTAGGAAAGTCCACTGAACCAGTGCTCGCAAAACCCTTGTGTCAGCTTGGATATATTTAACAAGTGGTCACTTATCAATGCTTGTATAAAATATTAATACATACATTAAAAGAGCACCTTAGGGTTGTTTAGGCTGATAAGCTAAACCGTCCCTCTAAATAGCCGAGGTAGGCATAAGTCAACCTAGGCTATTAATACCACTACTACATTCTAGATCACTGCTGCACCTGAAAGCAATAAATAAGGGCGAACAGGAACCCTTGTTTTTTTTAATTTGTGTGGGGAATGAAGTACCTGTACCCAGCTCAAGAATTCAGTACCTTTTCTGCTCATACCTATTGCAAAGTGACAATCCTTTATATTAAAGAAAGGCGAGAAGGAACACAGTAACATCTACAAAACTAGAATTGTCTACATCCTTCAAAATTGGCCTATTTTTTTATTATTTATTTATTTTGTTAAGACTGCAAGACATTCTTACCTAAAAGATGGTCGCAAATCCTTAACAAAAGTGTAAAGCCCTAAATGAGCCTTAAAAGGGGAAGATTACCATATATTTTAGCAATCATTTTTAGTAAATTTATTGACTGGAACTATGGACAGCTTGTGCTTTTTGTTTTGGAGGCATTTAGCGTAAACGCTGACCTCATGGAAAATGATAGGTGGCAGCCTGTGGCAGAGTTAGCATAGCCTAATAAAGCCTCCTATCCGGATATGCCCTTTTTTCATCTTTAACAATGGCTGGCTGAAGCACTCAACATTCAGCAACTCAACAACTAAGCAGAGTCAAGGCACTCCTGATTTGAATCTTCTTGTCAAATAAAAAAAAATGTCATATTATTATAAATGTGTATACACATACATATGAAAGATATCTAGACACATACATACACTATATGTTAGTGAGAAGAAGAAAAACAATATACATATATAAAGAAAAAGAAAGGTTGACATTTTTGGGGGAGTAGGCCACATCTTTACCTATTAGAAATTGTACATAGCTAATGAAGAAAAAATCCATATACATTGTAGCTTAATTTTTCTTTCTGGTGAACACAGTCCAAAATAGTCCCTCAAAGGCAGCCCTGGCCTGGCCATTAGGCACACAGGGCAAATGCCCAGCGAACTGTTGGCTGACAGCACCACATACTCCAGCGGCAGATTGGGTTCAGCAGTGTGCGGCCGGTTATGCCCAGATGTGCGCTACATAAGCTTAAAAACGTACGGCTGCACATATCAAGCCGTCGGCCGCACTTACATCATCAGACGGCTGTCTGAACATATTTCTAAAAAGCAGTCAACTTAGGTTATTTCAATCTACAATTTGTGGCCGTTTGCTCACCAATATTTGAAGGTATCTGGCAAACAAACAAAACTGTGCATTTTTTGTATGCCACGAGTTTATATTCTACTTCACCCAGTTACAGAGATGTTTCACACATTTTTGTAATGTTTTGTAAGGTAATAAAGCTGCCGTTTAATTTGTTATTATTTTAAATAATTTTAGTTTCTCAATTGTTCATTCCTGCACCACATTTTCAGTGGACTGCAATATAATGGACATGCGCTCATTCAAACAGTTAAAGTATTTAGTACAAAAGAACTACAGTTACTACATTTCACAAATGTTTTGCTTTCCTATTAAATGTGCTATTCTGTTTACTCTGATTTAAAACTTGTGTAACTAAATGCAGCATTAGAAAACACAACCCCTAAATTCCCCAATTCCCAAAACCTTTCCAGAAATAATTATTTTCTTATGTAAAATGTTGCCTCGTTCATAATTATTGTCGGGAATGCTTTTCATGTGATACAAAAAGTGGGCACTGATAGGCTGTTGCCATAGAAACTGAAAAAGCTACTTATATCCCTTAAATCCTGGCAAAGTCAATATGAAATTATATACCATTTATTCTAGCCCCCGAGTACTGTAGCTTCAGAGATGGAAAAAGTCATTGAAAACACATTAAATACAGCTGGATACCCAGTTTGTCTAAAGCCACAAGAAATAATAACTTTTGAAACTGGCTTCCAAACACACTACATAACTCTCTTTGAACATACAATATATGAAACAGACTTGCTGCTTGTTTGCACAAGTGGTTAATTTGTTTCAATCCTTAATACTTTAGAGCTCAGAATTCCCATTGTAACATACATTTGGGATGAAGTAATGTAACTTGAATCCCTTCGGATAAAGATTTTATGGTCTATTGTTTGCAGCATATTCTAAAGAAATCAAGTATTTTAGGACAGAGTATGCTCATGAAATCGGTCAAGCTGATCATTTGTTGGAATCTATCCCACTTTCTACTCTTGTCTTTTATGATATGTTATAAAGGTCTTTTTTCCACATATATAAGAACCAGACAGGTTTAAACCTTAAAGGGACAGAGGACCCCATATGGTTTATTATGCCATTAAGGATAGGGTACGGTATACCGATTTTTAGAATAACCTTTTTATCTTAAAGGGAATGTTTAGGGCATCACCAACAATAAATCCTTATCAATAGTACCTTTACCTAAAAAGTAAGAAAAAAACGATTTGCCTGAAGCAGCAGGTCACTGGCAGGAAAGTGTTCCAATCTAAATCAGTGGAGGAGTTTCCTGGAAATGAGTGAATGAGAAAAACAAGAATGCATGCCTGTAACATGCAGAACATGGGCTTGGGGAAGAGGCAGAAGGAAAGAAGAAAAAGAGGAACAAGCTGTCCATTTTCAACTTTGTGTATAACAGGGATTCAAGAATGGCTATGGAAAAAAAAATGAGCATCTGCACTTAAGGGCCAGCGCCTGATCAATCACATGTGTTGGGCTGATTACTGGACCCAAATGGCCATAGCCAACCATCCTACATTAGCCTCGTAGACTACTTCAGCACACAGCTGCATACTAAAACATTGGAACGATCCCATGAACAGTAAGTAGAAGCCACAAATGGCACCAGTTCACTAGTATTTACCCTGTGTGCTTGATAGTTACACCAGGACTAGAGGGTGACCCACTAACAAAAACCTTTTTATTATCAAGTCTCTTTAGGGTTCTTTAGATTGACTCATTTTCCTTGCAGTGTTTGATTATATTGCATTCTTCAAAACAGATGGGATTTTTTACAGTTTAGATAATTAATAACTAAAATAAAGACCCTTGTGTAACCCTGCCATATACTTTTTTGGTTTTTAATTTACCGATTACAATATAAGCCGCCATTGGTTCGCCAATATTGCCAATATCAAGTCACTAAGTGCATATATGCAAAGCTAAAGGACATACCTAAGACTACAGATTTCCATCAGTGGTCTCAATAGCAGTGAAAATGCAATGGGCTACCAAGACCTTTTCCCTGTGGCTTCATGTCCACCCTTTTCTACCCTACCCACTTAACAAACCAGAAACCAGGTACTATGGAGCCAGATGACGTGGGACAAAGCTCTCTAGTACATGCATAATATTTTTCTGGAATAAACCCCATAAAACCTTCTTTACGGTTATATCTAGCAAGAGGTGTCATGTCACTTGAGACACAGATAAGTGTCCAGAAGCATCAGAAAACCCAAAATGAAAAATAGCACCAAACACACAGCTCATTTTATGTCCACTGACTTTTCATTTGACTCATATGCCTTAGCCAAAAAAAAATTGATGAAATTCTGCTGTCTCACAGAGGATGTGACCTTTATTATGTTGTGGCAGAATTAAACTAGGGAAGTGATGACTATGTGTCCCTTTAAATGTCATTTCAGGACGTTACCTTTTTTATTGCAATAGAATCTGTAGTGCTATCCACAAGATTAAGTTGTCAAAGAAAATGATCTGTGTATCTGTGTGAATTTCATCTTGTTGCACTGACTATAGCAATATGCTATATGTAATATTTATAGCTGTAGGTACAAGTAAGTGGTGATTTTACGCTTTCCTCTAAGCAAGCATTGTGATGCAGGGACTCCCTTGACACAATGCTGCTTTCAATTTAGTTCCGTTCAGACTGTTCATTTTATGTGCCACTGAAAATTACAAAATAATAAATTAAACCCTTTATATTCTGCAGGTTACGCTTCATCAAGGCAGTATCCAATCAAGCCTAGGCGTGCAATCATTATTTGTTCTGCTGACCACTGCTCAGAACAGACAAAGCATTGTCTGTAACTCACCTCAATGGTTTTAGGGTCTTAATGAATCAGAGCAGTCTATAACCTGAAATAGCTTTTCACGGGTTTTCTGTCCATAAAACGTAAAAACAGAGAATGTAGCATTGTCTCGCAGAATAACATTTGTGTCTGTGACCCTACCACTTAGATCATCCTATCCAACAAAGGGTACACAGCCCTGACATACTTCTGTTACCCTGCTTGCTTGTCATATTATTTATGCTCAGTCACTGAGCATAAATAATATCAGTTATCTTTTCTAGGGCATCTATGCCTTTCACATGTTGCTGACCAGTACATGTAATGTGCTACACTTCGTATAACTGGGTCCCATTGATTCCCTTCTAAGAGTATACAAATCCCATAACCTGCTGGGGGCGGCATTCACATGTGCCATTAGTGACTTGTTAAATAGAAAACATGGCTGCTATGGTAACCATAGAGCCAGCTCCTTTGCAGCACTACTGGGCAGATTCCCGTATAGGGTGATAGGGCTTCCTAGTGAACCAAAGCTCAATAGGCTAGTAAGGGATAATTGTAACTGGAAAATTTACAATATGGAAGTCTATGCCTAGTACCAAACACCCTGTGCCACTTCTGAGGTACGATGCCATGTCTTGAAATTTAGAACAGAGGATTTGTGGCTTGGGAAATAGAAGGTACTGCCTGAAGAGCACTGGGGGCACTACCGTAGGTCTGTCCAAGGGAAGCACCCCACCCAAATAAACCACTGCCCTCATTTACTGTTACTGTGGACAAACGGAAGGCATACTCTGTCCTTTGAAACAAGGCCATTAAGAGCTCTGGAGGAGAGTAGTATTTGCAGCATGTTTGGCATAGGCAAAAGCCTGGTTTGATTAAATTTAATCTGCAGACCTGGTGGTTTCCCTTGTAAGTCGTGATAGTTTGGGTGACTTTCCCTGCTCAAATCACCACACTGAGGTGATTCTTTATGGCAATGCTAATGCTGTCCCGCTTGTACCATGAAATTCTCTCTTTCACAGACTTTCACTAGCCAGTGTTTGGCAATTGAGACTGGACTATTTGTTTATCGCAAGGCTGTATGATAAGAAATCGGGGTGTCTGTATAGTAGACTTGATAACAGAGCTACAACACATACAAATGGGTAATATACAACGGCTTAAAAACATTAAAAACTAGAACCACTTTAAAAAAGGAAACAACACAATTCTTTTGAAAATTTAAATTTGATGGGGTTCCCTATTAAGCCAACACTATCTATTCCACAACCATTGTACAAGAAGTATTTTTTTCATCTTAATACAACGTGCTATTAAAACATATTTTAAGAGTTAATAATGATGACATAAGTAAATATATATAACTATAATTATATAAATCAGTACAGTAGTTACCTCATCAGACTGTGATGGGCTGATCCTGGGCATAGGAGATACTTGTGGTGTTTTGAGCTGCGTGGTGCTGCCATCTGATGCAAGATCTCTGTGAACTGTCTGAATATGATTTTGAAGTTCTGTTTCTGATTCAAACTTAACATTGCAACTTGAACATCTGGTCTTCAGGACAGCTGCTTTATTTTTACCATCTATGGTGGGCAAGTTTTCATTTTGACCTAAGACTGGTCTATTACTAGGTACAGCCACATTGGCATTCGGACTGGCACTTTTATTGAGATTCACACAGCTGGCACATAGCCCGTAGGGCAAACCATTGATATCAAGCTTCACCAGGTCTTGTTTGTAGCGGAATTCTTTCAGGCAAGAAGCACACTTAAACATCTTCTGGAGGTTCTGTACGCGACCCGTAGACTGAATTGCAGAACCATTCCCTGTCTTCTGCATGTGAAATGTTCCATGAATCTTAAGCTCCAGAGTAGAAGTGACCGTCTGCATGCACACCACACAGCGGAATCCTGTTAAGGAGTTCCGCAGGTCAGGATGCATCTGACAATGTTCTAAGAAATCCTCCTCACTGTGCAGAGGAAGCTTACATATTCTGCAATTCCCAGTATCAAGGCTCTTGCTGTGTGTAACTTTGTGTTCTGTAAGTGTTAGCAGAGATGGGAAACGCTCTCCACAGATTGGACACATGTAATGTTTTACTGGACCCAAATGTGTCTGCATATGTTCCCTCAAACCACTTTCAGAGAAAAATGTACGGGAGCATACATTGCATTTATAATTGCCTTTAATCAATTCTGCTTTCTTTTTAACAATAGCACTTTCTCCAGGTCTAATATTGTGGTCTCGGAGTTGGTGATTCTGAAGTAGAGAGTCCATTGTGTAGGCAGCACCACAAATGTCACAGCCATACATTGGTTCAGAGGTATCAATATCTTCTTCACTTCCATCATGGCTATTATGTGACTCTTGATTGTTTGTCAACAATGTCTGAAGCTCCACCTCCTCTTTCTGAACTTGCTCAGATGCTCCATTGGTGCCACAGTTGGGCGTTTTAGCTTCGAATACACAGTGCTTTTCCCTTAAGTGTTTTTCCAATAAAATTATAGCATGGAATGCTTTGCTGCAAAACTTGCAGTTATACTTTTTGCTATGGGTTGTAATGTGACACTGTAACTCTACCTCCGTGCCAAAAGATTCACCACAGAAAATGCACTTGTGGATCTTTCCCTGGTTCTCCAAGTGATTGTGCTTCACGTGAAGCTGCAAGTCAGTCTCTGAGCGGAAGTCCCAATTACAGGACGTGCATCGGTACACTTTCTTTTCGTTACTGTGTTTCACAGCCAAGTGAAGCTGAATGGAGACTTTGGAGTCGAACACTTCCTGGCATAAAGTGCAACGAAAGAATACAAAAGTGTGCATGTCTAGCAAGTGCTTCTGCAAGTCATCCACTGAAGTGAACTGCTTGTCACAGCTTTCACAAATGTAATATGTAGACGTTATCATGAAGTGAATAGTAACATGCTTCAGGAGGGATTCTTGGTTTGGAAATTCTTTGTTGCATTGAGGGCATGTCAATTTTGGCAGAACAGTATCGAGATGAGTTTTTAAGTGAGTCTGAAAACCATCAAGGGAGGTATATTTGGCACCACATTGATTACAGATGTACTCGCCTGCAGGTCTTGAAGGAGTGCCACCTACGGTCTGCATCATCTTTAAAGATGATTGCTCCATAGTAACGGGAGATAAGGGACTCAGAGCTCTAGACTTCTTCCCATTATGGATGTAATTCAATGCTAGAGGAATATTCTTATGATTTTCTTTGATATGCTTGTTTAATTTAAGAACACTATTAAAGATTGGAGAATTTGTGCAGTATGAACAAGAATAAACCTCAACTACTGGATCTTTCGGGGTTCCTAAAACTGGAGATCCAAAACGGGAACTGCTGAGGTCACAATGAACTTGTCGAATGTGCTCCTCTAAAGAAGAGTCAGTAAGAAATCCCATATAGCAGTGGGGACAAAAGAATGCATTGCTGTCTTTTGCAACAGGGTTGACAAATCCATGAGAACTTCTAATGTGTTCTTGAAGCATATTAAGGTCATTGAATATTTCAGAGCAAAAGTTACACTGATAGACCATAGCAGGCAGAGTAGAAACTATTAGTGCTGGGTCCTGAGCTTCGTGTACCTGTTTAAGATGTTCATTTAAATTGTAGAGAGACGGTAAAACTTCTAAACAGTACTGACAGATGTGAGCCTGCTCTGGTTTATCTAAATGCATAGTTTTTAGGTGGATCTGTAGAACTGCCAAGCTTGAAAACAGCTGTTTGCTGCAATATATGCAGCTATAAGTAACTTTTGCTTGTTTGCTCGATGGGGCATTGACATCCCCCGTTTGCTGGGCAGCCCTCTTCCTCCCGCGGCTTTTTGTCAAAGCGGGGGCAACATCTACCATAGTTGAACTGTCCACAGACAGATTGGAATCTGGGGTAGTACTAGATACTGAAGTATAGCCAACAGTGACCAAGGAAGGGCT
Source organism: Spea multiplicata (assembly GCA_009364415.1). Classification (NCBI taxonomy): domain Eukaryota; kingdom Metazoa; phylum Chordata; class Amphibia; order Anura; family Pelobatidae; genus Spea; species Spea multiplicata. The sequence goes on from VKOC01000006.1 coordinate 30,014,613, forward strand.
ATTGCTGGGATTGCAAGACTCTGGGTGCTGATGGCTGTCCATATGGCTGTAGAGCTCTTCAATGCTATGGAAATTCTCAGAGCAAATGTTGCAAGAATTCTTCTTTTCATTGCTGTGTATTTGCTCCATGTGATTTAACAGGGATGTCTCGTCAACAAACAGTTCGTGGCAGTACATACACTGGAGAGCTGCTCGGTCATCATTCGGAGAACATTCAGGATGACATTCAGCTATGTGTTTCTGGAGATCCTCTGGGAAATCAAAACCTTCCTCACACTGGCTGCACTTTTGTGTGTCTTTCATTTTCCATTCTTCCATTCTAGAACCTGACTGAGAACAATCTTTATTCCGTTCATGAACCTGCATGTGGCCATGTAATGAACTAGAAGACAGAAACCCTCGTCGACATATGGCACATTTATATGGCTTGTTAGACGTATGAGTCTTTAAATGAATTTTAAGATGGTCACTTCTAGAGAAAGCTGCATCACATTCACTGCAGTGATATTTTTTGTCTCCTGTGTGAAGTTTTATATGGCGGTCTCTACTTCGTTTGTGTTTAAACAGTCTACTACAATAGGTGCACTTGAAAGGCAGTTTGTCACTGTGGCTTTGTTCGTGGTGCTTTAAGTAGCTTAGGCGACTGAAGGACTTATCACAAAACTGGCACGGGTATGGCAATCCTGGGATGCCTTCCTCTTCTCCAAAGTCACAACCTTCCCCGTGACTTGGAGACGTCTGGTCTTTACTAGAGGGTGATGAAGCTGGCCATGAGCAGCTAGGATCATCTTCTACATCTGCCCCATCTGAAATACACAAGTGGAAACCATGCATGCTATTAAAATGTGAAACTACAAAGAGAAAGCCTTCGTAAATTATTAATGAATTCCTAGAAATAAATCAAATATTATAGCAGTTTGGTCTTTGATCAAAACAAACCCATGAGTTTTGGCTATATTACAGCGCTACCTGGCAATCCCTCATCAGCCCCAACCAGAACTGGGAACGGTTCTCAATCTCAAGGTAGGGAAGAGGAACCCACTCCCTCCTCAGATCCTTCTCACCCCTTTACATGTAGTGTAGTGTAGTCACAACCCCTTCCTGCCCCCTAAAAGGATAAGGAGATGCATAGCTCCAGGGAAGCTAGCCCTGTGAAGTTCATGCCCCAGTTGGAGGTCCAATCTTTTGACTGTACATAAGTATCAGATTTTCAAATGGTTTCATTGTTTCACAGATGTATCAGGCATATCTCTTTCTGTCCTTTATTTATTGCAGTAAAAAAGCATGTTAATATTTACATACATTTCTATTGTACGCATTTACAATGCAAATATTCTAGTAATACACGTTTGGTATAGAAAAAGTTTTTTGTGCAATAACCAAAATAAAGAGATGTTACCTAGTCTTAGGAACGCCACAAAGCATTATATGCAGAGTACAGAATTTTAAAGTTCACCCTAAACTAATGTGTTTTGTCTGTAAGGTCAAGAGGTTCCCTACCATTTCTTCCTTTTTGCAAAACAAATTACGGTTTTGAACTTCCTTAGGAACATACTGTCGGTAGCTTTTAGTTACATAGACAAAGCAAGAAAAAGGAAAATTGATCATCTATAATGGTTTAAAATACAAAATATATTAGCAGCATAAGAGCTAGATAAGACCTATACGCCTTTATAGCATACATTGTGATTTAATTTTTGAAGTGTACATAAGTATGACATTAACCCAAGATCACATTATCTGGGTTTGATGTCACTTTCTACACATTGATGAGCAAGCCCTCAACAGTATGGTGTACAACAAGCAAGCTAAACTATACTTATGCCAACATGGACATGTGTAAGACATGCATATGAGGAAACAAGGTATGTCACTTTTTGATTGATTAGCCAAAAGGGGCTCCTTCATTTACATATGTCTGTATTGATCACTGCATAGGTTTGGAACTGTACAAATCCGAGCTTTCCGCCTAGATACATTTTCCTCGAAGTTCTTTTAGGTGAAATGTGCTTCACATTACATTACATCTATTTATAAAGCTCCGGCAGGTTCCGAACAATTTAGAATCACACACAGTAACAAACTGGTACAAAGGAGAAGAGGGTCCTGTTCTTACAAGCTTACAATCTTGTCGGTGGTTGAGGGGGAAGTGAGACCATAGGAGAGGTGTGTTTGGATGGGGATGAGTTGATCTGGCTATGATGATATGTTGAAGCTGTTAATTATTAAGATGGCTTGATTATGATGATGGTTGAGAGTACTGGGAAGGAATGCTGTACGCTTCCCTGAACAGGTGGGTTTTCAGAGAGGTTTTGAAAGTTGTGTACGGGGTAGAAAGTCTGATGAAATTCCACAGGAAGGGTGCAGTGTGGGTGAAATCCTGAATACAGGAGTGGGAAGAGGTAACAGTAGAAGGTCATGAGAGGAGTGAAGAGGGCGGGTAAGGGTGTATTTAGATAGGAGGATAGAGTTGTAAGATGGTGCAGAGTTGTTGAGGGCCCTATAGGTCAGAAGTTTAAATTTGATTCTGAAGGGTATAGGGAGCCAATTAAGTGATTGGCATAGTGGAGCAGCGGATGAAGAATGGCAGCTGAGAAAAATTAATCTAGCTGCAGTGTTGTGGATGGATTGAAGCGGTGAGAGCGGAAGACCAGTGAGTAGGGAGTTGCAATAATCCAGGCTGGATATCACAAGGGAGCGGATTAGTAACTTGGTTGTTTCTTGTGTGAGGAAAGAGCGGATTCGGGAGATGGTTTTCAGGTGAAGGCGGCGGGATTTGGTGAGGGACTGGATGTGAGGGATGAAGGAGAGAGTAGAGTCAAGGGTGACACCAAGGCAGCGAACCTGGTCCGTTGGTTGGATAGTCAACAGTAATAGAGATGTCAGGAAAAGTGGACAGAGCAGATGGTGGGATTACCATGAGTTCAGTCTTAGAGATGTTGAGCTTTAGGTAACGGTACGCCACCTATGAAGCAATTCCTGATAGACAGTCGGTGAGGTGAGTTAGAAGAGAGGGGGGAAAGGTCAAGAGCAGAAATATAGATTAGGGTGTCATCTGTATATAGGTTGTACTGGAAGCCAAAAGAAAGATATAAATTGTCAGAGGGAAGAAGTGTAGATGGAGAATAGCAGAGGCCCAAGAACTGAGCATTGAGGAATACCAACATATAGCGGTAGGGGAGAGGAGCAAGTTCCATTGAATGAGACACTAAAAGTACGGTTAGAAAGGTAGGATTTAAGCCATGAAAGAGCCATGTGATGGATCCCATGACCATGGAGGGTTTGTAGGAGGAGGGGGTGGTAGACCGCGTCAAAGGCTGCTGGGAGGTCCAAGAGAATAACCAGTGAGAATTGGCCTTTTGTTTTAGCTGCGAGGAGGTCATTAGTAATTTTAGTGAGTGCAGTCGGCAGTTTAATTGAATGCAGTGGATAGAAAACGGATTGTAGAGGGTCAAGCAGAGAGTTTGAAGAGAGAAAGTTTGTTAGTTGATTGTACGTTCCAGCAGTTTGGAAGCTAGAGAGAGAAGTGAAACTGGACGGTAGTTTGATGGGATGTGGGATCAAGGGAAGGTTTCTTTAGGATAGGGGAGATTATGGCATGTTTGAAAGAGGATGGGAATACACCAAAGGAAAAGGAGAGAGTAAAGATGTGGGTTAGGGTTGGGATAATTACACTAGAGAGGGGTGGTAGGAGATGTGAAGGTGCAGGGTCGAGGGGACAGGTGGTGAGATGGGAGGACAACAGGACCTCGGAAACCTCAAAGGGTGTAACTGGGCTAAAGCAGGTGAGGCTGGATTTCGGTGATGAGGGAGGTTGAGGTACCATATGATTGACACTATGGGTGAGGATGTTATCCCTGATGGTGTCAATTTTGTTTTTGAAGTAGGTGGCTAGCTCCCGGACAGAGAAGTTGGAGGGCAAGGGAGGTGCTGTGGGACAGAGAAGAGTGTTAAAAGTGGAAAATAGATATTTAGGGTTATGGGAAAGAAGTGTTTAATGAAATATGTTTGTTTAGAGAGATGGAGGGCCGACGTATAGGAACAGAGCATGAATTTGTAGTTAGTGAAGTCTTCAGGTGAGCGAGACTTCCTCCATAGCCACTCAGCGGTACATGTGTGTGCAATGCCATGGCTGAGGTTGACTGCGTACAGTTACAGGGGCAACCATATCTAGGGCTGAGACTAGTGTATGGTTATACTAAGCTGTAGCTGCGACAGGACAGGAGGATATACTTGACAGGAGTGGCCGTAGTGTATCTGTAAGCTGTGGAGTGTTGAGGTTGCGGAGGTTATGGTAGGTTTGTGGTGGTTTCTTGGGTAGAGATGGGGTGTGTGGTATGTCGAGATTAGATCACACCATCAGATGTGAAAAAGGTGCTCCAGGTGGAAACCAGGTACCAAATGTTCTTCTGGGGCTGCGCTCTCCACAACAGGAGCCCCTACCCTCCCTGGTCAGAACCAAGGGAGGGCCGGATCTTCTACACACTCAAAATATGGCATCCACCCCACTCCCGACCACAAGAGCTCTTTAGGGACCCAGCTCACTGTAGCATACACTGTAGCCATAGAGTTGAGAAAGTGCTTATGGTGAGCAGAATACTAGACACATGAAGCAAAATAAAATGCCAAAAGCATGTCCAAGATATACATGTAAAGACACAAGGTGCTTTGGGAAAAGGATCACTTTGGTTTACTCATTCACAAAAGCTGGGCTTTTTTGTCAATCCTATTTATTGCCTACAAAGCATTAATCAGGTGTTCCCCACCTTCTGCATATGTGTTGAGAATATTATCTTTTCAACAAGAACGTCTGGAATGGTATATTATATAAACACATATGAAACCTACTTTCCTTTATGGGGGAAAAAATAAAACTTTAGTACAATCTTAACCTCTTTACTTATCCTCAGGAAACAGATGAGGATTCATTCCTTTCCTGCATGTAGAAACTGATGACAACACCATCTCACCATCAATGCCATATGGCAACCATCTAACTCTGTGAAAACAACCAAACACCAGTTCTGGAGTCTTGCCCATTAAAACAATTCTTTTTATTACAAGCTGGAAATGGCAGAAGTAGTGGATTTATTCTTACAAATCATAAAAAAGTTGCACAAAATAGCTATTTAATCTATGTGTGTAATCAAGCTGATACCACACATTCTTGCAGGAATTTAGTTATTAGGGATAGAAAAGAGCAGGATATTTACAACACATTCACCATGACACCTAACGATTCTTTGGTCTTCATATTTAAGCTAGTATGTATTTGAGATGAGAATGTGAACAAAGGTATATAAAGCAATACCATGGAGACGGATCAGATTGGATTTTGGATCACATCATGTTCTAATCAGGACAAGGATGGTATTGGATAATTGGGAGGAGGGGGAGGGATATACACACTGCACTGTTGAACCATATAACATTTAATTCAACCCCTGAAGTCGGTTAGCCAGACAAAAAACATAGGGCGTTGACAATATGGCTGATTTTAATATTGTTTGAATTTATGTGGGAAGATCCGGCTAAGAATATCATTTATTCCCTCTGATGATTCAGGTAAGGCTTCAGTTACCCACTTTTTCAGCCTAGAGGTTGTGGAAACATTGATATTCTCTGCCAAAACGACAGTGTACCATAACTTGCACGTTCTTATGTTCTGTTTGCACTTGAGCTGGATCATAGTGCTGTGCTATGCGTTTTCCCCCTCCTATGTATACATGCTGGTTTCTGATATTAAAACTTGGAAGTAGATGGTAATTCTAACAACTTACATTTTGCTCTTTGGCGGGGCGGGGGGAGGGGGTCGCAGTAGACAAGAAGATGAGCTGTGCTTATTTTTCCTGTGTGATTCATTTAATGCAGTTCACAAAAGGTTAACTTAAACACCCTTCTCTTCTCAGAGGGCCCATAGTATTATGACAAGCTCTTGTGGCAGCTTTTGTCTTCTCCAGTTTCCTCCTAAGAGTTACTGGAACTCGCTCTGTATATCTAGGCAACACCCCTATCATTCCACTGTAGCCCAAATCCTGAATGAATCAGTTTTACTGGGATGCAGACATGCATATGACCAGAATGGATTTGCAGTCTCCCCAAGGTAAAGGGGCTTCAATTCCCCCCTCCTCCCCTTCCTAAATCCTTTAGCTGGCCTGTTTCCCAAACAGAAAAAAAGTACTCTCATGCTGTACAAACTTTAGTTAGAAGGTCTGTTGACACACACTAATTAGATACTCTCGGCACATACATTATAGAATGTCCAAGCTCTGCATGTACTGCTCTGCATGACCACTATATATTACCCAACCAATGCATGGAGGGAAGGAGTGCTGGTTCATCTCATAGTCCCTTGTTTGTTCATTGGTATTCCCACAAAAAAGAAAAAAAAAAACAGAGAGATCCGTATAGTTTTAGTCCCAAATTGCAGCAGATCTATCAACATTGAAAGCATTAGAGAATTGTTTCAAATCATAGGTCTCTGGGTTTCCTAGCCCTCCTGGAATATCAGCCATTATGCTGATCAGTTTGCGGACATCCTTTCACAACATTTAATAAAACTCTGAAGTCTTATATAGAACAAGAATAAAAACATTCTGTAGGTTGGTATGGACACCCAGTACTTATTAAGTTGAATAACAAAAACAAAAAGCACATTAATGACAAACCTAGTAATCTCAGTAGCCGACATTCTTGAATTAATTTAGATAAAAAAATAAAAAGAATCAGTATTGACATAGATTTTTTATTGCAGCACTCAATATATGAGGGTTAGTGCAAATGTATTTTCTGTGTCACGGCAAGTAGGCTGCATTTCTGATATAGAGCACTCTATGCTGTGTAAATTTTTAATTTGCGTCCCTCTTCCAAGCAGATCCTTAACACGAGCCGAACCAGAGTTTCAGTTTTGTGTTATATATATACACACACACAATTTACATACATACTTACTTAGACATTTGTTGCACAGTCTGGAAAGTATATTTAAGGATGCCAGTGTGTATGTTTAGTAGGTGCAGATGTGTTTTTGGAAAGGGATGGAATTCACATAGTTTCACCATTTCCATAAAGCACATTAAAAACAAGTGTGCGAACACTCACAGATGAAAGTATCAAACACCCTTGAGATTTCCATTGGAAAAGAGCTGGCTGACTTTCCTCCAAGCAGACAGGAATGCCCATGCTTTTGAAGCCTGAGTAAATAAAAGAGGTCCTTATTTCCTAATTTTGCTGGCTGTCCAAACTGCAGCAGTCTCTGTGTTGCTGCCAAAGGGGATACAAAACTGGAACTACACCCAACAGCTAAAGGACTGTCTTTGTTAGCAAGCCAGCCTTTCCTGACCATCTTCTGGCAGTAAAACTGTCATATCCTGCAAGAAAGACCTCCATCCAGGACTGGATCATTCCCTAGTCTTTCTAATAGTACTTTACAACAGATCTTACCCAAGGCATGCTTAGAAATGACAACTGGAAACTCAGTTGGTGGCTGTTCAACATCTGCCTAGTCATATTTATTTACGGTGAAAAGTACTAAATGACTAAACAGCAGCTAAAATGCAATGCAATACCAAAGAAGATAATCCGTACACAAAGAAAAATGGGGAACGGGGGGGGGGGTGTGAGTGTGTTCAAAGTGGCTCACAGGCAACTATACAATAATCACCATGGATAAAACATTTCAGAAACCAGCAATAATATGTTTTATGTTTGAACGCACTAAAATTATTAGAACTGCCATGCTTTCTCCAGAGGCAAAAGCAAACTTAATGGGGGTATCGTATGTTTTAAGTGCGTAGGACGGAGCCAAGGTTTGTTTAAGGTACAATATAGTGGTGCAGAGTGTATAGATATTATACAAATGCATACTTGGAAAAGTGACTCTGGCACAAAGTTTGGAAGTGGTTTTATTACCAATGGTCCAAATCAGCAGGGCATTCCACTTCATTTTTATGAGGCAGCTTCTCTTACTTTGTACCATTATCACTTCATAACAAACCCCAATTATAAGATCACGATAGTGGACACAGGCAGTCTCCTCTTATTGCCAAAACACACTGGGCACCATGGCACAACTCCGTAACTTCAGATGCTTCTTATAAATGGGAAGAGATCTAAAGTAGAGGACAGTCCCCTGAATGTAATGATACATACTCATCTTACTATTAGAATAAGAACACAACAGTATCACCAATATTGCTTCATCCCTGGTCAGGCCAGAAACATGTTATGTGACATAATAACATTTTGTTGGTACATCTCCTGCCAAAAGGGGTACAAGGTCAAAAATAAGTAAAACAAATTCTAGAACACGTTTTTTTCTTACATTCCACAGGCAGATATACCGGTACTTTGCAACATAAGATCTTGAAAATGGCAGACTGGTCTCGTAACTGCCCTTTGGGGTCTCTGTATCATGCATGTGTGGTATGACACAGCAAGCTTTACTTAAAATGTACCTGCATTTACAATAGATGTTTTCTAAGTAGCTAAAACCAATTGATTTACAAATCTGGCACATCTGCCATCTGGAGGTTTTTTTTTCCTTGATGGAACCCACACTGAGAGCTAGGCTCCTAGAAAATAGTTATCATTTTCTAGAGATTTACTGTAGGTAAAAAACAGCAGTTTAAATATATACTGCTGCGAGTGCTGTAAGAGTAACCAGAAATGAAAATGAAAAAAGGGATGGAAAATGTGAAAGGGATACTTAAGTGATTCAAACACTGTAACTATACTAACCAAGTTCATAAATTCAGTGGTGGGAGATCACTCCACTGCAGGAATCCATGCAGTACTATGTTTTGTGCATTCAGTTAACTAATTATATACAAGGATGGAGGATCAAAGTGTTTCCTAATAGGCTTACAGGCATTAAAAAAATACACAAACCGTGCCATAAGAGAAATCATATCAGCAGAAGTAGTAAATTAATAATTATAAGCATTTTGGATAACTTGTGCATGTAAACAAAAAAAAAAAAAAAACATGTGGGCATTTGCCCAGGGACCTTCTTCTATAGGGAGGCAACTACTGATATCTACAGATACCTCGGCATAAGAGAAATCATATGAGCAGAATTTGTAAATTAATAATTTCAAGAATTTTCTATAATATAAAACAAAAAAAAAAACGAGCGACCTTCTTCTATAGGAAGGGAGGGCAACAAATATCTACAGATACTCAATAAAAAAAAAAACGGTAAGAGAATAAATATAAGTTATCTTCTATAACCTATGCATATAAACAAAGAATCCATGTGGGTATTTGCCCAGGGACCCTCTTCGATAGGGGGACCTAATATCTACAGAATATGAAATAGGAAGGGAACAAAAAAATAAAGTATTTAAAACTTCTCAGAGTTATTTATTAGCCTCCTGTGCGTAGGAACTTTTGTGAAGTGGTGCTTCTCATCATTCCCATGACATTGCGTTACAATGACACTTAGCAGGTATTGGTAAAGCAGTGAATCCATAGTCTCCAAGCCTAACCCCTGCTACAAAACATTGGTATTGTTTTAAAATTTAAGAGAATTTTGCCTAAATGTTAAACTCGGGAAATATACACTTATACCCATTAAAGTCATTAATCATTAGGGTATCAATCTATCAAGCATTTACATTTTATGGTTAAGTAGTTTAAAGAGCATTTCAAGAAGAGTTATTACTTATGTTTTTTATGGTGCCATCATATTCCGCAGTGCTGTATGGGTGAACAGGAGATAAGTAGTACACAACAATTTCAAGTTATAGAAACACAAAGGCGTTCAAACAATCTTACAATCCTGAAGATAGTCTTTTTAATATATTAAAGAACAATAAGACAAAATTAGGGAGAGAAAAAAAAATTATATCTAACATATTATTCTAGTAAAGATCTAAAAAGGTCTAGAAAAAATGTATAGCTGGGCACCTACACTATTGGCTTCAAGACCCAACACCTGGCTTAGCCCATCTCGTCAACAATAGAAGAGCACAAACTAGAGCAGAAGGAGTGTAAATTCATCCTCTCATTAAAAGACCATCCACATGGAAATGGTGGCACTACAATAATGATTTTTATGCTTGGAGCATTAGTGGAGAAAAATAGAAAATATGTTTTTTGACTGCTACTTACCCACTTTCCTATGCTGGTGGATGCGATGGTGACTACCTCAAGGCGCGTTAAGCATAACTGCAATGTTGCTTTGTAAAGATTTATCCTCCCATACTTATAGTCACAAACACGTACTCGCGTATAAAAAAAGGCAATTCTGTTTTTGGATGCACTATTCTATTAACATTACCCTATTTAGCATAGCAGAAACATTACTATGAGGCTACGAGCTCTACAGTCGTAGGCAGACAGTAAGTAAGAAAAGAATGATGCCCTTTGGGTGTTCACTAAGTCTCTCCCCAGAGGCCAAATCCACAGAAGCCTTTATCTCTGTGTGCATTTTTTAATGCAGTCGTTGAACAAATAATATATGCAGATAGTTTCAAGCCTTAACAGCAGCAGAATAGTAACACCCAACATAATATCTCAATTTAATCTCCAGCGTTCCTATAAAACATTTGCAAGGGAGTAGCAATAATAAAGCCATCACTAATTCCTTTCACATCAATGGTCATTACTCCTTTCCCTCATAACTTATTTAACTGCTTGAAAACTAATACCTACTGCACAGCATTTAAAGCAGAAATGTGAACTTTAACAATTAATTTATAATTTACAGATGTTTTCAAAATCTATCAATATTTTAAGACCACTGGTGAAGGGCCAATTAAATGCATTACCAAACGGGTTAGTAGGTTTGATGTTGGCTAAGGTTACATACATTAACTATACCTTCTACACTAACTGGTAGATGGCAGCTCTGAATGACCGTTAATCACTTAACTATTTCAATGCTTGGGTGGATGTAAAGCTGTGCATAGTGATATGGCTTTCACTGGGATCCAGAGGGTTAAACTTCTTAGCATGTGCGCTTGGGGAATATAGAAGGTGGATCCAAGAAGTCATCCTTCCAGAGGTTCCAGATCAATGAAAATTTCATAAAACACACTTATTATAATAAGGGTTTACATCTAACACAAAACAAATTAATCATTACACTTTTTATTGATAGATAGGCAACAGATTCCATAGCGCTGCTAGAATAGAGAGTAAAAATTAACAATTTTAAAAACGATAAGCAAAATGGACAATAAAATTGGCACACATTGAGAACCACTGGAACAGAAGTAGAAGAGGGCTATGGTCTTGTGAGCTTACAATCTATTAAACAGTAGGTTAAATGTGTTAAAATGATAAAATGTGTAGAAAATATATAATATACACACATTTATTATAAAGATTAACATATGCAGTGTTCTTTATAATCATAGCACGGCATTTGCTACACTGTTGAATCTGATTTTCTGATAAACCAGCAATGGGTGTGCCAATATTTTTATTTTAGTGAGAAGGGAAAAAAACTAATATTTGCATACAACAGAGTATATAATACAGTAGGGAAACCAGCGGGAGGCCTAGAGCTCAATGGTGCACAGGTATTATTTCTAAACAGTTCAGTTCTATTTGAGAAAAATCCCTACTTTTACCGCACCCAAGTATTTTTACTCTGATTGAATTCAGATGTCAGTATTAAAACATACACATGCCCTTTTTGAGTGTATATGAACATCAAGTTTCCAACCCTGTATTGATATTTAAAAGATGTGCCTGTTACATATGGTTAGCCCAGGAAAATCGACCTGAAGTTACAGATGGTTAGCCATTAATACGGTTATTACTGGACATGGCTACTGAGTTTGAAATGTTATAGCTTTGAATGCCATGTACATTCACACAAATTAACTGCCTAAAATTGTGGCATAAAGGCAATCTGTCCCTACAAATAAAGAAAAAAAAGGTTTCCAATAAAGTGTATTGGAGTGGAGTGATTAAACAAGCCTAGCGTCTAAGTGGAATAGAGAATTTGCATTCTGATAAAAAAAAGGAATAAGAATGTTTAGCAAAATGTGTTTTTCTTAAAGCTATAATTCATATAATTCTTCTTTCATATACAATTGCCTTGGGATAGATCACTAGCAAATCCCTTTTATCAATGTAATTTGGGATATCTATACTCCTTTCTGTCTTAAAATATGAGTACATGCAGGTACAACAAGCCAACTCAAAATAATATACACCAAAACCCATGGTTCCAGTGCATTAACATGTTAGACTTATACATTTCTAGCAGCTTCTTTATGGGAGAGAAAAACCTTAAACTGAAAAGGTCTAATATCACGCACGTATGATGTCAACATGGATGACATCAAATGCATTCCTGCCTTGAATTTCGTAATTTTAAGATCCTAAATTGTGTTAATCAAGGTCAATAAAGCCAACTATAATGAGTTTACCAACCTGCATTAAGATTTCATGAGGCAAGCTTAGAAGACAGCAGCTGTGCCAAATCAAGAATTAGATCCTTAACAGCTCCTTCTATTGGGCCAACACAGAAGAAGAGTCACATACACTTTCAGAGGTCTCTTTTTCATATGGAAGAGACCTCTGAGGTCCCAAAAGCTTATTTGATGTTATAGAAAAACATATATTGGTCCCGAAAAAGGTATTACCTTTGAATAAGGTCTCTAGCTATAAGAAACAGAAGCATGCATTAGGAAGAAGTTGAGGTGTATTCAAACAAAATTAGTTTTAATACTATATTGTATATTCATCTCTAGACAAACACAATTTTAAAAAAGAGAATGCTATATATTTACGATTACACAAAGCACATAACACTTTTCAGCAATTTTATCCCAGTCTCAGAAAACACATCATCAAGATGATTCCACCATCCTGAGTGACATGCTTAAAAGTACACCAGGAAGGCATTATTTCTTTGCTTTATTTTTATTTCTTAATGAGGCTTACTTGTTTGGAACCTATGTTTGCCTTTTTTTGTTTGATTTAGCTTTCCTTTGATATGATAAAATGAAAAAAGGAATCTATTGGTAGAAAACATTAAGAAGTAGATGTATTAAGAATGAATGCATATGTTGGATTCTACATGTAAACATGTAGGCCTCAAAATGTCATATTCATTTTTGCGTACCAAAACTTTTAACCCTCTTTTTTAACACAAAGTCAAAACAAGAAAAGTATATCTGTGAGCCAATAAGTCATTGTTTGGACCGTGGACTGAATTCACCATTCAACATATGTTTTCAGAAAGCCAATAACATATAATTCTCCAAAGCATCCTCTTTTTGAAGCATTGCCATCCCATCGTATTACAGATTTATGTGCATATGGCAACAATCAAAGATCATCTTACAAAACCAAAAAATGTGAGCCATACAGTACTCCTTCTTAATCATTAAAACAAAAAAATGAGCGTTTTTTTAAAAACTGTGTCAATGTATATTTATTTATGTGTTTTTATTATATTTTTTTTTATTTTGGGGGGGGAAACGTGGTGACGGTGTTGCAATAGCAGGAAAAACATCCCTGCACATAAAGAAATGAAAGAAGATCTGACACGGAGCCAAAAAGCTTCTGTCCCTGACAGTTTCCAGTCAGGAAGCTTGCTGGAACTCACAATTAACTGCCTGAAATCAAGGCTGTTCCAGACAGCAGATATATTATACCTCTGTTTTGTAAAGCCCTGAAATGCATGCCACTTCCTCTCTCTCGCTTTGGCTTTGCAGTATGAAATACGGTAAATTAAGTGCTCCGTTGTAATGGCGGCAGAGGAGATCTCAGTGGCTCTTGAAACCAATTTTTTTTTTCTGTTTAATTATTGGCTTCATTTACATCCTGTCTGGAGATTTTTTTTCAACAACATAAGGTGTCTTATCTCTCGCTACCAAGGGTTATAGTGAAGTCAAAGCCCTTAAAAGGTTATTTTTTTTCCCAGCCGCTCTTATCTAATAACAGAAGTTTCTGCAGGTTTTTGAGGCCTATAACCATAGAGTAATGTCAGATTAACCCATGCCACACAGAGTGGAAATAAACTGTAGCCTTAACTTTAAGCATTAAGCATAAAACGTTCACCTGGCTTAGCTCAAAGTAAAAAAAAAAAAGCAGCAACAACTAAATCAGAAGCAGAAATCAAAACTTGAAATAATGAAAGCCAAGGTTTGGAATAAGCAAAACAACTGCATGCTTGGCTTGGAGAAATCAATAGCTGCATTTCAAAATCAGATATGGTTGACCTTGAAGGAAATCATGGATCAGGAATTAGGTAGCTTTACAGAAACGTGGCATATGTGGAATTACTAATCAGTCATGAACGTGTTAATTCAGCCATAGACATCCCTGGGAATGCCCCATCTTTTGCACAAAGTCTCCTGTGGTTTTGCCCCAGCTTTTTGCTTCGTACAAACACTGGAAGGTGGAAAGCTCTGGGTGGTTTACTCTAGCAAGATTCCAGGAAAGCCCACAGGAGGACCTTAAGCAAGATATTAGCACACTTTTTAACTCCAGAAGTCCCCTAGAATAAATTATCACTTCAGGATTTCACCCAAATAATATCAGGATTTGAGGTTGAACCTCTGCATAGAGACTTCCATAGCTCAAGGCCTGTGCCCAAGCTGATTCAAGTCTTTCATGCAGACAAGACATTATAACCACATCCCGAAGCCCCTGACTAATAGTCACCAATGGTCCCAAGCCAAACATTTTCTCAAACTAATGTGAATGACCACAAAATAAAAACATAAGATATGAAAGAGACCTAGCAGGTCCTTGATAAGGGATAACATTTTTAGGATGAAAAATATGTATTACCTTGGTCTGGTGATTTATAAATTCACTTCCCTAGATTGCAGAGTAAAAAAAAAAAAACAACTTGTAGTTTTAAACAAGAGTACAAATTAATTTACTGCATCAGTGATCGATGTTTATGTTTAGGCAATTTTATTCCTCAGTATGGTAAAATTAGGCATAATCGTTGCAACCTGTTATGTCCAATCTGTCACTGAATTTCAAATTGCCTTTTTTCCTATTATTCAAGGAGCAATTTGGAGAAATTAAAACCATCTAAAACTGAAGGAGAACAATTCTCGGAGAGAATCAATAGCCTGTGTCATCAACCGCTGCAGCTCTGTTTGTTATACACACTTATCTACTTTTCACTCCTCATCTATATTTTAATTCACAATGAATAATATGACTCCTAAAAATGATTTTTTTTCCCCTTTTTCTTTACTACACTATAATAATTAGGGGTTTATCGCCAACATGGGGTTTGCAGATGGGCTGAACATTTGAAGATGAACATTTATAACTTCCTTATAATCGCTATATATTAAAAATGGGAACCCTCCCAGAGTCTCCAGATAAAGAATTGCTTCCATTAGTTTAACGGTCAACTTCTTAATTCCCAAGACAGGTGAACGGCCAACCCCACTCTCTGTCTAGGTCCCGTCTACTCAAAAATTTTCTCTTTACAGAACTAGCAGATTTTTTTTTAAAAAAAAAATAAAAAGATACACACCATTTCTTTGTCACCAAATAAATAACTCTGCATTACAAATGCATCCTAACCACATGCATTCATTGTTCCAGAAAAACAATCATGAAAACCACTGATCTTAGTGTTTAGTACAGTAATCTGAGGAAATACAGGAATTTCTTAACTAAAACACAATGCTGGCTTGTGCGCTTAACAATTGTTTCCATTATCAATTGCCAGACATGTCCATTCTTCTTTTTATATAAAGTTACAGATATCCTGTTATCATTAATCAGGAATTTAATACACTCCAGATGAATAAACAACTGTACTCCTGAAACTATGTACTGATCTCCTGTATCTCAGGATTTGTATAACGAGCATATTCCAAGATAACTTAATGTACAAAAGATGTTGCTTTTCTCATTCATACTCCAGGAAAAATAATCAGCACTAATAAAGTCTGAAAGTAGGAACATTTGTAGAATATACACATATGGGTTTAAAGAAGCATTTCCGTTTCAGAATACTTCTGCCTTGTGGAAAAGAAGACAAAAGTAAAATTTTAATACCTTTAATACCTTATTGTTTTGCCCCCCAGAACAAAAAAGAAAGCTTTCACGAAATATACCACAGGAGTACTGAACACATGGATTACAGGTTGCATATGAGTTTCTTAACACCAATTCAAGTGTTGCATGCAACAATCTTGTGTAACGAAGGAACAATAAACTAAGATGTTCTCAAATCATGCCTGTTCTAATTTCCCAATACAGGTCACACATTACGAGGGAGAAAAAAAAAACAAACTAAAATTGTGAGAGAATAAAAAATATACCACTTTGCACCATTATATTGAACAGAACCAAAATTGCCTACATTCCAAATTGTGGCATCTAAAAATGAAGACATGTATTCATATATAAAGTATGAATATATAAGTATTCCATATCTTTCATCAATAACAGAGGGGACATCATTGCATCCTCTGTAAGAGCTAACTGTTGATCCTAATTACAGCCACTCTAGAAAGTACACAAAATGGGTTTAGGATATTTACAATGTATCTCCTCAGGAAAGAAATCCATCAGGGCAAGCGTTTTCTCCAATAAGCAAAATGTGAAGTCCCAAAGAGGTTTAGCCAATGGGCAGTCCCAACATAACTTCAAAGTACTTTAATAAGACAGCCATCTCTAACCAGTGTGATGATATTCATGTAGCCTACTAGATACATGCAGCCTCACACTGCGCTCTTACCCTTCTGCACCATTGTGGTGTGTGCGTCCATCCAGTGGCCGCTCCCAAAAGAAAATTATCTACTTCATGAGTGGCAATAAAAATGTGTGAGAAATGTCATCGGGCACCAGCCTACTGGGCATTTGCTAATGGCCTGGCGGCAACATTTTAAGAAATCAAGGCCCCCAATATTTAGTAAAATCATGGGGTTCACTGTTGACTGCTCGCAACTTGATCACTCTGTTTGAAAGAGAAAGCAGCAGGTAACTTCTAAAGTACACGCTGCTTTCACAAAAAATGTAAAGCTCAGATAAATTTGATAGAACACATGAAGCGAACAGTTTTGGGGAAGTATGAAAGAGGGACTAAAGAGTGAAGATTCACTGGACCTATGTGAAATTGATTGTATTATTATTATTATTATTTTCATATTACAGGAGCCCAGATAGTGGGTAATATGCATAACAGCCTATAAACAATTTCATTAATTCCTACCTGAAACCTGCACAGTGTAAAGGTAACACATACTAGGAAATATATTTTATGGTGTACTACTTAGATTCACGTTGGAGTTATATATTCTTCTCTCAACTTTAAAGTGCCTTTTAATAGTCTCTTAGAGAAAATATTAAATGTTTTTTATGATTAAAGAGTGAGAAAGGAACATAATTACTGCTTTTATGGTAGTATTTTTTATAATATGCCAAAAGATTCTGAATTCCAAAACAACTTAACTTAATGGATACAATTTAATATTCATATTTCAATGTTCACCTTAAAAAAAAAAAATAAAGTATGTTTTGTTTCTGAATTTAATGTTACTAATGATATTCACAATCAAGTTATTGAGAAAGATACTTTGTGAAGCCAAAAATCAAAGCAAATAAGCTTTAAATATTCCATAGCTACAATATTCAATAATATCTATGACTGGATGATCACCATTCTTGCTGTGGAACTTGTACTAAAATACGTGCATAGAATAGGCTTAAATTACAAATTAGAAAATATATAGTATAGGAATATAGTTAATCATTATTTCGGCTTCACGGTGTGCATCTGTACCAAAGAAACCAAGAAATATTTGATCGTATTACATAGACCTGAATAATAGAAAGCGTACTTTCCCATAAAACCATCATCAGCTCATTAGTTGTTTTTTTTTTGTTTGTTTTTTTTACAGCTCTTCTACTCCTAAAAATATAACAATGAATACGTAGAATAAAAACTGTTTAAATCCCAGTTCTAAATAAGTTAGTATTACAAAATACTGAAAATTGCTTACTAAACGAAAGAGGGAGAAAATATTTAATCCTATGACAATCATACATACTGTGCCTATTAATATGATTAATTTACTGATAAAAATATGAACTGGATAAATGGGAAAAAGGTCAGTGAAAAACATTTTGGTGGTGATTTGCATACTAATGTTAGTACCTACTGGGTATCAATTAAGAAAATAAACCTGAAACAAGAGAAACAAGATACGCTTCACAGGTCAAGAAAGAATAATAACTGGCCTAAAGAACGATAGAGTGCCTAGTGAAGTATAAAAATAACTGTAGGTTTACAGATTATCTAAGAACTGTTGGGGTATGACCCACAGAAAGAGAAGAATACCATGCAACATTCTATTTACTATTCTTTCCAGACACTTTTTAGGCCGATTTGTTCTTTATTCAATTGTACAACATTTTGAAATATGATGGCACTGTACAAATTAATAAATAACAACAGAGATTCCAAGCCTGTTCGTAAGATACCATTACTAGCTGTAACTTCGCTGGACAAAACCAGACACCTCCAAATAGTTGGGAGCGCTTGAGGAACTTGGGTCTCAAAGAATTAACACAAATTATAACTTTAAAAATTGAACGAAAAATCAAACACTGCCACTAAAGAGTCAACAAACCATGTTAGCAAATGAGCTTCACACAACATTAGGACTGCAACTAACGATTATTTTCATAATCGATTAGTTGTCAGATTATTTTTTAACAAACAGGATGTTAAAAACAAACAGCTGAATACAAAATCTTTGAGAATAACGCAGTTCTTGTTTTTATCTCCCAACCTGCCCCCCAGTTATGCACATTTGAGCCCAGGCTTGCCACACTGCCTCCCAGATATGTCTTATAACCCCTGATATGCCTTATACCCCTGATATGCTACTCTGCCCCCCCACGATATGCCATGGTGCCCTCTGATATGCCTTATACCCCAGATATTCCACTCTACCCCCAAATATGCCTTTTACCCCTTATATGTCACTGATATGCCCCTGATATGGTTATATTGGTGTATAGTAATGGCAGCACTTTCGCTGGAGGTTCTATGACGGAGCCACGGAAGGTCCTGTGACACCGGTATCATCGTAGATGCCTCAGTGGAAGTGCTGACAGTAGCGGAGGATGTCTGCGCACATCGCACAGACGCCCGCCGGTTCTCAGAGGAGGAGGATCAGGTCCCCTGCAGCGCTGGGGGATCTGGATCTTAGTGTTATTATAAGACAAAGGGTATTTTTCAGAGCATTTGCTCTGAAAAAACCCTCATCTTATATTCAATAAAATTGATTCAATTAATCGATAATGAAATTCGTTGGCAGCCCTACACAACAGCTTCATTCCTTTCTTCAAGCTAGCTATCGTACATATTACAAGGACAGAATATTACAATAAGATTGACAGAATTAAAGCAAACAATAGAATAAGTTACTAGCCTATGGGTTAAAATCCAGAACCTCAAAGACATAGAGGCTAGTAGGATTATAATACAAAGCATGACATTATACATAGTTTGCAATATAGTAACTAGATTGTAAGCTCAATTGAGCAGAACCATCACCTGTTGTTTCTGTAAGTCAAATTGTTATGTTTTATACTACTTGGTATGTAGTGTCTATCGATTGTACAGCACCACATCATTTGATGTTGCTATACAAAACAATAAATAATAATAATAATAAACAGATGATCGAAAGAAACCTTGCAAAGTAAAACATTTCTTCCACTCTGACCTGCATGAGTAAGAAGGGAGCACAGATTTTTTTTTAAAATAATACAAGATTTCAATTAGTATCTGGGATGAACAGCAGCTGATTGCAGTTTTTCAAAAAGCATTTTAAGTGTATTGAGACCTGAAAGTGACCACAAAGCTTCCTCAATAATGGAAGGAGTGAATCTATTTTCTTGGGTTTGTCTTTCATTCATCAGTCTTAAATGTGCCATCTATTTGGTTAGAGCTAAGAGAATTGTAGCCATGAAAAAGACATTCTGGTCTAATAAGAATTGCTATACCTTCCCTGGCCTTTATTGCTTACAAGTCAATTATTCCAGCTTCTGTAGATAAGGCCACCACATTCCAACATAACATCAATGCTTCACGCTTTCTACTGTAAGGTCAGCTTCCATCTATAATATGAGCCTATGTATATAAAACCAACTTGTTCTCTTCTACATCCAATGTCAATGTGGGTAAATTCAGTCATTTTATAGAGTACATTGTGATATTATAAAATTAGATTTCCTGGTTCTGTTCTTTGAGGCTCAATTTACAAGAACAGAAAGTTCCCCTGAAGAGTTTGTTCCACCATTTAATGATAACAAAACAAAAGTAAAATAACTTATCTGGAGAAACTCCCAACAGCTCCACTGGTCAATGGGCAAGTTAAAATTGGTATCACTGATTTATCAATTAACACCATGGAGGACTATGCAGAGTACTTAAAAGGTGTATTGCCAGGATGTGACTTATTCTGATGCTCATAAATAAATAGCAGGTGCAGATGGCATGGCTCCTGCCATGCGCTGCCCTGTGTTAGTCTTAGGCCAGTCCAGCAATTATGAGCAACATTTTGCCTGTGATCTATTGGCCCTCAGCTGCCATCATCTCAAATAAAAGGAAGCCATGACATACCACAGAAATTAATCCAGAAGACGGTAGTTGTTAACTAACTTCTGAAAATCTGTCTTAAGACTTTGATGTTCTAATACCATAAATACTTGGTAAAACTAATCTACCGATTAAAATGAGACACACTGATTTGTCTACGGCAGACAGAGGTATAATAAAGGGCTATGATTGCAACAGCCGTCAAGAGAAAGAAACGTGAAGTCTATAGTGTAATCATGCATGCGATGGACACACCTAATGCATGTGCTATACACATCAGTTCCCAAGCTGTATAAAACAAGCTGCTAACTTAGCCTAATGCAAAACAGATGTGAATAACATGTAAATATTTGCACACTATATTTCAGTATGTTGCCTCATATGACAAGTTCAGATTACCCAAATTCTGTCACAATTGAGACTTTGGCCACACTCTTTGACTATGTGACTTTCGTTGTATTTTAACCTCACTTTTTGTATCATTACGTTTCTTTCTTATGACTAGTCAAACTGATACTGCAGCACTGGACAACGAGGTTACACATGCAGAGATTTAGCTGTTAGGGCTTATAATATACAGACCGCCTAGCACACAATTCAGTAAGACCCATCACTAAGTTCACACGTTTGCCACTACCCAGTGCAACCAAGTTCCTACTAAAGGCTTTTAGATTTTGTATGCTGAGGTCGCCAATCATGATTAACTCCATACATATCCAAGAATTGCTATTGGATTATACACGCGAAGAAACTGTTCCAAGGGACGTAATGGGTAGAGTCACTGACTTTTTTTCCCCCCACAGATTTTGATAAATACAATTGTGACTGCATATCTGGTACATCAAAACAGATGCCTGGTGGGCCAACAGTGCCACTCCAGAAGCTGATCAGGTGCTGCAATGAGCAGCACCCAGCTTTAAAGTGCCAGAGCCTCTGACTATAGTTATACATAACCTCTTACCCCGGAATATTAGTTTGCATACATACACTTGGATTTACTTCCCCCCCTCCACCACCACCACGCTTAAGATTATCAAGTGTCACACAATGCTTTTTAAACATTGGCAATCGGTGACTTCTCTGTTCAGTTGATGTTAAAATGTGTGTGTTAAATTAAAGGAAAAGCCAGCCAAGCAAGTTTCAACCCAGTCCAAGATCTTTTAACAGCTGGAAGAGTTTTAGAATACAGTGTTTCTTTTTTTTCATAAAGCTCTCCCCCTGGTCTTTGTCTGTAAATGAAAGAAGCTGGTCTCCCAGTTTGATCCTTGGGGAGTAGTGAGTAAACATGAGCCCACAGCTCCAGTGATGTTCTGATGAGGTCAGATGACAGAGTCAAAGGACATCACTAGAAATCGCCAGAAAAGTCAATACCAATAGAAGCTTGTTTAATAAGACCAGGATGCTTTCATCTTTTCACACTTTATACTTATTATTTTACACCCACTCTGTGGATAATAGAAAACTAGCACAAAAATACTATAAAGAACCCCTTACTATTTGAGACATTTAAAACCCTATAGTTTGCATAATCATTGCTTCAATACATATTAAATAAAATATGGTTTAGAACGACCTCCAGTATCATGCATGCTCAAAGGTTTTATTTCTTATGCATCTTGTTAACAACCGCACATGAAAGATTGTGTTCACTGAGGGAAGGTCATATTTTCATTTCCGTAATGAGCCTGAAAGGAGCTGCTAAACAGAAAGTTAAAGGCCTTTTCTTGCAGCCAAAGTACAAAACAAAGACGACAATTTCTATTAGACAAAAAAAGACAAACAAGGAAATGATCAAAAGTTTTAGAGAAGGAGACCAAAGAAAGCATGGGTGGTGAATGAATAAGTCTTCATAAACAACCACCAGGGATACAGAATAATTCCCAATAAGTACAGGTACAGAAAATATTTACTATAATAGTGCATGATAAAATTTGTGCATTGTTCACGTCAACAATATAATATGCCTGTATTGCATAGCTATATTATATTTACATATAATGTTAATTAAGAGTCAACAGACCTCTGGCTCACAGAAAAACTAATTAAACGAAAGCACGGCAGCTTGTTTCCTCTGATTTTGTCTTTAAGGACTCTGTTAAGCTGAAGGAGTGGCCAAAAAATAGAGGAAAGGAAAAAAAAAAGCACTTCAACACATCTCTCTCAAATTCTTTTATTTCAGCAATGCATTAAGCAATCTCCCTGCAGAGTTATTCTCTTCTTCCTGGTGTGGATAAAGCTTCCCCCGGGGAGCTCTGTAATTTCCAGCTTCTCCGAATTCAGGTATTAGTAAAGACCGCTTGGGGACATGCAACAATATAACTCTACATTTTCAGGCATTCGGAGAGAACCCCCTAAGGGTCCCGAGTTCAAATTTCTGAAATGTAGGCATTGTAAAAAGAACCTCAGGGGACTCCCTGCAATAGAATTCTGCTGAATTCAAAGCATTTCCTAAGCCCTGGCAGGAGCCTTCGTTCCCACTGGAGGCTTTTTATAAAACATGTGTTGCTGACATGTTGACAGATTGCTCACTGAAGTGTTAGGTGCATACACAGACTGGCCATTTAGGGGGACATCAGTTTACCCTTCATCTCTACCTGAAGCGCCATGTTTTATACATTACCTGAGGACTCGGCAGAAAAAAACAAAAAACCCTACTTTCTAAACAAAACCTATCAGTCAGCCAAGGAGACAAATAAGGAGAAAAAATGTGTTTGTTACAAAATGCATACGCAGTCACAGCGTTGTACAAATCTCAAGAAAGGTCAGATAAATAGACGAATCTGTGTGGAAGGGATATGAATCCTAAGCAAGGCCTCGGTACCAGGCTCTTCGCTGGTTTCTGAAACACGCAGCAGCTCACACAGTATAACGAGCAAAGGAATTTTCTAATGACAGCTGACTGTTGGGAAGTAATCTGATCAAAGGCCAATATTAAATCCAACTTCTTCTCATATCAGGGTATTAGTGATGTACGACTTAATAACCCAGCAGCTCCAAAACTGCTGCCGTGGCAACAGGATGGAAATTGGGATCATAATGTATTCATGGTGCTGGCGACCTGGGGCTGCAGTGTGTGCTCTCAGGGGAGGGCACTTCACCCAGAGCCAGACGTGTCTGGGCAAAATCACTTCACAAAGGACAGGAATGGAATACTGAATAGCTCTGGTGCTGATGAGCTTGTCGATAAAGGGATGAGCTGAAAGGATGGAGGGAAAGTGGAAGAAAAAGAGAAAAGAATGAAAGGGAAATACTGTGTCAGAAATGGAATCTTGGTGATGATCTTCTCGAGAAAACGAATGTATCTCCAGAATCTTTCCCAGAGAAGCAGGTCCAAAACATTTGTCGATTAAATAAACAGAGGAATACATAGTCTATGTAAACATCAATAAGATATGCATGCATTTAAACGAAATGCAGCCAGTAGGTATATTGAATGCCAGTAGGAAAACATGCTTAATGGCCTTTGTGCCTGGATGGCCAGATAGACTATTTTTCTTTCTTTTTTACGTGGTAAGGCAATGTATGGCCTTAAAAATCTATAATGCAATGCCTAATGTTGGAATAATGCATTTGTGCAAGCAATCTAACACGTTAATAGATGGACTAGCCATTCTTTACAATATGCAAAGTGCAGCGAGTAGAACAGATTTTATACATGCGTAATGTATCTCAAATTGATCTTAACTGAATAAAAAGGTTGGGTTTCTTGGAGGAACCTGTGAAATGACTGTACCTTTAGTTTACATATGTTGCCTAACCTGTAATATTGCAAGAAGAAACTGATCTGTGATCCATTAAGCAGCATACTCTACACCAGGCCGACTAGACCTAGGACAGCAGCCCTCCTTGCCACACAACTGGAAAACGGATCACCCCCTTGGGCGCCACTGCTCTATGGGCTGGTTAAAATGGCCCATCTCGCCGAGTCAGCACTACCTAGCGCCACCTATCCTTAAAAAGCAGAGCTCAGCAGTTAGCACAGCGGAGGGGGCTGCTAGCAACATTAGACCTAGAACAGTGCCAAAGATAAATACACCACTGGATCCAATATCCACAGAACAAACAATCTAATTCCTGTCACAAAAAATAGTTTTTGCATATATCCCACGACAGAACAATATTATAATAATACAACAAAATTATGTTTCACAACAAGACCTCTAACTCAATGATTTAAGCACACACCCTGTTACAACAGTAGTGAAGATACTGCCTAGAGTTCTAAGTGGCTGTGCAGCAACAGAATTATATGTGGTCCAAGAACTAAGAATTCTACTGCAGATACATTGCAATTTCACACAAGATACCAACGCAGGTTCAAGACTTGGGAATATGAATATTTGATAGTGGTACCTTCAGAGCAGAAGTAGCACAAAACGCAAACCCAATGCAATTTTAACTGCCAAAGGTCAATGGAGTTTCTGAAATAGCCATTTTCTTAGCGCACAATGCAAAGAACCAACAATGTATACGTTGTACTCTTCCTGCCTTTCCTACTATTACAGATAATTTGCTAGTTTCAGAATGTGCTTATTACCGGACTGTCAGAGGAGTTTTTGTTTCAACAACACGTTAACTTTACTGCACTTATAAAAAAAACAAAAAACATTATGCCTCCCTTGTGACTGTGTGTGTTTAAGAGCAACGAAACATTATTGATCCCAGTGTGACAAATCAAGAGTTAGGTAATGTCTACAAAACTCAATTCTCTGCAAGAAATAAAAAAAAGTTCTAAAATAAAAAAACACTTTTATGAATCCCTATTTAATAAATCTGAGTGAAGCATAAAAAGAAGGAAATTAGACAAGAAAAGGTCAGCAACCACACTTATTAATGCAAAAGCAGAGAAGAATATATAACTTTTTTCGGTATTATAGGGCAACAAATGCATTACATTCTGCTCATATGCATTCTAAAACTAGTTTTTAACTGGTGAGAGAAGCAGTGTAGCAAGTGGATTGGCCCCCTGGGCTGCTTTGATTATAACATTTTGGGACAGCACCTTGTTTTTTTGTGTTTTACTTGCAATTTCACATGTACCCAAAGGTAAATCCTGATGGGTCATTTTTAAAAAATGGAGGGAATGAGCATGTCACCAGAGAGCAACAGGAAAAAGGAGCAATCGGTAAGTAGAACAACCTGTTCCCTTGCAATCCCTGGAGACACTTGATAGAGATATATCAAAGACACAAAACAAAATAAGGGAAGGTGGGGAAAAAAATCAAGAACGGGAAATAGCTGCTTCCAAGATCTTTCTTACAAAAGAGAACATCTTTGAACTTTAAGAAGGAATTCCAGAGGAATTTTGTTATCCAGAACAAAAAAATATAGAAAAGGTTCTTTGATGGGCAAGGCTTAAAGTTCACTATTTCTTCTCTCCGATATGGTCTACTTCTGTCAAGAGCTTTACAAAATCATCTAAACATTTGAAGTGAAGCCAATTCCAAACCTAGCAGACTACTGAAATCCGAACTTTCACCATAGATGGTTGTAAACTACGCTCAAAGCCATCCTGAAGAAAATCTAGAATTAAAAAAGAACATAAACATGCATTACAGTCTTAACTTGCACCAAAAACCACATTTTTGTGGTTTAATCTCCAGGCAATCAGACAAAACATTCCTGGATTGGGATGGAGTATGGAACCTCTTTAAACAGGAAGAAGGAGAAAAGAGCAAGCGTAAGGATATGAGTGACTTTGATAAGGGCCAAATTGTGGTGTCTAGACGACTAGGTCGGAGCATCTCCAAAACTGCAGTTCTTGAGGGATGTTCCTGGTCTGCAGTGGTCAAAAGTGGTCCAAGGAAGGAAAAGCAGTGAAACAGCAGCAGGGTCATAGTCAGCCATGGCTCATTGATTCATGTGGGGAGCAAAGGCTGGCCCGTGTGGTCAAATCCAACAGACACACAGTGCATTGCAGTGTGTTGGATATGGGGCTGCACAGACCAGTCCAGGGTGCCCATGCCGACACCTGTCCACTGAAAGCGCCTTCAATATGAGCAAAAGAACTAAACCATGGAGCAATGGAAGGTGGTGGCCTGGTCTGATGAATCACGTTTTCTTTTACATCGCATGGATGACCAGGTGCATGTATGTTGCTTACCTGGAGAACACATGGCACCAGGATGCATCCATGGAGGTCCCACCTCACAACTTAAAAGGATCTGCTGTCAATGTCTCGATGCCAGATACTACAGCACACTTTCAAAAGGTGTAATGGAGTCCATGCCTCAACAGGTTAGGGCTGTTTTGGCACCAAAAGGGGGACCTACACAATATTGGGCAGGTGGTCATAATGTTATGGCTGATCGGTGTACATTAGTCTAGGCTATACATTTAGCCCTAGCTTTCTCTAGCAGATTGTGCTTATACTATTAGAAACATTTTTTGTCTGACCTTAACAGAAGTACCTACTTTGTAACTATGCTATGAGATCTAACTCCCAAGACCCTCAGCCAATGGAAACAGTGGGCTTTCTTCAAATGCTGGAGAGAAAATGTGAAAAATTTGCATTAAAATTGTCAGCCATAAAACAGAGCTAAGTAGATGTGAAACATCTGTTTATTTCTGTTCTATCACAGAAATCACATGAAACAATGCAAGTAAAGCTGTTTTTCTTACACATTACAGGAACAATGCTGCGGATTTCAAGTTCCTTTGGTGGGGAACATTTCATCGTTCCTTGCTCTTTCTGCAACTGTCATTTCCTTCCACCGTATTCATCATTATTCAGCTGCTTTATTACTCTTAAAAAAAGCGGCTTGGAAAAAAAAATATACATATATGAAGGAAAGAAAGAAATCATTTGATTTTCATTGCCCTGAGGAGGATTAAATACCCCAAGGAAAAATTCTAGTACATTCTCTGCACACATTTACATGCAGCCAGTGAAGTAAACATTTCCATAATTGCTCACTTCAGAACACGTTATTCAGTTTCTAGGTACGATAACTGTCAGGAGTCAATGAGGAATAAAGAATTTTCTTGAATCCTTGCACATAACCTGACTAGCATTAATAAGTCCACAGCTGTACATAAGTTAAGGAATGTATTATTCCCAGGTAACAGTTGTGTAGTCGACACTGTCTGTTCTTCAGGCCGACATTAATGAGTGGAGAAGAGGAGAAGAAACATGATGGGGAAAAAAATTCAGACAATTTAAGATTAACCCATGTATAGATGATTGACTAGCTAAACAACGATGCCATTTAGACATATTAAAACATTATACAGGATTCTTCCGGAAGCCAATCTGACCAAACCCATTATCCAAACAACAAAACAGTACTATGTCCCCCATAAAACACCACATCAGAATCCTTACAGACCAGCAGCCAGGTAGTCACAGAAAAAACGTTAGAACATATTATATTCGCGTCCAGGTGGACATATCAGTTCTTTTACTGGCAAAAGAAATTTTACACCAAGGTAGGAGAAGGAGGTTAAATAGAAGGCGTCAATAAATATAAAACGTATGTATTACTGCTCCTTTTGGCTTTTGTTGTCATGTGTGTTGTAGGTTTGTCACTGTAAAGTGAAATAGAAGCAAAAATGCACATATATAATGTAAAAACCGAGAGTTTAACATAACTCTACCTACTGTAGTCCCACGTGGCCAATATTCAAGTGCGTCTCCCGCCTATTTTCCACATATTTATCTCATGTCTCATCTATAAAGGCTTTTAAAAGTATTTTTTATTTTAGCGTGTCCTACCGTATCTTTGTAGGCTTTATGCCTAGATGGATTATGTACATCTCAAAATTAAAAATAAGGATGTGATCACCTATTTGAAAACAAATATGGAACCTTGTGCAACCCCTACACGCTTTACTGAATCTCATGGAATAAGATAGCACGCTTCCACGTCTAAGGGGAGAAGAAAAGAAATCAATGCTACATTTTAGGTTTTCCGTGGTTGATGCATTGTGTGCCGCTTGCATACAAAGCAGTCTCCAGACCCGTCCATTAGTTTCTTTGACCAATTTGCACACGTTCAAAAACAAACACTTAATTGAAGGTACATGTTTGCAAAGTGCACGGTAAAAAATACACGATTGCTCTGAAAATGATAAACCGCAATACACTGAAATGGCTTTCTGAAATGTAACCCTTTGCGCACTAATACATCTAATACATAAAACCCTATGAATTTAACAAATATTTTAAATATATACACATATATATTTACCATTATTATACAAAGCGTAATGAGCCTGCAGTACATTGACAGAATTACATTTTTATGCATTAGCCTGCAAAACTGTAGTATTAACAAGTACTGGCAGGTCAGTGTTTTGACTGAGAATTCTAACTTGTGACCAGTTTTCTACTTTGCATATTCTCCATATTTCGGCAAAGGTGGAGTTACAGAGACCAATGAATACCTGGGCCATGATGGTTAACTTGTGTTTATACATCAACCAAACTAAATTTTTGTAGCTTCTATTGTTACATATGTTCTTTTCAAAATGTAATAAGTTATAAAATGTTATACAGTGGAATGTTTAGGCAACCGTCTAAACATTCTAATAAAAGGGCAAACTAATTACCAATTGCATAAACATAAAGGAATTATTTAGACTTTCTTTTATTTTTCCATTGTAGAGGCAAATTTTGTCGTTAAAGTAAATATATTGTTTCTCCACGATATTAATTTTTACACTTAATAAAGCTATGTCTCAAATCCTGGTTAAATCATTCTACCACGTTGTCTCTTTACTGTCTTTAACTAAAAATCCCCATAACAATTGTGCTGATTGAAGGACAAAGTAAAATCTATATGTAGTTGTAATAATTTATGCTAAAAGCTGTTTTTTTTCTAAGCAGAAAGGAAGAGTGGGTCACATCCAATGGGGGACGCACAGTAAATAGACACTGGGATATTAACAAATATACATACACATTTGAAGGGAAAAAACAGACAAATAGTTTTAAACTTTCTTCTCATTCACATGAGATGTCTGGTTTTACGGGCCGACTGCCAAAGCTGCTGTTGCAGACTCTCATGTACAATCCCTGTCTGAAATTCAGGTACTCGAGAAAAGAGATATTTTAAATGTATTTTCCACGCTCCAAATAATTACCTGTCCAGGGAATCAAACTGAGAAGCTTATTGTAACTAGTAAGCCATCTCCACTATTCATTATGCTTTATGCCAACTAGGACCTGTAGGTCACAAGACTTTCTTTTCACATGTAAAGCATTCACAATACACTGACACTTAAAATCTTTATAATGAGACAGAGGTGAGAACTGAGAAACGCGTTATGTCATCGCGTTGTTTTCAAAATGCTTGTAACGACCAACGTTTTTTTAAAAGCTAAATCCATGTCCAAATGCACACTTACCTTAAAAGTAAAATTTGAATTGATACATCCTTGAGCCAATTTTACTGGCAATAAACCACGATTAGCGCTTTAGGCTAAACAACATTTGGTTGTAAGAAAATACTATGCATTGTTGCAAATGCCAGGTAATCTAAATGTGGCCGTGACACTGTTGTTTACAGTAACATGGATACCATGTTGTTTTGGCCCCTCCGATAGAGATTTCATTTTTAAACAAAAGGTCATTTTTGGTATGTTTAAGTTTTGCAGCATAAACAAAAGGTAATGCTCAGATAATATAGTTATCCCAACCCGTATCCAGTCACTGACAATTGTATGTCTGCCTTTTGAGCTTTAGGCCTAGAAGAACTGTCATGGTAAAAATTCTCAATACTCTCACCCAACATTGCTTGGTACCCTCAAGTATAACAGTTTATAGCCCGAATGTTGTTTACAAAGAGATTATGTAATAATTATGTGTCCGCCGTACCGTGGGCTTTATTATCTAGTATCATAATAAAGTACTGAACAGTTATGACTAAACACAGAACCAATAGAAAAAAATGTGTTCTGGGCCACAAAATACTTTTATATTTTATAAATATTTATGCACTTTTAATTCAATCCATCGTAGAAAAAAAAAAAAGCATACTAGAATAGTCCCTCTGTCTAATCGATTATAGCTACAGTGTATTAGACAATAGCAAAATTATGTTGTACTTGTTTTTCGCTTTCATTTTTAGGAACTCAGTAGGTAGTTTGTTCCAAACATCTCAGGGAACTAATGTTTATTCTGCGAATTTAGGCAGTTTCAGTTGCTCTTCTCTCTATGTGTAATCCCAGACAGACTTGCTGGTGTTTAGATCTGGGATGTGGGGGCATAGCATCACTTCTACTCCTTGTTGTTCTTAAGGCTGAAGCTAGTTCTTAATGACTTTGCTCATATGTTTTAGGTTGTTGTCATGCTGCAGATGCCTCCCTAATGGTACTACATGGTGGACAAGTAGCAAGCTGCATTTCTCAGCATTAAGATCATGAATTCTGACCAAATCCGGAAACGCGGCCCTAAACTTGCAAGGAACCTCTACCATAAGCTTAACTGTTGCCTACAAACATTCATTCTTGTAACGCTCTCCAGCCCTTTGGCAAGCAAACTGCCTTCTGCCAAATATATAAAACGTTATATCATCAATCCAAAGCACCAGCAGCCAGTTTTCTGGACCCCAGTTCCAGTATTTTCATGAATAGTTGAGTTGCCTGGCCTTGTTTCCACATCAAATGTGGCTTTTTGGCCACAAGTCTACCACGTAGACCACACTTCTACATACAGTAGATGGGTGTACCAGGGTCCCACTGTTTTCTGCCAATCCTGAGCGGATGCCACTGAAATCTTCAGATTGTGAAGGGTAGTAAGCATGATGCATAAGCACTACGTCCACAGCCCTCAACATTGCACGTTTATTTGTGCTTCTTCACAGCTTGGACAGAACATCTGTCTGCCTTGAAATGTCTGGGAGAGACCTTGCGGTCATAACTACCTTGTGTCTTTGTTGCGGTGTTCAGTCTTCCCATGGCACATGACTGTCTTCAGCAACCCCACCTTGTTAGTAAGTTTGAGTGTTCTTCACCCAGTTTTATTGCTCCTACACAAATGCTTGTGTTTCAGTTAATGATTGTGTTTCAACCTGCATATAAAATTGATGATCACTAGCACCCGTTTAAATAATACACCTAACTATATGCCTACAAAATCTCAGACGTTGTGCAAGTGTATCTAGAAGAATTCATGCTGTTTTGAAGGCAAAGGGTGGTCACACCAATCTTGGATTGATTTAAATTGTTCTTCTGGTCACTCTTTGCATTTTGTTAAATGACAAAAATAAACTATTAACATGTCTATTTTTAATGCATTACTACTTTACGGTGCACAGTACTTTATGTATACATTATAATGCTTTATTCTACGATAGCTAAACAATATATGCATATGGCATGGGGACTTACAAGCCATCATTCATTTTTTTTTTACATTAAATTCTTCTCTTTCTACTTTAACTCTGAAAAACTGTCTGCTTCTCGTGATTTTTGATGCAGTGATGCCAATTCAATGAGGCACAGAGCAAAACCAGATAAAAACAAACCCACAGGCTTTTGCAGTTCACCAAGCGGGTCACAGAGCCTGAGGATTTCTAACCTTTGTGCTCAGGACCTCTGCTTAATGAGCAATGAAAGCATATTAAGCCAGAGGCCATCCTGACCCTAGTTACAACCTTTTATAAACTTGTCTCTATTAAAAAAAAAAAAGCTACTGTGTATGTAGGAATATCTTTAGATGCAGACATTGCTTTGTCATACTTGTAGAAGCAAAAAAAAAAAAAGATTGATGCTCATCATATAGTCAGATGGCTATTAAATGTTAAAATATTTTTAGTGCAAAAAGTTTGGTTATTATAGGAATAATAGGAATAATACAAAGTTCCCCATAATTTGTGAGCAGAGGAAAATCTTACTATCTTCATGGAATAAGGTAGGAAAATATCTGTCGCTTAAAAGACTCTCCACACTGTAAAAAAAGGTGTTGAATGAAGCAATAATGTGTTACCTTGGTAGGTCCACTGATTAAGGTTCAAGTTTATATAACTGGCTGGCAGAGAATGTTCTACAAAAGTAGAAGTGAGGGTTTTCACCTCAGTGGTAACGCACCCTATGATTTGAGCCTCAGTTAGAAACCAATTAGAAGACTTAGCGGCACCGCTTACTACGAGACACCTAGAGAGGAGGACTCAAAGCGGAATCAGGAGCAGCAGCAGCAAAGCACCAGAGTGCTATGCAAAGAATAAAATGGGTACACAGGTACAGGACTGGCAGCGATCAACGGTAGCCAGCAGCAGCAAGATCAATAAATAACCAGAGGCCAAGTCAAAAGAAGTGGGGAAATTAATAGAAACTATGTTAAAGGATAGGATTGTTCTAAAAACACATGGGTTTACCTCAGGAAGATCATGCTAATCTAATGTTATTTTGTTTGATTGAGTGACTAAAATAATTGATTAAGGTGGTGGAGTGGATATTGTGTATCAGTGTGATTTCAGTGAGGCTTTTGACACTGTCACACACGGAAGACTTAAATAAACTGCAATCTCTGAGTTTAGATCCCAATATTGTTGAATGGATTAGGCAGTGGCTGAGTGACAGACAACAGAGGGTTGTAGTCAATGGAGTATATTCGGAGCAAGGTCTTGTTACCAGTTGGGTAATCTGGAATCTGTACTCTGACCCATTCTCTTAAATATTTTTATTAGCGATAT
Source organism: Spea multiplicata (assembly GCA_009364415.1). Lineage (NCBI taxonomy): Eukaryota > Metazoa > Chordata > Amphibia > Anura > Pelobatidae > Spea > Spea multiplicata. The sequence goes on from VKOC01000006.1 coordinate 30,047,805, forward strand.
TGCAGAAGGTCTTGATGGTAAAATAGGTCTTTTTGCTGATGACACAAAGATTTGCAACATGGTTGATGTTCCTGGAGGGATAAGCCAAATGGCAAATTATTTAGGTAAACTGGAAAAATGGTCAGAGCTGTTGCGACTGGCATTTAATATGGGTAAATGCTAGAATATTTGATACTGTCCTAACATCAACGTGTGAGGAAAGGGATCTAGGGGTAATTATTTTAGAGGATTTTAAAAGGTAGGTAGACAATGCAGTAGAGCAGCAGGAATCTTAAAGGATCTTAACATATATAGCCTGGAAGAAATATGTGACATGGGGGGATATGATGGAAACATTTAAATAATTAAAGGGAGCCAACATGATGAAGGAATAATTTAAAAGAAGAAATACCACCACAACAGGAGGACATAGTCTTAAGCTAGAGGGGCAAAGGTTTAAAAGTAACATCAGGAAATACTAACTTAATTAAAGGATGGTGGATGTATGGAATAGCCTTCCAGCAAAAATGGTAGATGTTAATACAGTGAAGGCGTTTAAGCAAGCATGGGATAGGCATAAGGCTAAGCTAGATATAAGAGAAGGCCAGGGACTAAGGAAAGTATTCAGAGATTGGGCAGGCTAAATGGGCTGTCACTTTCTATGCAAAAATCAGGGGCACAAGCAAAGGTCAGGAGCTGGCAACGACCAACAATAGTCAGGAGCTGGCAAAAGTCAGTAACAGAAATCCAAACCAATGATAACAGAAGGCTCATGAATATGCATGAATAAGCTGTGGAGGGATGCTGTGACATCACAACGGGAAAGCACTCCAATTCGGGGAAGCTGGAGAGTTGCCAAAGGCCCCCAGGATGTCTGATAAAGAGCCCACCAACAGCAATAGCATGGGATTGAACACAAGTTCTGCTGCAGGTAATAATACTGTCATATCTAAGGTTTGACAGCTACAACCATGCAAAACACAAGATTAGTTAATGTATGTAACAGAATTTTCTGACAAGAAAATAAACTTGTCAGAATATTTAATGGAGAATCTGCCCTGCTTGGCGACAAAAGACCAAGCATAAGAGGTGGTATGTAGGCAGAGGCTGGAGTTCTACAATGTCCATTACCACCAAATATACACTATGTACACCATTGCTGGGTCAGGCACGTCATGCAAAACAGTCACTTAACGACCTATGACGTGTCTGACACGTCATGAGTCTTAAACAAGCTTAGAAAGTGAGCAACGATCACTTTCTTCGCTTAAACAGTGTTGCTGTAATGCCTCGATGCTGAGGCATTCAGCAACACCGAGATGTCGTCAACATACGCCATACACTGTATGGTGTATACACTGGTGGATGCTCGTTTTAAAACTTTAGGAGGTGATCCAACGATCACCTCCTAAACTTCAATGGTGTTGCTGAAATGCCTCGATCACGAGGCATTCAGCGACACCGAACACTTACCCCAGGACGCACTGTGACCACTCCGGAGAGCGGTCACAACCGCCACTGGGTGTGACTTCGCCAACCGCAAGATAGCGGCCGTCCTGTAAAAAAAATAATAAAAGTTGAAAAAGTTCGCTAGATGGTCTCCAGACCCTCTAGAGAACTCTGGCTCTACTCGCAGGTTGAATACAGGTACTGCATTCAACCATACAAGTCAATGGAGCCCAGCTTTCTAATCACCATGTGATTAGTGTAATATTTTTTAAAAAATAAAAAAAAATTTAAAAAACCCTTAAAAAAATGGTAACATTTAAAAATTATTATACATCAGAGGAACCATCCAGTTCCAGCAAAATGTAAAAAAAAAAAGTCCAAAAGAATAAAATAAAATAAAAAAATAAAGTTTATCATTATGAGCAAGTGCTAAAATTAGCACTGTATCTTTCCAAAAATCCTGACATGGAAAAAATTTTAAAATAAAAGCATTTCAAATACCCAAGGGGTGTCTAATTTAAAAAAATGAATGCTTTTATGGGATAAATTGGAGTGACCGGGGAAAAAAAGCGCACTTCCCAAATGTGGCCTTTTAATCCCAAACAGCAGTCAAACCCATGCATGTGGGGTTACTGACCACACATTGGGGTGTTGGATAGTGACGTATACCCAAAGTACAATTTGTGTGAAAAAAATACTATCACAAAGTGTGGCAAAGGCTGGTGGTAGAAGACGATGCATGGAAAGGGTTAAATACTACCATTTTAAATACCTTGGGGTGTCTAGTTTTAAAAAAATATATGGATTGATGGGGTAAATTGAATTAGCCAGCTTCAAATATGGTCCTATTAGGACATGGGGGCAGTAGGAAGTTCCAAGTTAAAAAATGTGCACTTCCTAAATGTGGCGTTTTATCTCCCAAACAACCTGACAAACCCAAGCATGGGGGGGTATCACTGTACTCAGGAGATGTTGCTGAACACATATTAGGGTGTTTGATAGTGATGTATACCAAGAGCTGTAAATTCATACCTGAAGCGCAATTTTAGTGATAAACAAAATAAATTACTATCACAAAGTTTGACAAAGACTGGTGGTAGAATTAGTGCATGGAAAGAGTTAAAATTCTAGCATTCGAAATACCCTGAGGTGTCTAGTTTTCAAAAATATATGATTTGATGGGGTAAATTGCGTTGGCCGGCTTCAAAAGATACCCGAAATGGCACATGGGGGGAAGAATTACCAGATTTGGAAAAAATGGTTTTGAAATAGCAAAATGCTACGTGTACTTATTGCTCCATAACGTGCAGAAAAAAGCAAAAATCCATAATAACAAGTGTTAAAACAGCCTCGGTCCCAATGGTACAAAAGGTAAAACACAGCCTGGTCCTTAAGGGGTTAAGCACCTAGCCATTCAGCCTGTATTTACAAACATTTGTGGAAAAAATGGGTCATTCTCAAGAGCTCAGTGAATTAAAAGTCACAGAATGGGGTCACCGAGTGCCGAGGTGCCTTGTGCATATTAGTTGCCAACACTCTGCTGAAGAGTTCCAAACTTCCACTGGTATTAACATTAACACATAAGCTTCATGGAATGGGCTTTAATGGCCAAGAGGCTGTATGCAAGGCTCACAACACCAAGTACAAGTGTCTGATTGAGTGGTGTAAAGCACGCCGCCGCTGGACTCTGGTGCAACAGTAAGGTGTTCTGTGGAGTGAGGGATCGCACTTCTCTGTTTAGCTGCGAGTCTGGGTTTGGTGGATGCCAGGAGAACGTTATCTGCCTGACTGCATTGTGCCCACTGTAAAGTTTGGTGAAAGAGGGATAATGGTACGGGCTGATTTTCAGGGTTTGGGCATTTTACTTCCGGTGAAGGAAAATCTTAATGCTTCAGCTTACCATACATTTTGGACAATGCTAAGCGTCCAACTTTTTGGGAACAGTTTGGGGAATGTCCTTTAATATTATAGCTTGACTGTGTCCCCCAGTGCACACAGCAAGGCCTTCAGGTCCAAAATCAGTGCTCTAGATTAATGGGCAAAATTCCCACAGAAACACTCCAAAATCTTGTGGAAAGCCTTCCCAGACGAGGGGAAGCTGCCATAGCTGCAAAAGGGGACATATTAATGTCTATGTATTTCAAATAAGATGTCATAAAAGCCCCTGTTGGTATAATGGACAGGTGTCCCAATACTTTTGTCTATATAGCGCATATTTCAGTTTTATACATTTTTATACAGTGCAAGATAAACATAAATAGTTAATCTACTGTGCTAAAATTCTATAATCCTTGGTTGTAAGAAGTACTCATTTTTTCTTTTGGTTTTTTTTTTTCTTTTTGTAAGAAAAATATGCTCACAGAGAGCAGCAGTCACTTCCAATGTTCAAAGATGCTGTGAAGGTCAATTGGCTCAATACACAAAATCGCCAGATGCAATGAAGACAGGTAGATGTTCAGCAATCTCTCACTGGTCACTTTTACTGTACTACACAACATTTCCAATGCCAAGTATTTTGGGAGAGATTAACAGTCACATATTTTAGCATAAAAAGATGAACAGACAAATTCACTCCAACTCCATAGGATTACTAGAAAGGTGGCTTTGGACAGAGAGGAGGTTTCTGTCAATATGTCTATCTATGGCGCTTGAAAGACAAAATATACACATCTACGGGGACAGAGTAGAAATGGTGCATTATGGAACGAGAAGAGAAAAAATAAAAAGTGTTCGCTCTTTAATTCTCTGACCAACATGGAGACTCTAGTTGTTACGGTATCTATAGCGAGGTCCGTTCTCTATAAGGTTAATTTCAATTCTGTCAGGCTCATTTTTTTTTTTTTTTATATGTGATCCCTCTTGCTTGTTAATTGCATTAGGATAACAACTCTTTTGAGGTAAATGAAAATTAGAGGCTGTTTTTCTATTTTAATATTTAGTTTCCAAATAATTAGCACTTTTTGAAATGTATTTCCGTTTGCCATGAGCATTTTAATTACTAGCAATTTCTCATATAAAGTTAAAAAAAAAAACACAATACGGCATCTGTAGTGATATTTCCCACCAGCAGTAAGTTGAAATATCTTGCTTAGGATGACAATACAAACGTCTAACATTCATTAGGTTTCTAGCACTGAGTTTGGGTTAGCAGCACTGAATAGACAGAAGGATCTACAGTCTGATAAAATGTCCTGCAGAAAGTTTAACCCAGGAGAGTCATACCTGGAACTTCCCACAGTAGGCTGAGGAGTGTGCATGGCTAAACACCGCTACCCCATCTCGTAAAAAGAGCAAAATTATGGTTTAAGACCGCTTATCAGCAGAAGTGGTAGAGGGTAATACAGTTAGGGAATGTAAACATGCACGGGAGAGGCTATGATGAATATAGGACAAGATCAAAGATCAAATACAATTTGTCCATTTTTTCTTCTTCTGCTGTAAAGTGATCGGCTGAATCATTTAAGGACTTGTGCGCCATTTCTGTTAGGGACACGTTTCACATTAAACCCTCAGAACACAAAGCTTACAGTGAAATAAGGGATTCTAAACATTTCATGACTGTTTGCTTTATGTGAAGGAAAGCACAATCCTTTGAGTCTGGAGAGCACGGTGTACCATCTTTTTGTAATAGAGTTAAAAGTTAGAATACTTAATTGTTTTGCAGTGAAGTTATCTGAAAGCATTAGTAGTTTAAGGATAAATAAATTCAAACATGATCAGGGAAGAGAAAAAATGCCCGGTCTTCTTAACAGTCCTCATTTCTCAGATCTTGGTTGGAACTCACTTGTGCATCTTCCAAGTGTAACACATACAAAATGTAGGGCAGTCCCCAATTAGGCCCTACGGGCCAAGCTTCTATGTCTGCCATTCTACAAGGGCAGCTGTCCTCAAACTTTGAACGTTTGGGAGGGATGTATGTTTAAAAGGAGGAGAAACGTTAGGACAAGAGATCATAATCTGAAACGAAAGGCCCAGAGGCTTAGATGTAACACGAGGAAGTTTTAGTTTACGGAGAGGGTGGCATATAAATGGAACAGCCTCACATCAGCAATCGAGATTTATTTAATTTTTAAATCGAAACAAAAATCGGCTTAGTCTGATTGTAAGAAATGACCAAAAAACAACTAGGGTTTAAGTCTTTACATCAGGAATAAATCAGCAGTGGTCCAAATGGTTCTTATGTGCCTTGAAATGTTATCTTCCTGTGATTAAAGCAAGGCTTTTGGACACATTTTGTCCCCGACAGACCAGGCCAATGTTTGCAGTGTTGCTATGGTTATATTGAGGCGTCAACCTTATAACCAGCTCACAGTTTACATAGGAAGGTCGCGCACATGATTCTGGTTGAGGGTCGTGGAAGATGTAATCCAAAAATGCTCATCTGCCCATTCTTTGATGTACAGTGTCAGGCCCGTTTCATGCTGGATCAGTTGCCTCAATTATCAGGATCAAAGTTTGAAATCATTTAATAAATAGGGTCCCCACTTTGATTTATTTTTGTGAGCTAAGCCTAGATCGCTGGGGCTCCATCATTACCATCTATACCTTAGGCTCAGCAGTGCTATTGCATGGGGAAAACATTGTGATATTAGCATTGGTACAAGAATAGAACATACATGTTTAACACAAGGACCTATAGTACATATAATTACAGGTAAAAAAAAAACAAAAAACCAAAGCCCTTCATATATCCACAGAGAATATAAACGTCACTGTAAAATAAATACGATTGTTCATGGACACACTATACGGGTCACGCAAATAAGATTTTAATCTTTTCCCCAGCTGTCTAGTCTGTGAAATAAAATTCACCCCGTTTAATTTACTTACTCATTAAAAATAATACACCTCTAATCACAGGTTATGTTCAGCCTTTTTTATGGTAGCAAATATAAATCTACCCAGTCTAATAGTCACTGTTATATTTCTTAATAGACAAACCCCCAGTGCATTAACTCTTAAGTGATGTAATCACATATAGATATATGTAATCACATATTATATACAGTATGCATAGATAGAAACACACATTTTTTTAATGCCTCTATCCACCTATGTCCTAAAGGAAATTATTGTATTTCCATGTTTGGTAGTATTTTCAAAAATAGCTCTTACTGTTCACCCAATAGATTTTAGTTGCATACATGATTATTATATTATATATATATATATATATATATATATATATATATATATATATTTTACACACTATAACACTAGATTAAGAGAGCATGTAGACACACAGTTGTCCTAGCACAATTCCAAAAGTAGAAGGTAAGCTAAAATGGTTTATGCAAGTAACGATCTATGAAACAAGATCATGTGTAGACATTCAAGGTCAAGTGATGATGAACTGGAATTGTCAGTCTAGTGAGTGATTTACCTGTTAGTTGACACTGATTGATCTTGTGTTCTGTGATATCGCTCAGTGACTCAAACACCTGAAGGCAAACATCACAACTGTGAACCACTTCTTCTAGCTCCTCACCCTCCTCCTGTCTTCGCTTGCAATCTGTCGCTTCACCATCTTCACTCTTATCTTCTAGTTTGCAGTTGGGATCTGAAATATAGAAAATAGAAGCACATTAATAATAATAATCATATAAAATATTGCATGTAGGGTTTTTTAATAAAAGAATGTCAAATATATAACAGAAATTATATTATTTCAGGCCATTATAAAAGCTATAGTATGGGTATCTAAAAGACAATGCTGTGAACATTGTACTGATCAGTACTAAACATTACCGCACATAGTTACAAGTTCACTTTTGTTGCGTTTGTATGGAGAAAAAAAGAAGTTGCAGAATCCTAAATGAACACTTTCCTCCTTAATTTAGGCATGTACATAAAGATTCATATTTGCGGTTATAAAGTTCATATTTCATATTTCTCAACAAATGGAATGTTGCAGTCGTACAGTCTAGTAGCCAAGTACCTATTGTATGGAATTTACCACCGAAGCGCATGGTCAGTAACGCTATTTTACTACAATGTCACCATCATGTACACCAATGTTCAAGACACAAGTTGAAGTACAAGAATATCTTTTACAAATGCATTCAAGTAAAAATATTTCGTATAAACACTATATTATTCTACATGACCTGGATTCTCTAGGTGAAGCCCCCAGTCAGTAAAGCAGTTTGTTGCAACTGTTCCCCATCCATGTTTTGGCTAATCCTTGCCCACTTTCCATTCCTCCCTGCCTAGATCCCTCCTACTAAGGTAGCCTACACTGGTAAGTTCCCACATGGTTATACGATGTATAAACAAAACAAACAAAGATCTTGCACTAGATCACAGGCCAAATATTAAAGAGTCAATTACGGGAATCCGAATAATCGCTTAACCACCTCCAAGGTCAGGAGAGAATCAGGTATAGAATAGAATGGAAATGTAGGCTTTGTTCTCATCTGTGAAACAACTTTTCACTCTCAGATTAAAACATATTAACAACACCGGCTTTATTTAAGAATACTGGTTGCTTCCTATTCATTGTTTATTAGGACATTCAATACTTGCCATATTTCACAGGCCATGATCAATTCCTGCATGCAGAAACTGCAGCCCTAGGATTTAATTCTCATTTGCAATAATGTAGCAGGTATAACAGGAGATCGGTATACGTTTTCACATACAAATAATGTGAACACATGCATTCTAGTTCTTAGTTTCCATTCATTTCCATGTTTAATATCTCTTAGCGTTTTCATAAAAAAACTGAAAGGGTAATCATTTTAACTTTTCAAGTAGAACGATGCAATGCCATTAAAAGCTTTAAAGATAGCAATAAGAACACATTTAATGTGAAAATAGGCAATGTAAGAGTTCACTCTATACATACTGACAGATATATAAAGTGTCTCCATGAAAATAAAATTAAGATAGGAAGATTTTTCTTGTGTGTATTGCAAATAGAATTCTTAAAAAGAATTTTCTTCAGCGCCTGTCACATTTATCTTTCATTCTTTTTAGGCAAAACCAAACAATGGAAGTTGGTCTTGTCATATATTTACACAAAAGTTGACAGTTCACGATCCATATTTAGAATTTTTTTGGTTGAAAAAGAACCCACAATATTTGATAAATAAAACATTTTTTTTTCCTTGTCTTTTTTTGACAATAGAAGGAAGATTTTCTTTAGCAATTCCTGATAAGTATTAATCAGTCAGGGACGTAGTCAAAGCCCATTATTTAAGGAGTCAGAATCCAATGTAATCAATGTTTAGAAGGTCACTTTCCCCTGCTTGGGCCTTCCTTTTGAGGAATCAATGGCCCAAATGTATATCAATATGTTTCTCGAACATAGCCCCCATTTTAACCTTTTGCAACCAGAAGCAGATTTATCACAGCTGTAGCATTTAAAACATAAAGCCACCAAATTCTACCATCTTAAAGGGACATTCCAGCCACTGGGGAGACACTTTAAGGTGAATGATGCTGTGTGGTGCCTGTACCTTTGTACACCAGAAAATGTAAATCTTTGTTAGGACATACATGTTATCTACACACTAGCCAGACCCTCCCATAAAATCAGAGGAACATGATGAGCATCAAAGCAGTATTTTCAAAAGGATGCCAGATATGTCCTGGGTACCATAAAACCCCACAGGTATCAGGCACTGGGATCACACAGGGGATCCAGCACATAGCTTTCAGAAATATGGTTAGGTTTTCATAACACATAAGATATTATGTATGCTCCTGTTATTCTCTCCAAAGTATAGGGACAGTGGTAGGGAGGGTTAAATGGGGCATGAGAAACAAGAATGGGTCATCACCACTATACCAGTAGTTCAAATACCTTTTGTACAGCTGGTTTAACAAAAACACGTCCCACAGCTACAGGGCCATAGACACAAATTTCAATAACAAAAGTCAAGACAAAGCCAGAAATTATTCCGTCTTGAGTATGCCTTCTAGGAGGCATGGGTCATTCTATAAGAACACTGGTCTGCAAAATGATAAAGTGATAACTGATCAAAGAGTTTATAAGCTTAGCAGCAAAACATTTTTGCTCTTTCAGTTGCTGTGATCTAAGGCAGTGCGGGGGAAGCTATATACAGCTACTCAGCTGCAGGAGGCAACAAATAATGAAGTTTTAAACCATAACTCACCTTCAAAACCTAAGAAACTTAAATCTCACATAGAACACAATTATATCTCATATCAATAGAGTAAGAAGCTACAATGATTAGAGTTGTATGTGAAAAAAAGAAAAAATGCATGCAGCAGATCTTATTAAAGTTAGTGTATAGTACATTAGAAGACTTGTACACCTTATTGAATCATATTAAAACTAAAACAAAAAATGCAATCAAGAAGCAGAGTTTGTGCTTTCACTTGATCATGAATGCGATGATACCAGCTTATAGGCAATCTTCACTTGATGCTTTAGGATTGTGAAAAGAAAGTGCTATTGTATGTCTAAAGAGATTCCTGTGTCAACCAAAAAAAATAGGAGACTTCTAAATAAATAACCATCAAAGCTAGAACGGTAAGTTAGTGTCTATCTCCCTGTTTTGTTTTGCTATGCACCAAACTGGCAACAAAATACAACCATTACCAAGTGCTAAAGATGAATCAATTTGCATCATGGAGGACATACCTGGGAATGTCCCACGGTGGGTCATCTGGAGCCCACTTGGTTCTGGGGGTATTTGATTCATAGAAGAGCAGAGCTAGCTCCAATGGTGGGAACAGCCCCAGATAACCTTTTGGGAGTGGGCATTGTCAGGAAGTGGCCATGCCTAAATAACACTCCTCTGGCCAGAGAAAGAACCCAGCATGCAGAGCTTCAGCCAGAGACTCCAGCTCCAGGAATAACCAGGTAAAAAACATGCCTGTTTTTCCACAATATCCGAATTTACAAACTGCCTACAATATTAGTATGGTGATACAGATATAGATGGGCTTTTATTTCTGCTATATATATATTTTAAAGTCACCGAAAACTAATTGTCTTAATATTGAAATTGGTATGTCAAGCATCCGATGTATGTGCCTTTATTTAAGTGACTAATACAACCTCTAATGTGCCTTTAATCTGACCATTTGAGCTGTAAGATGTACTGTAATGAATTGCAAAAATAAAAATTACTTACGGTACTTAAAAAATGTAACACACAATGTTTGCAGTACAGGAAAAAGGAAAAAAAATGAATTTGTTGATCGCCATAAAGTTTAAAAAAAAATATCACGAAAAACATTTGAGGAATTTAACTCAAGCTTCGTTCCAGAAAAATATTTTGGTCAACCAAAACAGTAAAAATAGAGGGCAGATGCAGTTTGTGTGCATCATCTTCATGGAGGTCATGCTTAAAGCCAAGGAAGTTAATTGAGGTCATACAAAACAAAAGCATATGGAAAGAAAAGTAACAATCGCCAACAGAGTGCTTAGCTGGGCAGCCCCAGATGCCAAGCCCACAACATGGAAATCTGCAAAGTAAGAAAAATAGTACAAAAGAAAAATAAGAACAAATCAGCGCTTCCACAATATATGGGAGTCATTAATATGTACCTCCTGAATATTTAATACACAAAAGAGGGAAAAATAATATTTAGCAACAAAAGGGATATAAAATACAACATTAGTAACTACGAAGCTACAGATGTTCCCAAAAGGTGTCAATCAATTTCCATTTCTCACTTTCTATCTTGTGCCGGTTACAAGCACTGCCATTTCTTAAGATCACGCTCTGACGGCACATCCTCGGGAATACTTTCTAAAAGTTGCTTTAAGTTTAGATTTATGGTAATTGCTATATTTTATTTTACAGCACTACACATTATTGCTTTACCCTTCACTATGTGTAAAAAAAAAAAAAAAAAAAAAAAAAGGCAAGTCAGACCTGAACAGAGTTGCTTGAGGTGGAGTAGAAATGGTCCTGCTTTAGACACAGGACCCCCATCAAGTTTCTAGTGCTTTCTGAATACATGGTTAAGATACTAAGCCATCTTTGACGGTAGATGTAAAACCCAGAGACTTATGGGATTAGACCTCTTTGTACAACGTTATGCGATTTGTGCCATAACTCCCAATACCAAAAAACAGCTTTTTAGGGTATATGCACTAGGTAATGGCAAATTCCAGCATTACAGTGAAGCTGGCTCCGCATAACGATCCTAGAGTTCCCATTTCTCAAGTGACCTTTCACTAGACTACAAGATGGGTGTATATTGTCACTGGACCTCTGTTCAGCATGGTCATTCGAGTCATCATGACTTGAAATCATCAATGAAGACCATCCTTATGAAGTCGTACTCCTGTTCTCTATACATGTGGAGTGTTATGCAGAAGAGAGTTATTAGCTGTGATGGACAACTTGATGTTATACTGTTTTTTTTTTTTTGTTTGTTTTTTTCTTTTTGCTATTCAAAACAGCCCTGGTATAAATTATGCAGGTGATGAGACTGGTGATAGATACCAGATCTAAAGAATCAGAAAATATATATTTTTATATTATTTTCTAGATGCCTAAATTATCATAAGAATAGATTTGCCTCTGCTATGCTTCAAGAAAAAAAAATATCTACATTTCTCAGCTATGGATACACAATAAAGACGGCAGAAGAGCCTAAGCTGTTTCAGCATTGTATGGTTGGACCTTAATGGAATCTTTCACAAGTGGTGCGGGTTAATAAACATCTTTCCAGCTATTTCAGTATGGAAAATTGCTGGCAAAAAAAGAGGAAAACTGAGAAGTCATGTGGCTATAATTATTAGCAGGCAGGGAAGAGGTTTTTTTTCTGCAGCTCTGTGGTGAAGTGAAACTCTGTCGTGCTCAGTTCCCAACAGTGTCCATCGCAAAACAACTGCCTCATTAAACCTCTGCAGCAAGATTAATATGCCGTAGCTACACCACATTTATAACTTGGTACTCTATAAAAAGCACATTTAATCATGAGAGCCAGACCCGAGATACAGAAGTACAACTATAAAAACTTCTGCTGGTACAATGCTTACCTCTCCGCGACCTGCTTAAAACACACTGCATAAAAATGGTGCTTTCATTTTTTTTTTACATCACTATTTCAAAACCTGACTAGAGGCAAAAATTCCACTCATCATTTACTGGAACCTTTTAAATCAGAACCAGGTAGCAAATGTTCAGGGAATGCAAGCAACGGCCAATTTTAAAGAGCAAAAAGTGCATTTCTAAAAATATTTCACTCTGCTGTACATCCATTTTAGAAAATTCTTTATTGTCTATCGTGCGACCGAGGATTCATGAGGTTTAGTCAAAAAGACACTGATTACGTCTGGATATGTAACTAAGCTGAACCGCATTTGTTTTTGGTCTCTTGGTTTCTACCATATGTTTCCGTAGATGGTTGTCCATATGGTTGTCATTAAAATTATATATATATAATAGCGAAATGAAGAATTAGAAAGGTTCACAGGATGATATTTTATTTATTATTTATCTTTATTTTCAAGACAATCTCTGTATGATAAATATGCAGAATATCAAGACAAAAAAATGTTACGTAGAAAAGGCCAAAACATGGAAGCCAGGTGTCAAAATATGGCAAATGGATGATAGGGATAACCCCTGTCACAACCCATGAAACAGTAGTTATTTATGCCGATAAAATGCCTTTTATGAATTTATGTGACACAATGTTAACATGAAGAGGTCTAAATGGTTGTAGCTTCTACCTCAACATTGTGAAATAAGATTTAACACAAGGGGGGGGGGGTAAAAAAGGCACCCTGTACCACTACTTTATAGGTTTTCTAACTATTGATTTAAAATGTGCAGTATTACTGTAGGAAACTACTGACCAACATATTGAAAGCTTTAGAACAGCGGGACATTAAAAGGTAAATACTATATCTATATAATGCAACATCCTCCTGGGGCGAGAGATGCACCTTAAAAACAAAAAAAAACCTCTAAAGACGTTTTAAAGAAAGTCAGTACCCAAAACAATCTTTTTGTGCTTTTATATCTTCAGCAGAATTACAGCAATAAATCTGACAGATCAAAGGGGAGAGACAGCATTTATTGTATTATATGAAATTACTTAAACATCACTTAAGCCACAGAAAAATAACTCTACATTTCATAAGTATTATCTTAAAAATATCCCATCGTTTATTGGTATAAATGAGTGATACGATTAAAGAAGAGATATAACATTCAACAAACCAAGTTAATCTGAATAAAACTACATGGCGACACAAGTGAGAAACCTAGGTAAATTAACTAATTGACCCTAACGGTGTTCCCTACAAAAATCCCATATTATCATCTTCTATTAATTATAGATGGGATGCAGCAGCTTCTCCTAAAGGTTTTATTTATTTTTTTATTTTATTTCCACCACCACTACAGGTAAAATACTGGAATATGCATTCTTCATTGGTATAGCTGCATGGACATTAAACTGTCCGTTTAATAGTATTTGCTGCATACGTCCAAGACGTATCAAGCAGAATACCAATCAAGGTTCCCTGACTGCGGTCTGGTCCTTCTTGCTGTGATCTTGCACTTTTGCATTTATTATCTATTGATTTGTTTTTTTGTTTTTATTATTTATAGCGCCATTATATTCCATCTATAAATGTATGACGTTAACAAGAAAATGGGACCACAATGGTATGAGCAGCCACAGCGACAGTTAGCAAAAGTATGTACAACGAAAAAGGTTATTAGCTATAGAGTAAAATAATTAGAACTAATGCTGTTGGCCTATATCAAAAATAATATTATTCCTAGGTTATTGAAAATCTAGAATGTTTTATTAGCACATATTTTCTCAGGATCTATTAGGAACAGAGGATGAATAGGTAAGCATATTTACTCTTTGTGAATAAGTGTTTAGCAGGTTATCCTGGTTGTATAAGCAAAAGGGAGGAAACTGGTACCTTAGCCTGTCTAGCGGGGTTGACATTCTTAGTTATGGGATCATAAAAGGTGCTTCTTCACGTCCAAATGAAACCCAGTACAACCTCTATCTCCATTTTTACTGCATCTTTCTCTACTTTAGTCCCTTTACAGATCGCTGACGAGACCTCACCAAGACTAGCGCGTGCCACTGTACCATACTAGAGGCCACATTTCCACAAGGATAAAGAGCACAGGTGTTTACTACGGGAAACAATGAAAATAAAAAGTAAAATAAACTACATCCAAGTAAACTGAAAAAAAAAGCCTTTATAAACAAATGAGCGGCGGGCAACCGGAAATGTGTAAACCATATAGAGGCAAATATTTATCTAATGGTAAAGCGTCTGGTTAGTAGTTATATTAAAGTCAAAAAGGGGCTATTAAAATGGTGAGGGGCTTACAGTTTTATATCATATCAGGAAAGGCTAAAAGATCTCAGGATAGAGGAACATTTCGGCCCCAATTTCACCTTTTAATTCTTCATGGACTCCAGCACATTTTACATCCACAATCGGTGTCTTTAGTTATTGGAGGCAGAAAATAAGTGTTCTACTAAAACCAGCAAGCAGTAACTATATTTCTTGTATATTTGCAGCAGCATCAGTAAGAGTAGTAGTAGCAGCAGCTAAATTGCATATGCTAGTAAGACATCCGTTTTCAAATGCTATTGACTGCAGCTTCTCCCATCATTTCAATGGGAAGCTCGGCTCCTATATAATAAAATAAGAGTGCTATTGCATATGAGCAAGAATCATTCTTGCTTTTATTTGAGACAGCTGGAGGTGGAGTTTAATGACGTCTCATTTTCAAATAACGACTAAAAAGCATATGCACTGATTCTTATGCGGTTATAGGTATTCTGTTATGGTATGTTTTCCATGCTAGGAGTTTTAAGCATGGTTGAAATGAGGAGGAGAAAAAAAACCTCACACACAACCACCCAGACTAGCTTATAGTACTAATGTAGAAAGCTTCACTGCATAAACTTTAATGTAGTATCATTCAACTAGAACATGGCTAAATTGGAGGGGGGGTTATCCCATGAGCATTCCAGACTAGTTTGATTGTATATGCTTCATATAGCAACAACGATGGGATGAAAAAAACATCGACGCACCAAAATATGTATTATAATAAATGAAAATATACACAAAATGTGAGAATGAAATCATGTTCAACTACTTACAAAAGTAATGCACTAAGCATTTCTATATAAATCTACAACATAAAAAAATCATCTAAAGATTTTCATGTTATATAGAATTTTCTAATTAAAAATTAGAGCATGGAACAATCAACTGTAGTTTCAAAAGCTTTAATGCGTTCTAAAAACCTTCTTCTAGAATAAGAAAAAGTCTCTGAAAACCCAAATAAATAGCGAAAGATTCAACAATTGCCCACTGCGTTGTCTGGGATATAACATATCATGGGTCTTCTAGCCCAGGACAAGGCCAAAAACCACACGTTATTCCATCTGAAATGGTTTTATCTCTTCCTTTAGTAGTCAATCTATCCAATTCAAAGTATTCAGTTCCAAAACAATCACTTTGGTTTGATGCTTAGATAATGATGATCCACTGATGGACAAAAAAAAAGCAAAACTGTTTGAACAGTGAAACCTATAAATTATTTTACTTGAACTATGCTACACTCCTACGTTATCTACACAATACGAAAAGTTATGCATGTGCGTAATAGAATATATAAAATGCAAAGTAATGACACATGTAAGTACATTTTACACAGATGACCTCACATGGCACCTCAAATTTGCGTCTAGTTCATTGCTATGTGTTAAATCTCAACCCTTTTTAAAATATTCAGGAGAGATGGGATTCTTAAATATTAAATGACCAACTTTATACAGAAATCTAGGGTTTCAAATGTGACCCAAAGCTTCAAGAAAATGCTAGGTTTGAGAAAAGATGAATTCAGTCATAAACAAATCACAGAGAAGACATTCTACCTTCTATTGTCTGCCTGTCTCTATGGCCTCTCGATTCCCATATGTACCAAGTGCTTTCTCAAAGAAAGAAGAGGGCATGCAAGCAAATAGGGAAAACAATAAAAACAAACTATATATTTGCGGTTTAATTTATCAATTAATCAGATTTAATGATTAAGTAGCACAGCTGTACCCACCGAACGTCCGATATCGGAGGCCTGGTGTAAACAAAGTCTGATTATGTTCTCGCAGGAAACTCTGCTGCTATTCCCATGTTCAGGGTAGGAGTTGGTCTTAAACTAGCCGATATACCACACAAACTTCTTACCAGGCCCACACACTTCTTTACTTTTGGGGAACAAAGCACGGGGTCACTGGTATCTGCACTAAGCAACTCTAGAAATGTGAACAATGCCGGTTTAAATAATTCAATGTAGAGTTCCTTCCATAACAGTTAGTGTAACAATTCTCATTACATATCCACGTAATTTATCAGGCTTAATCGTCAACCTTATGCCGAAATCCATTTCAACACTTTATTCCTTATGTCAAGCAGCATTAGGAAATAATTTTATAAAACTCCTAAGAAACATGGCAGACCAAAAAGGATCGAATATAATAAGTTACCAAGGAGCTAAGCCCTGTAGGCCTTGGGAGTTATTCAGCTGGGATTCTGGCATTATTACACTAAACATAAATACACAGAAATTTTGCGGACAACTAGAGTGCGCCCAATAAGAGGTCACAGATACAGAATTATAAGGTAAAATAAATAAAACCAGACAGTGTATGATATATCAGCGCATGATGTAAAATTAACATTAATTATTTAACCAGTCATGCAATTTCATGTTTTCAACTGCTTACCTCCTACAACTATATAGACTAAATCCAGCAAAAATTATTGATGGCTATGAGATATTAGTATTACAATGGGCGGCTATAGACATGGCAGTATGGACAACATGTAAAAGTATTGTGGCAAACAGATGTTTACTAAAACACCCAACTATCTTATAAAATGATACTGATTGGGAATAAAAGACGCTCAATTAATTGAACTAAAGTACTTCTGTTTCCAGATTTTTTTTATGAATTTAAAAAAAAAAAAAGTTCTTGTAATCCACTCTTTAACAGATGTTTGCAGAAGGTAGGCAAGTGGTTAGTCCACAGAGTTCTTTATAAAATAGTGCTATGGCTCTCTGGTTGCTGGTATTTGTCAGAACTTGTCTTAATTACACTATAAACTTTAGGTTTTTGAAGTGCTGGGCACATGGCTTCATATAAAACCACTAGCTGGATAAGAGAAGTCTCAGTTGAGTGGCTTCCAGGCACAAAGATCTGCAGAAGGCACGATGTGGGACAGCAGGCTAAAGAGAAATCTCAGACATGTTTCCCCACAAAAGCATTGCAATCCAACACTTTTTCACATTGTTCGGAATCATATGTTAGGACAGAATACGCAGACATCATAAAAAAAGCAGCAAGGTTCTATATTCTCAATCAGACCTCGTCTTTAATTTGTCTATGTAAAATAACTCTAAATTAAACATTTAATACAAGGCCATCAAAAAGTGTATTTTTTTGGGAGAAACGTAATTTATGAGGGGATCAGAACTTCTTACAGCTGATAATGCTTTTCAATAGAATTAGCAACATAACAAAACAGCTAATATTATAGCTGAAGAATTATAACTCCTATAAAGCAACAAGATAGTTTCACTCACTGTTACTACTTCGCAATTTTAAAACCACCATCTAAAAATAAAAATGCTCTGTCTCTCTCAGGCAGGATTTGGTGACGTTAACATAATGAAATTTCCAGTCCAACAAGAAGTGGCGTTTTGGTCAACCCAAGCAGAGCTGTCCCGAAGTAGGTTGCCGGTAGAGATAGGACTCAAAAGATACAGACCTTTATCACAGCTCACGTGTGACCACCTCGCGGCGCATTGAAGCCGATCACTGCAAGGTGGCCAGATGGGTAAAGAAGGTGGGTGGTCCTGCCCTGCCTCTTATTACGCCCTGGCCATGCCTGCATTCCCACCCCAACTAGGTGTCCTGATTTAGACACATCCAATGTTGAGGGGTACAAAGTAGTTTCAATGTAGTTTCTGTGCTTCTTGGATATAAAATGTTATACAAAAAGGAGTTTCAATATCATGCTCTACTTTTGTAATGATTTGGTATAACATACTCTCTCAAGGGTGGAAACGTGTTCATATTCAGCTAAGCCACTCTAATACTTACTGTGAAATTAGCAACCGTAGTGCATCATGGATATGATGTGAAAATTCTCAGATAAAAATGTAAAAAAATAAATTAAAAAAAAAAACAAAAAACCTACAGCAGCATGACACAGTTGGGAAAAATGAGGGATCAGTTATTATTACTACTACCTTTTATTTATATAGAACCAATAACTTCTTACAGTACATACAGTCAAAGGGTATGAGAAAACTAGAATTGACAGACGAACACAAAGCAATACATTAAGTAAGGAGGGCCCTGCTCCCAAGCTTACATTCTAGAGATTTGCACCTAATACAGAATCGAGATGGAATGATTTCTAAACAAAACAGAAAAAAAAAACAGGTCAGCTACTAAGTTCAATGCTCTAAATTATAGCATATAATGGATTTACGTGGTATAGTTAATAAGTCCTGTATTAATTGCTTCCAGTACAGTAAGTAGTATAATATGCTTTTTAACTATTCTTTTTAGTCATGTTTGCATACCATTGATGAAGCTTTATTATAGCATTTTTAGTTGGTTTAATTTTGTGTAGCCCTATAAATATTTCATGCAAATATATTTTTTTCATATATATATATCCCGATTTTACACATTCATACACACGCATATATTGAACATTGAACTGCCTTAGCTGCCCTACTACTGTAAGCCATGTTTGAATCAATACAGAACGTATTTTAGAAAGCAACAAACAATGAAAACCAGCTCATTCTGTAGCTGCATTTAATCCCTATGTAACTGAAACACAAGGCCATATTTTGAATTTAATTGAAATGGGATTAGGGTCTTGTATTTTTCCCTAGCGGGACTAGTGATGACCTTTGGCAGCTTTGTACGAACCAATGGAAAACTATAACACATTCGGGGGTGCATTCAAAAATGAATTTGCAGGGAACCATTTTGATTGCCAAGATATCCTCATTCACTCACAAGCTATTGCAGCCTGAACCTATTCATTTTCAGCACCGGACAAAATACAGTTTAAATCCTCGCTGTAGCGTCAGACATTAAATCCATATGGAAACAATTAATGAGATACAGACGTCTACAAATGCATTCTGGAACATATCTGGTCTTAGATTCTAAGTAGAAAAACTTCAGTATTCCAAAAGAAAAAAAAAATCCGAACGCTGAACTGTTATGGCAAAGAATGGGAACACAGACAGTTATGAAACAAATATCTTTGTTCAAAGAGGTGATACCTCCCCACTGAGGAGCTGATTGGAGTGAAATCTAGATTTTCTGAAGAAAAAAATAAAAAAAAAGTAAAAGCCCATCACTGTAGAAAAATAACTCATGCATACATACAATCAAATAAGACTACACTGGCATCATAATTTGTATGAACAAGTGATGTCAAAATAAAACAATTACCAAACAATGCAGAAAAGTGGGTGACGGCCAAGGAGACCGAAAAAGTAAGGAGACAAATAAGTAGGTTCGTAGAAGGGATCACAAATCTAAAAAGGATGATGTTTGGGGCCAAGGAAGGATTAAAATGAGGAAAAAAGAAGATACAGAGGAAATGAAAGAAATGAAAAGTGATCCGACTGCATTTCTATTAGCCGACCACATTTTCCTATGCAACATATTGTATTCCTCAACCGTTGCCATGGAATGTCTAGTTACTGAATCATGGGCTTTCTGAATTTTATGAAAACCATACAATACTGGACACAACAAGTCTGACTTTTAGAGATGTCCATTCAAAAATGGAAAAGAGAACTTCAGGGTTAATTAAGGTCAAATGAGAACACTACTACCACCATTACCAGCAAAGGAAAAAGAAGTTGTTTCTAAGCTGTTTAAAAACAAGTGAACAATACAACAATTGGCAAGAAGAGGGGAAAATAAAAGCTAATGGTCTTGTAGCCGGTTAATATTTTCTTTATATCATACGTGTTTGGAGAGACTATCACACAAGCTGTAGTTGTCACTGTAAATATTTGTCACAACCTGTAGAAGTAGGAGCTTTAATGGAAGATAAAAGTTAATATACTGAAAACCCTGTATTTTTATATTTTGACTGCATTATGCAATATGGTCAAATTTACAACATTTTTGCAGTTCACAAAATGGAAAAGAGTGAGATGTACAAGAAAAAAAAAAATGTAGAAACAAACGAAGAAATAGCAGATTAGAACCGTTCGGCCCATCTAGTCTGCCCATTACTTCTGCCATGAAGACTCCACCTAGACTTTGGTCTTGACTTCAATGCAGGATTGCAATATTCCTATCCCATTCATGTTTAAAATATGTATAACAAAATATATACATATTTACATAATGGAAAGTTTAAAAGTTATATTTTCTTATTTCTTTAAAATGGGTTTCCCAAAAAACAAAAAGGAGGAAAAAAAAATCCTGTGAATAATTAAAGTGACCGAAGCCATCATGACCACCATGGTAGAAAAATCAAATCCTTAGCCGGCTCAAAGTTCGCTTGAGTCTTAGGTTTAATCAGTACAAAGCAATTCTGGAACCTCTTAACCTACCACAACTTATTCACTGAAAAGCGCAGAAGTCAAACGTTTAACCCTTTACAAGCAAGGATGGATGAGCTACAAAGAAAGCGTTGCACAGACCAGTGCTACACAAACAGATGGTCTTCGAGAATTATGGGCACGCGTGTGTATTTGATATTTTGCAAAAACAAAAGAAACTAATTGTCGCTAAGCTGGATAAGTGCTTATTACCTATGTTGCATTAATATAAATAATATATGTATAGGCACGCACACATGCAAGAAAACAAAAGACATGGAAACTGACACCATTTCTAGAGCAATTTCTGCAATGTAAGCACATTATAACAGTAACTACCTTCATAGATTGCCTCTTCATGAAAAATCTAAACTTTTAAACCAGGGACTATTCCCAAAAATGAATTCTTATAAGCCGCTTCTTACGCACATATTGATACTTTTGCAAACCCCACCCCATTGATTAATTTATGATTGCGGTAATTAATAGTGAACAAAGGGTACATGTTTTGTAACCTATAATAAAAAGACATAGCAACTTATAGGAGAAGAAAGTTTACACTCCAGGTGCTTAACCACGGTCAACACATGATGTAGATCTATATTTTTCTTGCAATTGGGAAAAGATGCCGTGACAAGCCGTTTTGACAAGAAATAATCATGCATCATATTAAATACTAATCTATGCTTAACAGTTGATAAAACACAAAACAATTACACTTAAGCTGAACTATTACATTGTTGCTGTTATATAAATTCTATGCCAACTAAAAAAAAATACATTTAAAAAAAAAAAAAGTTACAAATTTCTAGAAAAAAAAATACATTGTACAACTGAAAAAACACTAGAGGGTTTTCTTTTTTGGGGAGGGGGGTCAAAAAGCAGAAGGAGGAGACAGAGGTGTCATTTCAACATCCTTGATTTGTTTAAGACAACCATCACATGTGGTAATGAATTAACCTTAAATGAATACTCAAAGCACGCAACCATCTGATGACACTGATTGCTTGTCATATACGACACATAAAGGCCACGTACGTAGATGTACAAAAGGCATTAAGAAAGGCTGTTCTGACTTCTTGAAAACCCCTTGTCTGAACCTGCCATTATGTTGATGCCTTCAAGGACGCAATAACGTACAGTTTGATGTCATTGCAACTTCCAAACCCAAATTCTAGCCCAGTCATCTGGATATTTTTAATTTAAAAAAGGAAAAAAACAAACAGCAACAAATATATAGCAAAAGAGACATCTTTAAAATATCATTAAAATTAAGCCTTCAGCTAAATTTGGGGTTTTTCCAGAATGGTAAATGCAGAGCGCTTAAATCTCTGTGCCCCCCCTCACCTTAAAATATATCCAAATAAATGTGAATTGTGCTCAACTTCCCATAAAAGAACCCAAAGCAATGATTTTCTCTCGAAGGTTTTAAACAGGGCCGTTTAACACTAAACAAGATACATCTACAACCGTACGTCTAGATTAGCTTTTACCACAGGACTGCCAACTTGAGAGAATATGGTATTAAATTCCTGAAGCACCTACATTCCAAAGATAAATGTGCATTAATAGAAGAGCAGTCCACGTTCGGGCTCACAATCAGAGCTAAAATCTTCCATCATATTGAGCGAAGAGCATGTTTTCTCTTCCTCATATAGAGAGGAATCGAGGCAAGTAGCAGAAGAACATACTGCTTCGGATTTCTCTATACGACAAACATTTGGCAGAAAACGTTGTCATGTATGAAGCTGCTCCAGACACGTAAACACGCTACATTTTTTAAAACGGGCAATTAATCTAGAAAAACAAAATACACTTATCCGTCACGTTATTTTCTTCAATCTGTTCATTCTAGATTTGTGTTTAGGTTAACCCAACAATATAGTGTGATTTCTTTAAATTCTTGAAACACTTTATTTGCAGCATTATGAGTAAGTTATCAATCCTTTTTTTCTGTTTAATCGTACAATTCCAGAGGTGTAATGGAACAGGAAAATGTTTCTTAGACAAGAACTAGGTGCTTTTTACATCATGAGTTTGAAAGTAATGGGTGAAATGGCTACAGTTTGATTAAATATACAAATATGTTAGCTGTCTAAACAAAGAGTGTCACGACTAGAATACGACGGTCTTTCAGCCGTCAAGTGACGGGAGCGGTGAAGGGGTTAAAGAGTGGTAAAGTGCTGGAATTCTATGCTGGAGAGCAGACTCCTTCTACATTCCAGAGGGCCAAGCACAGCATTAGTGCAACCACAACAAGCTACCCTTTGTCTTCTCTCCACTCCCCAGGCAGTCTAACGCGCACACCAGTACCGACACAGAGCCCGGGTACTTATTTTCAAGAGAAAACCTCTTTAATGCTCTTAACTTTAGAGCTTACCGACAACCCCCCCTATTGCTTACACTACCCCCCCCCACCCCATCTAATGAAAACAAAGTAGCAACCAATGTTTACAAATCCAATCCATAAAGGGGAAAGGAAAGAAGACGCATCAATCATGTTCTGTTTACTATTCTAGATCATCAAAGCCTTTCTAGAGGAAATTCTAGTTCTACATTAGGGATAAACATCTCTATTAATGTAATCTGCGTAAATAATGCCGAGTCTGAGATCCCCTTGCACTGGATGAAGGTTGAGGGGGCTATTCTTTTCTCCTAGACTGGTATAGATGCATCAGTAACAGTCCAGAAGTAATGCCCTTCCAGACAGTGTGAAGTGGTAAATGGGCAACCCCCTCTTTCCATGCTCCTCAACTTCCCTCACACAGGCTCAGGCAGCAGGCGAGCCGCCCGGCCGTCACGTGACCAGACGCTCCAAAACTCCCAACATTCCAACACAGTATTCTGGAGCTCAAACTCCAGAATCAATAAACTTATATATATATATATATATATATACATATATATATATATATATATATAGAATCATAATCCCTACATCTCCTAAATCAAAAGTAAAGATGAAAAAAAACACTGCTCCAAAAATACAATCATTATTTTCTTTAATGGGGGATGGGTCTAGATGAAAGAAAAAAAAAATCTAACTTTTGTTTTTTTTGTTCTGGAAAACAAAGACAGATCGAATGCAGTTTGGGGTTGGGTATGTAACATTTAAAGCGTTTAATCCTAGCATGTATGGGGGTATACAAGAGGATAGCAGTATAAGTGGAGCCCATCGCCATGCATTGGATTCCATATAAAAGCAAACTGAGATCCAGAAGCAAGAAAAACATCCTTTCTTGAAGAAAGAAGAAGAAAAAAAAACATCCGTAAAACTAGGGACAGATTGAGCTGGAAGTTTGCATCGCATCCTCCTTTTCTCCCTGAGCCTCGGCTGCTTCAGGATCCCTCCCTGAGCTACTGCATCCCCCGTCTGGATGAACAAGGGAGGGATACGGAAAACTCACATTGCTTGCTTCCCCCACCGACAAGGAAGGCAGTTAAAGGTGCATCGCTTTGTCTCTTACCTTTCAGTGATCTTGGTTTAGCTTGCTTGCGGCGAGACATCCTAAAAGCAAGCAGCTGGAGTTGTTCAGTGTCAGCCCGTTAACAACTAAGGCAACAGAAACCGAGGATCCCTTAACAAGAGCACTCTGCTTTCCTGCAGCCTCCCTGTCTGCCCTCTCCACTGGCCAAAAAAAAAAAAAAAAAAACACACACACACACCAAGGAGAAAAAAAAAAAAAACAAAAAAAATTAAGAAAAATGTACAAAAATTATTAAAATACTACAGTTAAAACTGCTGTAACAAATGTTTTTTTTAAAAAAAAAAAACCAGAAAAATTACATTTTTTTTCCTATGGGAGATCACTTGTTAAAATTAAATGATATAACCCTAAAGCATATCTGCAAACTGCAACAGCAAATCGCTAATAGATTTATGAAATAAAGGGCGAAAAAAAAAATGATACTTTTGTTTCACCCCACCAGCTATAGAACTAATATCGGCTAGAAATTCTAAGTGCTGTTGCATAGAGGTGGTGTTTGTTTATTGTTAATATTATGGTTTGGTTGTTGTGGTGTCCAAAGGGAAGGAGGGGGGGGGTGTTGATTATGGGGTGGGGGGTATTTTGTTGGGGTTTTTTCTTTTTGAGAAGGGGGATCTCTCTGCCTGATATCCTGCTCAGAAGGAGCTGGTTGTGCTCCTTGTTTCTGGGAGAGAGGAGGGTAAAAAAAATGAAAAGTCTACGCCTGGTTTCTGGAGAGGATAGCAGATAGAAGGAGATGTGTGCTGCCTCCACATCACAAACCTGCAAGGTCTTGGACTGCGCTGTCGCTCCGGTAGTCCACATAATAATGGAAAATAGAAGCAAGGCCCCTAAAGCCATCAGGATGGCTCCAGAGGGGGCCCCTAACCCGCAGGGACTCGCTCTGTACGTAATCACTGAGGAAATCATTGTCAGCCTGCCTGCACTCACACACAGACAGAGGGGCATGATTAAAAGCCGAGGGGGACTCAGCCAAGACGTGGACTGGACGCCAAGCAGCTACTCAGACCTGGATCGGGAGTCTCTGCAAAGAGGATCAGAGGATAGGAAAATACAGAGCAAATACTAGCGAGCGCACAAGAGCAGCCCCATCACACACACACACACATACTAACACACACACACATACACTGACACACACACACTAACATACACCCCCTCACTTCCCTGCCCACTGTGTGTGTGTGTTATTAAAGATACACAATTGCTAGAGATGGACTGCTCCTTCAATCCGATTTTCCTCTCCCCCTCACCGAAGAAAAGAGAGCAGGCATGTAAAGCTATCTAAGAGTGGAAAGGTCCCTCTTCTGGATGGATTGATGTAGAGATGCACAAAGAGCACAGACTGAAATCATCTTCATAACTAGTTCTTTTGTTGTTGTTGTTGTTCAGATTGTGATTCCTGCAGTAAGTTAGTCCTTAGGACTATTTTGTCTTGTCTCATCATCATCTTATCAATCTCCTCCAAAAAAAAACCCCTCCAGATATGTTTTTTGTTTTTTTTTACTGTGATATGCATTGTGGTAAGATATGAGTTTGGCAACCTTCAAGCAAAGCTTTTCTTTTACAATGCATAGTACACTGTCTAGTATGGGAAAGGGTTAATGAAAGTGAGTTCTGATTTAATGGACAGTGCTTTTCAGTCTTCTAATGCCTTTTATGAGTACACTTCTCAGAGATGGTCTTGGAGGTTTTGTTCTTATTGTAAAATTCCTTATTCTAGAAGAGTGGAATATCATGTACTTTTTTTAATGATGCCATGTTGATATATTATCGCACCTGGAAAACTTTGAATTTACTTTGTCAGCACTTTTGTTGTGAAATGTAGATTTAACATGCCTTATGGGCTTATTAAGATATTATAGGTTTCCTTGTTTAAGTAAAAAAATGCTATTGTGGAATTGAGAGAGTTCCATGGAAATATAGATGTATTTATATATGTTTATATAAAATATTTATACTGTGAATAATTTGATGTACATGTGGATCTATTAATTATATAGATAAATATAATTATATATAAATATATGTATATGTAAAGATATATATCTGTCTAACTGATCTTCATGTATTATAATATGTATAGAGTATACAATACTGTTAATTAGTGTGTAAATATATATATATTAAATCGTTTGCAAATGTCCATAATCAGCTATTTATTGTCAAAGTCGAAGAAAGGGCTTATTAACATAATGATCTGGGAAAGAATGCAAGTGATTTTATTTTAGGTCTGATTATTTGTTTTTGGAATTATAGTATAATTTATAAGATGGGAACAACATTAAAGATCTATTCTTTCATACACGCCTGCCATTAATATAGAAATTCAAAAAAGTATTTTTACATACAGCGTCAACTTGTTACATACACGTACTGTAATATATTAAAATATGGGAAAAATGATATAATTGAGGCGGTTGTGGTATGTCCTAAGTATGGAGTAAGGAGAGAAAACGGTGATGTCTCATTACCTCTCAACTAATCATATGTACTAAGAATTATGTATACGAGGTGACGCTTTGATGCATAATTCATTTGCTTGTGGTGTCTGGAGCCATGCTGCTGGGGTCTGCATAGACATCCGCCATGTAGTGTTAGTCGTGTGTTACGCCAGAACATCTTCAATCTGCTACAATGAAAAAAATATTCCTTCCTTACCCATTGGGTGCCAGTTCCATCATTAGGGTAATGCTAGTAAATGTATTTTTGGCAGATGAGTGGTTAACGGTAACAATATTGGAAATCTAAAAACAACAAGCACTAGTAACACCAATACAGGGTTCTTCCAGTTAATACCCTGTCCTATACTAACTACCGAGATCCTCCTTATGCCTATTAATAAATAGGATGGGCTTGTTAGAATATGAAGAGACTAAGACACATGCTGTAAAGTTTGTGTCATTGAATGGCCTCTTAATTAATGTAAGTGGGTATTCAATCGAGAACCTTGGGGGAAACCAATGGTGGCTGAGTTATAGTAAGATTCCTTTGAGTTAAACAACTTCTTCTAACAACATATCCTGTGAAAAAACCTTACAAAGTGTTATCTTGTGTCTGTTCATGGGTCAACGCTGCAAATTCAATTTACAATTGCTTACAGATCTTTTGTCTCCAGCCAGTATACATCCTTATAGAAACAAGTAAGTATCTAGGGGACCTTAAAGGGAGTCCTAGAGCAATTGTTGAGCCAGAACTCTAATGATGCTTTGGAAGAATACTTTGCTAAAAAGTGTTGCATGGATAAGCATCATAGCTAGCGGTAGATTTACCACAGATGGAGACCAACCCGTCGGCATGCCTTCCAAATTTTTAAACAGCCATACAGGGAAACTTTTATTTTATGGGTCTGGTAAGAGGTATGGCTGGGGGGGAAGGACTTTACTAAGACTTTTTGTGTGACTTACGGATAGCAATTTCTATGACTAACCCCTTAAGGACAATGGGAGGTCCCTAAACCCATTGAAAACAATGCATTTTGAGCCCGTACATGTACGGGCTTTGTCATTAAGGGGCTAATAAGGCTTCTGGAACAAGATGTTTTGTTTACACAATTTCATTTTGTTTATTATGTATTGTTTACATCTTTGTCTTTGGCACTGTATAACACTATGAAATACTCACATCCATCAAACATTCGGAGCTCCTACAAGAAGAGGGACATCATGGGGAAAAAAGGGATTTGGGTCCTAAAGTGGGACAATCAGGAGGTATGCATTTGCTACCCCGGCGTAATCCCCAAAACAACTATGTTTCCCTGAATTCATAACCTTTTGCTATACGCATACAATACACATTTCATTTGAATAGTTCCGCTTTTTGGGAAACCCAGTGAATTTCACATTTGATTTTGACTGTTCCATATTTTCGAGTGGCTAAAGATCACAATATTTTCTTTATTTAAGGGAATGCATTCAGAAACATCTGCAGGCTTCAGAAACAAAATTGCTACGCAAAAATAATTCTAAATTGGAACACCCTAGGTACAGATAAATAAAAAAAGGATCTTTGCAATGTGAAATTCCGTTATTAAAAATCTGAATTTTTTTTTACCTTTTTACCATGTGCCTCTGGCAAGCTAAATAAGATTGTAAACATCTCGGTGTAAAAAAAATTAAATATATATATATATGCCTCAAAACGTTTATGTACAGCTCAGTGGGAAACTCATATACATCATTATTATAAATATAAAAAAAATAATAAAAGTAGACATATATTGAGCATAAGGCAACAGATGTACCCCAAATAACAAAACAAATCATGTCATTACTATATTTATCTCCGATGCCTCTTGTCAAAACAGACCAGGCGCTTCAAATAAGGGAATAAGATGAAAACCAAAGATACAGACCGATGTAGCCTTGTAATTAGAATCTCTGTTGTTATCCCACTATTGGTATTTTTGATCGCTGAAAGGTGTTTTGTATTTCATTTTATTCACGTACATAAACATCCTCCTCCCTTATAGACTCTGTCTGGCGTAGAAATATTTGTTTTCTGAATTCGATCAAATTATCCTTGTCATTATTTATAAACTTGAATATTAAATGTAGCCGATCATGCATGCTAAAGGGATTTCCTTGTATGTGCTGGTCTCCTGCAGCCATTGTTAGGTAGGAGAGACCCAGAGAGAGTACATGTAGGGGGTCAACCACCGAGCTAATTTGATAATACGCAATATAACTAAGGTTTATCTCAGGCTTTGGTATTGTAATCAAGCACAGATTTATAACCTGAGCTACTCTACGAGCAAAATCTGCAGTACACCCCCAGCCTGCTTTGCGTTCCTTGTAATTTGATGTAGAAAGTCGTTTTCAATAAAAATACTTTACAGCATATACTTTTATAACCAGCCTGTGTTGCACTTCTGTTATGGCCTCCCCTGCAGCCTCGAAGGCGCCCCTGACACCCGAGGACGTCTTTAGCAGCTGCTTATATGGTAGCACTACCTCTGTAGGTAACTGGATAATGTGATTATTTACATTACATACAAACCCGGTAATGTCTGAGCCGGTCCTGACAATTTGCAGGCAGACTCTTTACATTCGAAATACAGCACTACTTAAGCCTGTCCTCATATTCTCTATATTGTATTCAAATCCAGAGCTCTCTGAAACCGGGCCTGTCCTAATTATTTTAAGGACACCGCTGACCCCGCATTCTTCGCAATAATCTCAATTTGCCTATTGTCTATTGCTGTAAAAGTCATCCCTGGTAAAGTCTTCTAACGAACTGGACCAGGATAGACAGGGGTCTGCAGCTGACATGCCTAATCCATAAAATGCAACACATATATATATAGAGAGAGAGAGAGAGAGAGAGAGAGAGAGAGAGAGAGAGAGAGAGAGAGAGAGCTGCTGTCCAGGAGATACACTTGATATACTTTCTGCAAGTCAGCTCCAGTGGTGGCTCTGGGAAGGCTGTAGGCAGAGGTCTAGTATGCATGCACAGAAAGTTTTCCCATTGATTTCAATGGCAGCATTTTCATGACACTGATTGGCTATTTGAAGCAACCAATCAGTAGCAAGGATCATCAGACAATGGTGGACAGCTGCAGAACTGCAGTTACAAGATCAGGTAACTGTTTTTTAAAGAATCCATATTAGCATTCTCATAAAGTACTTTAATATGCATTCTTTTAACTGAGGCTGTCTGTGACATTAAACTGTCCCTCTAATATGATAGACTGAATGCTAGAATAGAAGTGATCTACGGTTTAGTAATACTGAGATCTGTAACATGTGGAACCTGTCGATGCCTCTAGATGAATAAAATCTGTGATAATTCAGCAAACTGGTAAAACAAAGCTTGCTAAAAAAAAACACATAACAAAAATAAACAGTAAACTGTTAGAGTCTAATAGTCTAGGTTAAAAGGACATTGCAGACATTAAACAGGTTGAAATACAGGTGTAAAACAGCTTTTTAATCACAGACAAGGGTAGGTAGCTCTCTATAATTATTTATAATCTGGGTGTTTAAACTGAATTGATCTCATGTATCACTAATTAGGTTAAATTAAAATTGTATCTTTCAACTACATAGCCTTTTTTGGTCTTTTATACTATAAAGACTTGTTAAAAAGATTATTATCACTGTTTGAGCTGTTAATACATTTGCATTAAGAATCTGTTTTTTAGCAGAATATAATTTAAATTTAGAAAAGTAGACAAGAAAATAACATCTAGTTTTAAATTAGTAGTAGTTTCATTTTAGTATTCCAGCAGCAAACCATGAAGAATTTAATCTAAACATTATGTGCAATGATTATATTGATCCATCAAACATTCATGAGTGATATGCATACATATATATAACCTTCCTTGTTCTTCACTGTCCATCGAATGCAATATAGTAAATTGCCAATATACATAGAAAGCAATGTCATAACACCGCAGAGAACCAAGGAACTCGTATTGATTATGTAATGCAAGATGGAATTGAGTTATCTTGGGTCAAGCATTTACCGATATAATGCGTAATACCCCCTTTGCTGATATTCTGTCTACCCAACAAGTCATTGTCACAGCTTTTAGCAATACAAAATTCATAAATTGTAATGAACTTTTCATGGATGACTTATATTTATTAATTATTTTAGATGTTTAAATGTTTACCTGATAGAAGTCAGCATTATCTGTTCAATTCCGTACAATGAAGTGATCTCCCTGTACGTTACCCACTGCCGTGCAAAATGTCTGTACTTAAAGGGTTAGCAAGGCATCTTGCATGAATACCAAAAAAGTAGCTTTTTCTTAGGCCAGATCCTGCCATAAATCAGTGGGACATGCAGGGTATTTTCAAAGGATGCCAGATGGCCTGTCCTGGGTGCCATGAAATCTTACAGGGACCAGGCACTGGGGTTACACCCGGGATGCAGCACTAAGCAACTTAAGAGTTATGATGTAAGCAATATGGTTTCATAGTAAAACCATAACATGAAGATCTTTAGCGTGCCGACAGCGTGCCCTCCAGAATGATAGGAAACATGGCAGGAGGGGGTTAAACATGGCCTGAGAAATAACAATGGGTCCCATCACAAACAGATAGATGGGGATATTTGGTAAATTTGTAATAACATTGGGACATGATCAACCCACAGTTATTAGTTATCAGCATACTTAGGGACTTAGGGGGTTTTACCGGGAGAACTCAGAGAGAAGCACTGCTTCTCTTGTTCTCTGGGTCAACAACCGAATCCTACCAGTCGCGAGAGTGGGGTCTTGACACGCCCTACTCCTCGTCCATTTCCCTGTGAAGTAAAACCAGAGCCGAATCTTGGTGTAACAACCAATCAAAATTTTGCTATGAACACCATCTCCATAAAACTTCTGCTGGTAACGAATATAACAAGTGAGGTAGGGCGAGGAATTCACTGTTTCACTCTGTTGGTGAAGATGGCTTCTGGCCCGGTGGGAAAATTAGCCCATAAATAGCTTCCAATGACCCCTCCCAATAAGGCCCGGGACACGTCGTATCCATGAAACCACCCTTAATACAATAACCCCATCCAGCTTACTGTCAATAACAGCCCTGTCATGCATCCCTTACTCTTAATATTCATGGCTTACCTTCATTATCATAAGTTCATAATCATCAAGGAACCAATGTGAATACAAAGCTATCTATACAACTTACACATCACAAAAATAGCCACAAAAAGGGCCAAACGGTAGTTGCATTTATAAGAAGCAGATCTTATTGTGAAGTACACTTGTGCAGCGGTCATCAGTTATTGATGGACTACATGAGTTTAAACTAGATATTAAGAAGAGTGGATTCTGTAAATCAATGCATGTAGAAATTTAGTAGCACTGAATACCTTAATAAAAAAAGTATGCAAAATATAATTTCTTTAAAGGAGCCTGTCTCTGTCACAACTGTTAGCATATATAAATGTATTTATTGAAACTACATATAGCTTGTGATTACTGTTAGACAATCATTCGATTTGGAGATTCCTTGTTTAATCTCAGAGGAGCACAGATCAGCGGCAGTCTGTGGCATAACTAGCATTATCTTATCAGCTAGCTGTTTGAAGATCTTTTTCCCTTCTTCACCCCACACCTACTGACCTGCAGAAGACAGTCAATAATAATAGGGAAAGGTAACTTAATGGAAAAAGAATAATCATGCAGCTCCTTCAATCAAGATGTCTGCTGCCATGTGATTCACATAAAGTGGGTTCTCAATACATATAGAACACATATTTTAATCTGTAAATACCAATGTATACAGTGGTGCATTCTGACCTAGGTCCGGTCCAGGGGACAGCAGCCCCTATGCCGCAAAACAAGACTGAATGATTGAATCACCTGTGCTAATAAGATCAGAAACTTTTGGGAGTTTTAAGAGTAGAAACAAGACAACTAGACAGGCTGTGTCATTGTGTGGTTTCATTCCAGTTTTTATTGAATCAAATGCTTTTTTTAAAAAAAAAAAATTCTATAAAGCATGTCCAGATTATTTTAATCAATCAGCGATATTAAAATTATTGCTTCCCTGTGTGGTGTTTAAACCAAATCTAAAAATATCTCTCACAAAGGTTTGTCTACATTTAAAGGTATTTATTATAAGGTAACAACACAGCAAACACATTTATCTTATACACACGCATAGCCAAACCCCACAGACAACAACCCCCTTTTATCTCTCTCTCTATACATATAACAATTCCCTTCAACACAATTTGATCTCACCCAATGCTAAGCCTCCAGATCCGATAATAGCCCACTGCTGGGAGCTGACTCTTACCACATCCACCATGGAAGGAAAAGGAAAAGAACTGAAGGAGTCCATGTGTGGTATTATATTATATACCCTTCATTTGACGTCACATCCTGTTTCCTCACTTTCTTTAGTGAACTGTGGGAGGGAAGGATTCTAAGAACGCCCACCTTAACCTATTCCCTTTGTTTATGGGGACGAGACAAGTTACCACACCCTGCGGACTATATTTTAAGTAAACATTACCTCGCCAGTAACAACTTGTGACCTTGAGTGTCAGGTAACCTCCTCCCCATAGACTATGGGCCCTGGCCTTGGAAGGGGTTCTGTTTTGGGAGGTGAATACAAGGGGTCCGTTTGGACTACTTCTTCCCTCTGGTACAGAGTGCCATGTTTCCCCAATTACCAGAGACTCTAAAGACTGTGGAGGGTGTTTTATGTGTGGTGTGTTACTCTCCATCGGGGTAGGTCTTACAGGACAGAGACCTCATTAGCCCATATTTTGCACCAAGATCTGATATCCAGCCAGTTTCAGCCAGAAGTCAGGGAAGTGCCCGTGTTTACCATCTACTCCACAGACTACAATAGCGACCACCTACTGGGCTGAGGTGGACAGAGTGCAAATACTGAGTAGTGTCCAAAAGCAGCCAGATAACTATGTGTGTTTTGCTGTGACGATTATACCCTGTGTACTATTTTAAATACTGTTTCCCCTTAAACTGAGTTCATGATTTTACCCCGAGCCAGTAGTCACAGCTGATGTCACTTGAGGGGAAGATGGTAGGGTGGCTGGTTATAGGCGTGTGGTTCAGTGGTCGGAGTAACAGAGGAAGCCGACTTTAGCGGATATACCCATTGAGGAGATCTGTTAAATCGATGTATTATTTCCTCACAGATTTTACTCTATTTACTAAGAAGTCAATTGCCCTACCTTCTTGTTATTTGGGGGTCCTGTTGTTTCTTTTTTATTTTCCTGTCTTATTAATAATTATTTTATTATTGTACGACAATAAAATATTTGGTATAGGCAATTTTAGCATTAAATGCACCATGGGATGCACATCACAGGTTAATAAATCTGAGAGTTGCTTGCGTTTTTCAACTTACCGTATATCAGCTAGACTCTCCCACATTCTCATATATGAAAGTGGACGGAGTTTTGGTGCAAAAGCGAATTGTCTTCATCTCACATTTTTTACTTACTTGCATATGAACATTGGTGAATTTACTAGTTGCATCCTAAAGTTGCAGTTTTTGTTCACTTGCATGCAAACATTGGTATCCTCTGTGTAAAAATGTACACCGCCTCCAATAATTAGCAATGCCCTTACACTGCCCAGATGGGCAAGAAATGGAGGCAGTTGTTTCGGGCACAAGGCTTCATCTCGACCTCCAAGAAACAAACACCATGAAACAAATCTGTTCTTAATGCGATTGTTCTTTGGTTATTGGGTCTCAAAATGGCCTTTCCTGATCTCCTAAGGATGACATTGCTGCAGACCAGCTGAGGATAATATGATTCGCAATTTGTAGTTGTGGTAGAACGTAGAACATAATGTAATGTGTGCATTGTTATCTAATCTTATGTGGCCGCGAGTGTCACAGAGCTGTATTAATTCTCCGGATTTTCACTTGAACTTTTCACTCTTAAATCCACGTGTTGCCAATAAATGTAACACATTGCTGGCCCTGCAGCAGTAAAAAGCTTATCTACATATCCAGTATCATCTACAGAGATGCTCGAATTATTCTCACAGTCTGCAGAAGGCCGGGCTCATTTTCATGCTTGTATAGTTTTGGTAATACATTTGCAATGTCCTGAACTGTGCAGTATAGTTTGATTTAATTGAAACTGTGAACTGGTTTAATATACACATTAAACAACAGAAATATAGCTTGACTCAGAAGTTGCATCAAATATGTTTAGAATCATTCTGGGACTGACGTTGTGAGAAAAAATATTAAAACATAACATAAAAAGGACAGGACTAGGAAAGGAGATGCATAGATCAGATAAGA
This sequence comes from Spea multiplicata, assembly GCA_009364415.1. NCBI lineage: Eukaryota > Metazoa > Chordata > Amphibia > Anura > Pelobatidae > Spea > Spea multiplicata. The sequence goes on from VKOC01000006.1 coordinate 30,083,049, forward strand.
TTGATTTGATTTAGATTGGGTTTGAATGGTGGTGTCCAAACTAAAGCCACTTTACAGAATTATTAACTTTCAGATACATCAATTGGTACAGTTAAATAAACTAAAAATGTACAAAATGATCACAGGAATATGATGGTTTAGGATGAGATCTGGCTCTGCTTGCATCAAGCACTAGAAGTTGGCCAGCGGCTGGGGAGCTGTTCACAAGCCATACTTGACTTTCCCAGAACCCTGAAACTAAAGAGGTAATTTCAAGAAATTCCTTAACCCCCAAAAATTGCTTTAGGCCAACTTTTTTTGACTAGTGTTGCTCCTATGCTGACGGCAACACAATGTTAAATATAGTAAAATGATAATTCCAAATTAACTCCAATCTGCATTAAAACGCCTACGTTAACATTCGAAATGTGTAAAAAATACATGCTATGTGCCTCTGTAGGGCGACTAAGGACCTTCTACCCTGGGTTGTTGTTTGGTCAACAACTGTCCCTGATGTTAGTTAAGCAAGTTGGTTCTGTGATAACAGTTATTTATTGTGACTCGGTCTATTGTTTAGAATAATTTTATCTCCCATATTTTTCAATATATCTTGGTGTAAAACCTTCCCATTAATACAATTAATTTCATATGTTTAATACTGTGACCATCCTGACATGAGAGGCTCTCCCTGGTGTATCTGCTTTTTAACTTTCTTGTTTATGTAATATGTGTAAGAATGAAACCTTGTTGCGCAATCAATCATATTCCTTTTAGGAAGGTCTACAAGATTACCACTAAATTAAACTAGAATTTTACAACAATGATCACAAGTTATGTATATACACACATGTATATGTATATATAACTGATATATATAAAGGATACAGTACACAATATTTCTGAATGTATTGCTTATTTACGCTTATAAATAGATGTATTTTACAGGCCCACTGAAACACTTATTATTATTTATTGGTTAATATAGCGCCATCATACTCTGTGGTGCTGTACAATAATCCAGGCTGTGGAAGCAGCGAAAAAATACCAGGCAATGCTTAATTATGCCGCTGTTTATAAATTGTGATTAAGTACAGTTCATTGCATCATAGTACATTTGTACACGATCAGCCCAAAATATTAGGAAGTCATTTTAATTCAATTGTTACATACAATTCTTAAAGGGATTACTAACAATTTAAGACAAAAAAAACACCCTTGGTTAGTTCTGCAATAAATAACTAAGCGTAAGGAAATCAGTATTAAACCAGGCACAGCAAAACAATGCTATAGATGTTTTTGTCTACCAGACATTGTCCCAAACAGGATTAATAGGTGCATTTTTTGTACCAAAAGTCAATAAACTAATTAAGCATGTTAAATGTCCCTATGTTTTGGCTTTGAACTGCAAATTATTATTGAGACCTATTTTTGAAACGTCATGCTTCACAATAAAAAATTCAATATCCTCTGAGGCTTAATGACGTTCACACAGCATCCAAGACAAGACCACTCAGGTGCGGCCTTAAAAAAAAATTCCACAAAATACTCCAGCTGCGTGTAACATGCACATCTTCGACTTTGTTCGCAGGCAGTTGGTACAAATCTTTCATCCAGTACAATGCAATTCATTCGTCAGATGAGCGAACAAGAACGGCAAAGCTCTGCAGGTCTTCTTGGGCTATTAAGGGGTTAAATTTGGAGAAATAAAGAGACTTCCCATTTATTTTGACCTCCGGTGTAATATACCAGATATAAAACCTTAGAGAACAAAGGTAGAGAGGCAACAAATCAATTAGATCATTAAATCATGCAGAATGAGGCCAGAAATTCAGCTAGTATCACACAGCGCATGAAGCATCACATTGAGATGTATATATACAAAGCTCTGCCACAAAAAAGAAAAAATATAGACGGCACACGAAGACATTATTTAGGAGGCTGTGTGTAGATACAGACGAAAAGCACAAAGAAGAATGTGTAAATAAAATTGTGCATTATCAATGAAAGTGAATTTGATGAATGTAATAGGAAAATAAAATTTGAACAGTAAATTACGGCTAACTTGATTTCATCGTCAAGCTGATCTATTTGCTGAATAAGGATATGGAAGGGGCTCCTCGTTCCAGGCTGTTTGTGTGATACTGTTGGTACATGTACTATTGACACTCTAATGGGGTGAATCTAGGTTTCCAAGAGCCCTAAGTTATGGATGTAATTATACATAAACTGGGGAATGAAACATGTGTTCAATTATATGCTTAGAAACATATATGTTATAGAGATAGAGGGAAGCAATTAGGAGAAGAATATATTTTACTTACGCAAATTAATTTATAGACAGGGTTTCTGGTGTTCATAGACAAATTATTTCAGTTTTCTGGGCAGGGCAACAATGTGATACATTTATACCCAACAAATATTCTGAGCTCCTAGAAAAGAAGGTTATCTGGGGATAAAAAAAGGACAAAGGGATTTAGGGTATAAAAGGGTCTGTTCCTCCAAAGGGGGAACAAGGGTAAACAGGAACGTCTAATGATTAAAGAATGATGAAGAAATTTATGCAAGATTTTGAGTCACAGGGTGAGTGAGCGTGTGAGAAAGTGAGTTAGAGTGAGTGAATGAGTGATAATAAATTTCATTTAAAAACGGGGAAAGCCCACCAAATTTCATAACAATAGCAAGGACAGGAAACAAATCCGTGGTTTTGTTGGTCCATCTGCACATCCCGTGGCATATTGCCCATACTGTTCTTCACAATCCAGCTGCATGAATATGTTGTGTTCTTCATAGTGGTCCTCACCTAGTTTATCTATTTTGCACATTTTATTTTTTTCTATTTTGAAAGATACGGCTGCTTAGAAAAGTAAATAAGGTCCAAAAATATACAATAATATATTATGTATCCTCCCCAATAATCACCACTTTTAAGCCACTTCTATCTACTTCTCTCATCAGGATAAATGTTGATATTAACTATTTGGTTGATAAATAATTACATACAACAGAAAAATAGTTACATAGTTACATAGTTAGTTGGCTGAAAAAAGACATGCGTCCATCTAGTTCAGCCTTTCCCATATCTGTTTCTTTCTTGCTGTTGAAAGGCTAAAAAACTCAAACTAGGGAAAAAAATTCCTTCTTGACCCGAGAATGGCAAACATACTTTACAGACATTCAATGTGTTCTTTTTATAGTATTATTTATTAATTTATTTATTTTGCTAAAATAATAAAGAAAAACAAATAAAATGAACATTACTATTCAAAATGAATCACCATTCATATGGTGATGGCAGAGAAAGGGAATTTCACAGATATTCCTTTACCGTACATTCAGTAGCCTGTAGAGTCCATCTTGTTTTCCCTTGTAGGACAATATTCCATACTTTCTAATGTATACTTACCATGGATCAGCAATAAAATCACTGTAAAAGTATTTACTGCTCGATATGTGCTGAGTGCTCAGTACTCTTACTACAGCTTAGTTATTTCAGTATCTTTGCTTGATGTCTCAGAGGTTTTAAGGAAACACACATGAAATACCAGAACTGCTGCAAGTGTTTTGCTCTTCCTATTCTAAATGAAGATATTTCTTGACAATTTAGCGATTGAGATAAAACCTATTGTTTTAAAAATCATGCCATTAATTATGTCATCTTGGAGGAGAATAGACGGATGGAAGAAATGAAGCACACTCTTTCTAACACTATTCCTACATATGAAAAAGTTTCAAGCATGTGGCTAGAATCAGTGTCGAGGAAGGAAGAACTTCTACTTTTACTGTCTCCAAACAGTTCAGCTCAATCTATGGAACTTGATGTGATAGACCCCAAGTCTTTTGCGTGTTCTAGCAAATTTGTTTAATCAACACTAACAGAATACTTGAAGTTGGCTATTGCAGTGCAACTTCACAAATAGACAGCAAGGAAGACTCGGCCAGCTACATACCAGTAAGTCTTAAGTGAGTAGTTGGGAAATTAACTGAAATTAAATATACGGATGTAAATGGTTTACAAGATCAGTGACAGTATGGAACTTGTAAAACTAACCAAATCTATTTTTGTCTGGGTAACCAAAATAACAGACCAGGGGGGAGATGTAGATGTAGCCTATCTAGATTTTACCAAGGCATTTGATACTCTACCTCATAGTGGACTCATACATACGTTTTTGGATATTTGCAGTGTTTGGATATTAAAATAATTGAATGGATAGGACAATGGTTGAGTGACAGGATACAGAAGGTTGTAGTCAATGGTATATGTTCAAAAGAAGGTCTTTTTACTAGTGAGGTACGACAGAGATTGGTATTTGCTGTCATCGTCTGTATTTATTTTTAATATTGGACTTGTTATCATTATCAATACTGATCAGGATTATTGATCAGGTGATGTAGCTGGTTGAGACAGTAGGGGAACAAAATGAAAATATGTGCATTCAAAGAATACTTAAAGCCAAATCCGGTATATTAATTTATAAGCATTTCTCTTTTGTCTTGCTGTTTTATCTATATATACCAGCAGTTATAGTCTACCACTGAAGGTCAAGGTCATGGGTGCTGCTAAACACATCTGTCTCTTGTAACCGATAATGCTGTAATAAACCACCATCTATTCATATTAGATATCGAGGATACTGAACGTAGTGGCGTCACAACCGGGTGACACCACACCAGGCTGGGAACTCTATGAGAGTGTAATCCGCCTGGGATCACCCTACCATAGCGTGACCGGAGCGGAGGAGGCAGACCTGGCACTGGCAGATCATCACTGGGCGGCTGAGGAAGAATCAGGGCACCACGCACGTCGAGGGTGGGACACCATGTGTCATCGCACCGGGTGACACCAACCCTAGTAGCGCCACTGACTGAACGGCTACATTCAACAAAGCTTTATTCGATATTCGATTCAATATATAAGACAACCCGGGTGATACTCTGACAATTCTTATTTTTATTTTGCTGGAATCCTGGTGCATACATATGTTACCTGGGAATATGAACATTAGGAGAACTTATTGTGAGGACTGGGTCATCGTGTATTTAAAAATAAACACTCACATTGCTGGAACGGTAGTGTATTTAGACAACAGGGTCCACCTTTTACTTTTTTGTGTGTCTTCTGCTATTTCTACGGATCAACACACCAAGGTGTGTTAGGTAGGAGCCTAATATCAACTCTTCCTCGATGTTAAAAAACTCCACTTTACCAATTGGCTTTCTATTTTTGTTTTAGTATTCTATATGAGAATTTGATAAGTGGTGTACATCAAACGTGTAAATATTTTATATGTTCCGAGCATTTTACTGCGTGCAATAATGTATACTGGATTAGCATAATATTTGGAACATTAAACCAAATAAAATGTAAAAAGAAATGACAAGGAAGGCAGACCATGGTAGAAAAGAGACCTTAGAAAATGAACAGTTGTAACACTAGTAAGAATGTGAAGAGTCGGGTAATTCTCTTTGCTTTATTCACTAGAATAAAAAATGAAATAATTTATAATATCATGTATTTTAAAACAGGAGCTATTTGAGAAGGCCAAGAAGCCCTTGAATCCCAAACCCCGAAAGTATTGTATCCCTGGCACCCTTTTCAGCTGCTGGTCAAATGAGAATAAGAGCGATTTATGCCTCAGATGGTGGTGATGTTTCTTCATCTGTGCCGTAGCTGATCTAAATTAACAGAGACTAAGGGAGCTGTCCTTATAACAGGGTTCTGTTGGCATTTGGAGCAGCACAGGAACGGGTTATGTGAGATTTGTGCCATCGGAAAGTCATATATTTCTGTTCCCCAGTACAGATTGGACTGTATACACCACATAGATGGAATGGGACGGAGTAGCTGTTTACTGCAATATTGATGAGCTGCGTACAAATTAGAGCAAAGCATATCTTTACCACTGATAAATCTACTGTGCATAAATTCACATTTAATCTTCAGTTCCAAAAAGAATGTATTAGGTTTAAAGTTAAATACAAAATCAATCTAGGTCAATTATTGTCTCGTTAAAAATATGCTGGTGTGATGATGTATGATAAAAGGCATAATCCCACGCAGCTCAAGTGGGGAAAACAGAGTACAAAAGGTCAGACATCGTTCTTATCAATTCACCTGCCTTGCGTCTCTGGACATCTTATATTGTAGCCAAGGTCCATTTGCCTACATACAACATTTTATCTCCTGCTATTTTGGTTTCGCTTTAATTCCCATGGGTTTGGTGGTTGCTTCACAGTGTTCTAATGTATCTAAACTTTTCCATTTCAAATTAACTTTCATAAAAGCCAGGGGAACAGTTACAAAAGTTTTACATTATCATGAGCACTTATTCCCATGATCTAAAAATTACCTCTTATTTCTCTGTCTAGTGCTTCTTTCCTACGTGGCATGTTGAACGCATTCTTCTATGGCTTCTCTGGTGTCTCATGACTGATATACCTGTAACTTCAAGAAGAACTTTTTCTGATTATCGAATATGGAGATAGATTATCAGTTGTAATGCATTAGTCTCAAGCTCATGTGTGATAAACCTGCCATTGGTTTAGGATTTTCCAAATTAAAGTGACCCTACTACATATGCCTAGGTTTTAGTATTGTAAAAAGTGGATCTAGTTTGCACATCATATTTTGCAACATTTGGAGAAATATGGGGCATATTCTGAGGATTTAATGCTGATTTAAAGCCTCACAAAATACATTATTAAAATACTAGTTTTATTGTAACTGCGCTACTAACTTTCCCCTTTTTCATCACTGAGAACTTCTGCCAACTTTTAGAAAGGAATACAATAAACCTGGATGTATCGACTTAACTGCAAATTAGTATGTATGTATGTAGGTATGTATGTATGTATGTATGTATGTGAGGTTTTTCTGCAAGTTCTAATACGACTTGTATTCACTAAGTCTGCTACCAACTCACAAGCACTTTCTGTTTGGTTACCAACTTTATATATATATATATATATATATATACATAATATTCAAAATGGGGTATTCTACTGGCATTTGCTCTTTTTGTTGTGGATGTCTCTAACAGGGCATATATACATAATTGTGTCTTTATTGTATTTTTAAACGTGTTACATGGTTAAAAATAGTTCACAATTTTATTGGTAAAGTGCGTATTTTTGAGTACAGTAATGGGAGCGTCACTAGGAATTAAAAGACAAAATTAAGTTTATGGTAATGATCATGCGCTCACAGATATAAGTGCATCTCAGCATCACAGTATTTATAGCCCTTACAATCCCATGACATACTTGAAAATGAGATTGCACATCTTGATGGAAAATATGCTTAAATAAATAGATGTTGCTATTGCAAATGATTTATTATGAGATTTATTTGTATGCAGTTTATTAATTTAAAAATGCCCTGGGGTGATCATTTTTGAAGATTACTAATTCCAGAGCATGTCCCACTCTAATTACAAGCATTAGGGATGACTAAGATGGTTTTCCAATAATGAGCCGCAATGAAAATAAGTATGGAGGTGCTCTTCTGTAGGAGCCTGGATTCCTTTCCTAGGGCAAGGCAATACTGATAACAGAGCTGGTGCAATTTTTGGTGGCTATGAAAGACATTGGTGCAATCTAAAATATGTGTGCAATCTGTGTGCAGAAAGCTGTGAATGTTCTAAGAGGGCATTTTATACATCATCCCAGTAAAAGAAGTGTTTTTATTATTTGCACTTGTATATGTACGTTGTTTAGGGCTCACCAGCAGTAATGGCCCTGAATGCATTTTTGGCTTCCTTCCACTTCTAGAAGCAGATCAAAGACCGACTTGGGGCTCAACCTGTGACTCTGCCTCAGGCACCAAGAGCTCTAGAAACGGTTCTGTTGATTGCTCTTCCTGGGTCAGATGCCTCACTTCCCTCTAACATCTTTTTTAACGTACAGAAACCAAAGACAACACTCTTCTCAGCATATCTTCCATAACAATTTCGAAACGGTAAAGGCAAAATGGTGGTATATATTCATGATGACATAATTATTTTTGTGGAGTGCATCATATTACTACCCTTCATGCCGTTTCCTATATTGCTGCTGCTGTGCCTAATGTTTTTGAATTGGTGGTGGCTGCCCTGGGTTCAGAACCTAGAACTGCTTACAAAGCCATCGAAGAAATCTCTATGAGATAATATCCCACCTGGTCAATATTTATAGATGGCGTAATTGCTAGGATTGCTGAGGTCACCTGAGCAAGACCTGTGGCAGTGGTGGCAGCCTGTTGTGGCTTAATTGTGGCATACTATAAATTAATTAGATAATTACACTGAAAAGTGAGAAACAATCCTCATTAGTTGGATCAGCGGCATTCAGTGTTGACCTGGATGGACAAAGTGCTAGAGTAAAAATATGCTGCATTTCATCAATTAAGGTTTTCTTTTTACGTTATTAGAAAATATCCCGCATTTACGTACCCAGCTGTGTACATTTTCAGTAGCGCCATTTAATTATTACTAAAAGTGTCCTTTACATCTTGCTGTGTCGTATACATCAGCTGTAGCCTTATTCTACAGGGAATTCACATATTGTTTTCAAGTGAAAGAAACATGATCTTAATTTGTCATGTCTAATACACATAATTATCTTTTACTGTGTTTTGCTTTAAATGACACGCACAATAAATCACAGACAACCATGTTGCCTTGACGGAAATGCTCGACAATGTAACCAGTAGCTGAAAGGAATATAAATGATTAAATAATGTCATGCAGCTGTTGTATATAAACAGACATCAGGTTCTATTAATAAGGCTTACATTCCAGAGAATATTTCTAAATAATATTTTATGTGTACAAAAGTAATTGGAAATTTTAAAAAAGTGTATATGTTAGAACATGGAGATCTGCAGATGTGTGTGACAGATCTATCAAGAAATGCGTATTTGAAACTCTAAAAACATACGTTGTTGTGAACATTATCACAGTAGGCAAACGCAGCCATATTCATTTCCCTAGTTCTTAAGTCATTTTTGTGCGTTACAATCTAGACTGATTCCTTGGTTGGTATCCCCAATGCTTTTAAAGTTAAAGGATTTCTACAGTTTTATGTTATCCCCTTCTTTTTGCTGCAGGCACTGAAATTTGAACATGCGGGAAATTTTTTGTTTTACACTCCTGTGAGACTAACAGGGACATTCCTGTCAAGGACCATGAATCATATTAATATATATATATATATATATATATATATATATATATATATATATAGCAATCTTTAGATATATTTAAATGTCTACCATAATATGATGATTTCAAGCTCATGCTGCAGTGCTTTACTTATACTTTAGATTAGCTATTGTTTCAAAATCGATTGAAGAAAGATACAGGAAAATTTGACATTGATTAAAAAATGTTCTTATAAACTGTCTATCCTCAAAAAAAAAAATAGTGTTTGCATGCCATCATGAAATGAATCCCAATAAGACTGTAGTGGAAAATTACATTTTAAAATCTATGTCATATAGTCAGAAAATCAAATTCCTGCGTATATGAGAAATTTAAGAAAAATATGCTTGCGTCACCGGCTTTAGTCTTGGCTTACAAAGCTTTACAATGTTAAAGACACATTTACATGCACTCCGATTTGGGTAATAAAAAATAGATCCAAATTCATTTTGACACGTCTGTATTTATTTGAAACCTGATTTCATTACTGTGTTTGGTAGTATTCTGTTTGAAAGGAAATTTATGGAATAATAAATGTGTCAAATTTGTCGATGTGGTTTTCATAGAAAATGTCTGTTATAATTATAGAGCTGCAAAAACAATTTTAACTTAAAGTAACTGGTCCTTAGAATGCAAATACAGCTGATATTAACCATCATGTGCATCTTAATGCATATGATCGCTGAGTGGTCCCGCTGAGTGGTCCCTTTAAATTTTCTTGTAATCCTCCATGCAAGTGCATGGGGGGCTCTGCAGAACCCTCCATATGCGTGTATGTCCCCCTCCCATTTCTAATGCTTTCCGGAGATTTGTTTGGCCTTTACCCATGTGATATTCTCACTCAGTCATCTCCAGTGCTGTCTCAGCAGGGGTTCCAATGGGATCTTACAAGACTCAATGCGATCATGCTCAGAAAGGGGTTTCATTGATTTCAGTGGGAACATTTTCCTGCCACTGAAATGTTGTAAGAAAATGGGACCATGTACTCGGCATTGTGCTTCAGTTCTAGAGCTGCAGCTTCTCCTAAAGGTAATTTTTCATTTTTTTCCCCTACAGGTTGAACAATTCACATTAAGTTACTTATAAAGTTATTTAACAAGCATACTTTGTTAGTGGGACTGACTGGGACACAACCTTTAAACAGAGTCATTGTTGGCATTTTTGTGTTTTCCTTTTGAAAGCGTGTGTACATAGTCAGTTTGTAAATGCTGGCTTCCAGTGCCAATACATGCGCATACACAGAGACCTGATGTTTGTGATTGGTTTTCACTGATCAAATAAAAATAATGAAGACTACCTCTTTAAAGTTTTTCTTAAAAAAAAATAATAAACTCAAAATAAAGTTCACAAAATCATACCTCCATGAAATTATTTTCATTAGTAGTACCAATGTTTTTGATTTATCCTTATAAGCAATGAAGGTGAACCAAGGTCATGCCTTAAGATCAAAAAGAAGGTGATTTCACCTTTATCAAAAGCAATATTTTATTCACCATTAGAGCTGCCAATGATTATGTACCCACTAATGAGCTAGAGTTTATGGTAAATGTTGCAGTAAAACATTTTCAAGGAAAGGTTGGTCCCGTCTTACACAGAAATGATACATATGTATGAATGGCCTTTTAATGAAACACTGGCTGTTACAAGAATCCCAGCACTTCACATATATAAATGTAACATTTCAGGGATGCTTCAAACAGTGCATTGATTCTCAGCCATATTGGTTAATGTCATTCGCTATGATTTAAAGGGGAACTTTCACTATTTTTGTTCACATGGCCTATTTGTATTGTCAGTAGGGTACTAAACAATGTGTGCTTAAGTAGTGTTGTTATTTGAAGCAGAAAAGAAGGAAAATGTACATCGTTTCACGGGTGTTCCTTAGCACCTGTTTTCCCCCATGTGTGTCATATTTCCTAGCTGGATATTGGATGCTTGGTGATGCTCTCGCGTCCAGCGAGAAGCAGAGGCTACAGGACAGCGGAGTACGTGGGAACATCGTGGGGGTAGTGCCACTTCTGGGCTGGACTGGCAATAACTAGGTTGCCCTGGCACTTTTTTTAAGTAAGTACATCTTATGGCTGGATTTGTGCGGCCGCACACCTCATGTAGCGTATGGCCAGTCATATCCAGCCAGTGGCCCTACCCTGCAGCAGTGTGTGGTTCTGTCAGCCAGCAGCCCACGGGGTATTTGGCCACTGTGTCAGATGGCCAGTCTGGGCCTGGACTGCACTTGCTTAAAATGGAAGTCTATTTGTGTGCTAGCTTGGACATAGGAAGTGCTGTGAATAAAAGACTATTGCAGCAAATGCAGAAGCATTTTGGTATTTATGAGACAATCGCGATTTGTGGCATCTATACTTACATGATTACATTGCACATTGGGCCAAGTGTCACGCAACCGGTGTTGTCTTACATTCTCTAAGAGACCTCCACTCAAGAGACATAGATGCACAAATATTAAATATATATTTCTTACTTCCATAACAAAATACAAATCAATGTAAGAACACAATTTCCCATTAGGCTAGTGTTTTTCCCATACAAGGTTGTGTAGGGTTACAAACGTTTCTCAGACACTTGAGGGTACTCTATTTGTGCACACACAAGGACAATCGACACTTCATCCATCATATGTTAATTTAATGCATATGATAACTGCATGGTCCCTTTAAATGTGCATATTGTCTCTTTTTGCGTAGCATTTGCCCCAACCAAACGGCCAATCTGTGGAAGGATGAACGGGCAACGAAGAAGCAGGGCTAGCTGCAGGGTAAATTCTTTTTTTTTGAAGAATGCATATTACAGTATTCACAGTACATTTTCCTTACTTGGACTGTCAGGGACATTAAACTGTCCCTTTAATTAAAATGCTGCAATTACCTTTTTAAGTGTCCATGTAGTGATTATCAGCAAAGCCCTTGAGTCCTCACCTTCATCATTACAGTGAAAAGATCCATCCCAAAAATAAAACAAACAAACAAATAATTCCCCCATGATCTGAGCGTTTATTTCAGGAAAACAATAATTCTGGATAACTAAGAGTTTTTGTTTAATCTATGCTGGCAGTAACATGGAAAGATACACTTAAAATACTAGACTCCACTGCATGAAAAAGAAAAAAAACAGTTTGCACATATTTAGACACTCAGATTAATAATTTTGTCATAATTGTCAAAAAATCATGTAATAAAAATAAGTACTCAATTACAGTATAAATACAAAATGTGTTTAGGATTATATAATCTTCTGTTTAACACTCAAGAATACAAAGACAGAAGGCTACCTTATAATTCCCAAATGACAATATATGAACAATAGAAAATAACACTAGAAACGGCATGTTCCATTTGCTACTGGGAATTAGACCAGTATCTTCCATGTACAAACCAACAAACATATAGTGAATGCTGGCAGGAGGTGTATTTTCTGATCAGCCACTGTATTGTATGGTATGTATATCTAAGTAAGCAACCAAGAAACAAAGGCTGTTGATCATGAATCTGTTTTGTGCAGACAATCTTCATGTTTGTGAGTATATTATGTTGTGTTTTTTCCAATGTGAATATAATAAAAGGTGTTACGCAGTGGGAGTTGTTCTTTGCCCGTCTTTGTAGAAAAGCAGATCTATAGAAGCAGCAGCAGATGCAGTGTCTTGGGAAGACAAAATCGGCTTGAGGTTGAGCATTCAGATTTTTTCTTAAAACAATTCATTGAGTTAAAATATGAACTCTTCCAAATAATTTCCCAATTGCAAAAATGATATTGCATCTGAAAAGTAATGGCTTCTAGAAATGGATATCTCAGCCAACAGTAGCTGAACTTTAATTGAAGTTTACAGAAGTGCCTGTGAAGACAGAGGGAGAGTTGCACCGGGTTTGTGGTCTCCTACCACAAAATGCTGGCTTTAATATTGTTCATAGAAATCATTGTGAATGAGTTGACAATTCAAACTGCTTATCCATTCTGGAATTAGAAATGAATACTGTACATGCACTGTTCAGAGGCTCTACAAAGGGCTATGAAATAAGTCCAAGGCATCCCAAAAAAAAGGATGAATTGGGTTGTGTCACTATAGCAGTGCAAATATGGGTAATATTTGTTTCACAATTCGGTCAGGACTATTAATGATGCAACTCTTGTTCAAATAATGATGATCAGACCAAGGCCAATTTACACTGGTGGATATAGTCCTTCAAAGAAAAAAACATTAACATTGATGTTAAGAGGTAAGCAGACAGATGATTTGGTCAAATGTATGCCATCTGAAAGGCAATAAAAATATAGTGAAACTGAGCAACCAAAATGATAAATTATACATTTCATCATGATAGACAAAGGTTTTGTAATGTTTTAATTGAAAAACCAATTCTTGTTACTCTGATGGGTTGCTGATCACTGGGATTACGTTCTACATATGAGCACAGAGGGGCTCTTTAGACCCCTTTAAACTCTTGCGGGCCAAAGTGCAGGTTAGCTGGCTGGCATTGAGTATAGCGCACCAGCACTTTGGCCGAACATATCTCATGCATACCTATGGGCAGGGAAAGAGACCAAGGGGACACTCATTAAAGTACATATGATGGCTGGAGTGTCTCCTTACTTTGCTGTAACTTTAATATTTTTTAAAAAAATATATAGTGTTGAAAAGTTTACTACATTTCAAATGCAAAGTTTTTTAAGCATACTGTATTATTTTAACTGTGTAACTGTGACATTGTGTTTAAAAAGAAAAGAATAATTACAGTCAATAAAACCAGCTAACTGCATAAAGTGAGGTGGAATTAATATTTAGATTGGTTAATGCATATATTAATCCTGTACCTTAAAGCATTCCCATGACAAAAGAAAGACTTCAAAAGAAAGAGACTCTCTATTGTGAGCTATTAAACTATATTATATAGTTGCATTTCATTCTGAGAGATGCCTTTCAATTTAAGTATAGCTAAAGTCCTAGATAATAATGGCTACCAAATTAAACATAGTATCTTTTATCACTAATATGAGCAGGGTTCCAATAAAAAATGAATCTGGCATCAGTTGTACCTAATCATATTTATCTAATTATATGATAGATAGAACCGAATAGTTTTATCTTTTATGTACATCTGAGGTTGCAAAATATGCCAAGTTTTTTTTACTGTTGTGTTATCCTCTTAGTTGCATGAAGACACAGCTTGTCAGGGTCCACTTTTTGCTGCCTGAACCACTGCTTAATTATACATCAGGCATATCCATCTGATACCACTAGTGGCCACCCTCCTACCTCTGGAGTGCTCAGTATCCTTTTATCAGATACAGCTGCGCCTCATTACCTGAGTGAAGCCCTGCCTTTATAAAACCTGCCCTGCCCTTCAGTCAGGGCATAGGCATTGACGTGTAAGGACTCCTTGGGTCTGGGTCTGGGTCTGGGTCTGAGTCTATACACGTGCCTGGCCATGTATTGTTCTGTTCCTGTCCCTTCCAGTGGGCCTCCGTTCCCGTCCGCCCTTCCAGTGGGCTTACCTGCCAGTGGGCCTGTGCCTGAACCCAAGCCTGTACCTGAACCTTCCGTCCGCCCTGCCAGTGAGCTTACCTGCCAGTGTGCCTGTGCCTGTACCTGAACCCGAGCCTGTACCTGAACCCGAGCCTGCCAGTGGGGCTTACCTGCCGTCTGCCCTCTGCCTCAGCTCCCCTGTCTCTGCCTCAGCTCCCTTCTATCCGTTTTCCAGTTCTGCTACTCTGTCTGTACCTACCTATCCTTCAATATGCATAAAGGGGTACAGACAGACTCGCCCGTATCCCCTGCACATGGGCTCCTACCCGACCTGCTCGCCAGGGTCCTGACAGAGCTACAGATGTCTTCACAACAGCTTTATTATACATAAACATTACTTATAAACACAATAGTAATAGCTAATAAGGATACAACATTTCTTTTTGATTTAAAAAAAATACACTTGGAATTTGTTAGCTGTGTTTCTGGACCACTTTTACTCTTTTAGAATCCCAAGGCCAAATTATATTTATCTATATAGCACCAGCACATTCTGCATAGCTGTTACTACAGAGTCAGTAGAATATTTTAAAATCCCATACAATAACAAACTTGCTCTTGCGAGCAAGGGCCGGCCCTACCATGGAGCAGAGTGGGGCAATTGCTCCAGGCAGCACTTTTGAAGAGGTGGCACTTTGCTGCCCCAAGTGCCGAATGGTTTTCGCTTACCAAGTTGTCAGTACCCGCTGGATGCCCCTCTCCTCTGCAAGCCCACTAGCTCGGTCTCAGTGCCGGCTTGTAATGCTGAGCGCCTGAAGATGACGGCTTTTTTGGCGCTCAGCAGTAATGCAGCGCGCACCGTGGCAGAGCAGGGCGACTCGCTGCAGGACTGCTGCAAGGTAAGTTGCGAGCTTACAATAGTTGATGGTTGAGGGGAAGTGAAACAGTAGAAGAGGAGTGCTTGGATGAAGGTGAGTTGGTTGAGTCAGGATGATCTGTAGAGGTCATTGGTGGTTCAGATGGCTTCATTAGGACGCTGGCTAAGAGTGTTAATAAGAAATGTTATACACTTCTTGGAAAACGGTGTGTTTTCAGAGAGCTTTTGAAAGTCAGCATGAGTGAAATCCTGAATGCAGGAGTGGGAAGAGGGAAGATTGTAGAAAAGAGAGACAGAGTTGTTAAGGGCTCTGTAAGTGAGGGTCAGAAGTCACTGAACATGATCACAGGGGGTCACATTATGCCATAATGTTGCCCATCAACCTCTGCCAATCTACATGTTTAAGTTGTGTCTCCTATTAACTGTTTTTAAAATATGATTATTTAAAGGGATATATCAACTGATATACATCACACTAAGGTCCATGTTTGGAATTTCTTGAGGCTGTTCTACAACTTGCTATGTTTTCTATAACTATTCTGTCTATCCATCCAGTGTATATCAAAGTCATTTTTACAATAGACACAAAGGTATTTTAATAAACTAATGTCTTCTCTTTGTAAAACTTTATTTTATTACAAGCCACCCTGGAACGGACCCCATATCCAGGCCCAAAGATCGATGGGTCCAATGATTTTACAGACAATCCATATAAATCTTTAACTTTGACAGACATTTCCTCACTTTTTCCATGGGATTCGACAATGATGCAGACTTCTAGTGAATTGGGGGCAATGGTTTCTTCCATGCTCTTGCAATTGCTAGCCGGAAATAATAATAATATCAGACAAAGCCTAAGCTATATTTCATGTAACATTATAATTTGGAGCTGCCAATATTAAGTAGTTGATTTTCATGCTAGTTCTAGCTGTCAATGAAAAAAATAAGTATACATTACTTACATACACTAACCCATACAATTTATAAGCTGTGTCATACTTTTCTATTGTAGTGACATTCATTATGTCTTGTGGAAGGTAATTAACTGAGTTTCCAGGAGCCCCTTGCCAGGAGAAATGCAATATATTTATATAGCTCAGCTGGAGAATTTTCTTTCCTTTACACTTTACCGAATGAGTATGCATTTGAACTCCATTAACATTTGTTATTCAGCTAAGCATCAGCAAAGACATTAAATAAGATGAACAGTTGTTATTAGCAAATAATTAGCAGGGTACATAACAACCTCTACTACCCTGAATAGATTTTTTATGTCATAGAATAAATTAATATGTTATACCATTTGGACGAATTCCCTTTCCTAATGAGACATGTGACTTACCTTGTATAATATAAAAGAAACACTATTTTTAGAAAGGTTTAGTATAAAAACAATTAACAGTATGTAATAGGGTGGCTATTCGGACTACAGTAGGTGATTTACATAAGTATTTGTGTATTTGTTCCAATGCATTTATGTTCAGAATTAGTATTTTAATTTACACATTTTTATTAAAATATATATAATTTTGCATAGCTAGTTTTTAGTTAATTTATCCCATTCCCTGCTATAGCATTACATTACATTTATTTAGTGTGAGTGGCGCTCTCCAGGTTAGGCTCTTGATGTGCTCCTGTCTGCAGTGTCGTCACCTAATTTCTCATGACCGCAAGCTTGGCGTGTCAAGCACTTTAAATGGCCTTCAGTATCTGTGGCAGTGTACAATGGAGTTCATCTATGTCTGTAAGTTGATGTTACTACTGCTGTATAACTGTTATTTTAGTTAATTGAATTAATTATATTTAAAGTATTTAGTACAAACCCAATCTTATTGTAATATTTAATGTATTATATTAACCAGTGATATACTTGGATTTAATGCTCTGGTAATATCTTTGATTAATTTCCAGGTTATTCTAGGTTATTATTTGATAGATTTTATATGATTCATTTATTGTCAGTATTATTTCAATATATACACTCTATGGACAAAAGTATTGGGACACACCTCTTCATTATCGAATTTAGCTTTTTCAATCAGACCCATTACCACAGGTATATAAAATCAAGCACCATGCATTCTGCATTTGCAAACATTTGTGGGGGAAAATGGGTCATTCTGAAGAGCATGGTACTGTGATAGGATGTCACCTTTGCAATAAGTCAGTTTGTGAAATTTCATTCCTGTTAGATATTCCACAGTCAACTGTAAATGGCATTACTGGAAAGTGGAAGCGTTTAGAAACAGCAGCTACTTAGCCACGAAGCAGAAGACCACCGAGCGCGGAGTCACCAATGCTCTGCTGATTCCATAGCTGGAATGCCAAACCTCTACTGGCATTAATACCACAATATTACAAAAACTGTGCAGTGCAGCTTCATGGAATGGGTTTCCACTGCCAAGCAGCTGCATGCAAGCCTCACATCAACTATCAACAATGCCAAGTGTCGGATAGAGTGGTGTAAAGTACGCAGCCACTGGACTCGGAGCAGTTCTATGGATCACACTTCTCTGTTTGGCAGTCTGAAGGAGGGGCTGGGTTTGGTGGATGCCAGGAGAACGTTACTTGCCTGCCTGCATTGTGCCAACTGTAACGTTTGGTGGAGGAGGAATAATGGTCTGGGGCTTTTTTGCAGGGGTTGGGATCCTTACTTACAGTGAAGAGAAACCTTAATTCTTCAGCATACAAAGACATTTTGGACAAAGCTATGCTTCCAACTTTGTGGGAACAGTTTGGGGAAGGCCTATTCAAGCATGACTGTGCCCCAATACACAATGCAAGGTCCATAGAGACATGGTTGGATGTGTTTGGTGTGGAAGAACTTGACTGGCCCGCACAAAGCCCTAACTTCCACCCCATCAAACACCTTTGGGATGAACTGGAAAGTAAATTGCGAGTCAAGCCTTCTTATCCAACATCAGTGCCTGACCTCACAAATGCTGCACTGGATAATTGCGTGAAAATTCCCACATAAACACTCCAAAATCTTGTAGAAAGCCTTTCAGGAAGAGTGGAAGCTGTTATAGGGACAAAAGGGGGACCAAGTCCATATTAATCCATAGTTTTGTCCACATAGCGTATATATATATATATATATATATATATAAGTGTGTGCAAAGCAATAGAGCTGACCTAGTAAATTTATTTTAACATACACTAAGTATTGTAAAAAAGGTAAGGTATTGTAAGATATTGTAAAAAAAGAGATGTCCCTTGATGGCACATTAGCCTGTTGAACATTGACAGATGCCTAAATGGTCCATAGCAATGGCAAGTCATGTTGAGGTGCAATAGAACTTGGTGATAAAAGCTGCACCATAATAACTAAGTGGGGATAAATTAAGCTATGTGAGTTGGACATAGTGGGTGTAGATTTGGGGTAGTGGGTGTTTACTAGAACATTTTTTCTTGTAAGTATTTGGTGGCAGTGTCCAAAACTAAATATTAAAAATAATTTTCACAAACAGCATTATATTGGACATAACTGTAGCAGAAGATGCTGTAAAGAATAGACCATTATTCCTGGAGGGTTGTCTGTGTTTTTCTGCGGCTTCCTGAGATTCTGTAGCCTTTAGCTATGGACTTTTCTCTGGCTTCCGATGTGCTTTTTTTGTCATTGTTACTTTGATAAAACACTTACATATCTCTAGAGGTATTTCTCTGAAAACACTCATTTTATTATTATTATTTATAAAATAATTTGGGTGGCAAAAAAAAGCATATTTGGGATATATGTTTCTAGAGTTCTAGGTGTGTTCAAATCAGGAAATGTACTAGGAAAACCTACACTTGTTCTTACATTGTGTTAAATACCTTGAAGCATTTAAACCATCATTGTTACCACAATGCTACGTGTTAAAAACGTCATCTCTACTTGAGAAGGACAAAGTTCTGTTCCACCTCTTGAATATTGGTCTCTCCACCTCAGCTGTTGCCTACCTTTTTTCCCTGAGAGGAGAGGCATTCCATGGTGGTATGCTGTAAAAGCCGCGACAGGTCCCACGTGATTGTATTAGAAGCGCCGGATGTGACATCACATCCGATGCTTGTCTTACAGATGCATGGGACCTTCCCAAGGTCCGTCAGTGTGCTGATCTGCGCGTGTGCACTGCAGTCTACAGATTGGCACGCTGACAGAGCTTGTTCTGGGACACGTCCTACAGCTCTTGGCTGCCATGACTGCAAGCCCAGGAATTGTACAGCACTCCATCTGCTGGTCAGTCCACATACTCACATATTTGACACAACAGTACATGTAGAATTTGCATTCCCCTAACTTTCTGCTTGACCCTTTTCCAGTTTTAATTGAAACACCTGAGCTACACAGCCTTTAACATCTCTTCACTTTCCCATATCACTGCACTTATCTCCAAATACATGTCTACCCTCTTTCTTTCATCTTACTATGACATTATAATCTCTTTCCAGTTATGTACGCAGAATTTCATTCACACTGTACCTATTACTTAGAGTAAATCTCTCACTAAAAACCCACCTATTTAGAGAACCATACAAACGAATAGACTTGTGCATCCGGATTTGTACTCATTTTTAATAAAAAGTGCCAATTTCATCAATTCGTACAAATGTCCGAAAAAGAAGCAAAGAGCTCCAAATTTTCATTTAAATGTTGTTGTTTTTTTTTTACTCACTCTTAATCATTCTGTCACACTTTGTAATGTCCTGGTAAGTAGATCCTAGGAGTGGGAGCCCAGCAGCAGGCAAAAGGGTTACTCAGGTACAATCAGAGGTCATAGAGGCAGGTGGCAAAAGGTTTACCATATACTGTACAGTCTATGATCACAAAGCTCAGCCCCCTGCAGAAATCGGTGCTACCTCACTGCTACTTTCTCCAGCTCCCTGCAAGGATGCGTGGAGTGAAGACCCGGGCAACCTGGAACAAGGGAGAGGTGCAATGAGAGGCCTAATGCAGAAATACTTGCAGAGAAAGAGAGGTGCAGAAACGCTTCTCTTCCTCAACGAATCTGTCTTTGTTATTCTGGCCTCTCAGTACACATCCACAAAAAGATAGAGCCTCCTGGCACACCTTCTTCCTTGGAGGCTCTGCTGTTTTGGTAATTTGTACCACTGAACCTTTTTGAACAACTGCATGATAAATAAAGACAAAAATTCCATTTGTAACTAGGGTGTAGTAGTTATGAGTGGTCAGACCTTTTCTAAAGAACCTGGCTCTCTAATTATAATGAAATTCCTTTCCAATAGTATGAAGGGTTGATGTGGCATTATTATGCAGATCCTCATAATGACTAATTCCCTAAAAAGAACATTGGCTTGGGTGTGTGTAAATATACAATGCTTGTGCTAATTAGAAAGGGCTCTTGTGACCAAGGCAATTGCTGTATATATTACTACCAAACATTCCCAGCACCTCATTCCCAGATGCTCGTCATTATTACCAAAAAGGGTTATGATGCTGCTTAGCACACATAATCCTAGGAAATGTTATCTATGTTAGGATACATCATAGGATGTTTGCAGAGCAAAAACTGACGGAGCCTACCGATACATCCTCTCCCCTGTTTGAGGTTCCCCATGAGACCAAAATAATGAAGACAGATTCACAAACAAAGAGATATGCATTATTTTGGCCTGTTGGGATACTTCCAAAAAAGGAAAGGATCATGGGGGACAGCCTCTCCCTCGTTTTGCCAATTAGAAGAGAGGGTGTGCCCAAAGGCAAGAAATTAACAGATATGGGAAAGGCTGAACTTGATGGACGCAATTATGTCTTTTTTCAGCCTATGTAATGATGTAAAGCAGACAGAAGAACAAGAAGATGCAAGAGAAGAACCTCAGCTGTGAGGCTAGGTGACAGGGGCATGGCATTGGTCAACATAGAAGGAAACAAAAAAATTGTCATCTACAACCTAGCCCGTAATACCCTCAACCTGTGAGATCGCAACTCCACTCAGTTCTCCACACCATTTTCACTATAACCAAATCATCTTAACCCAATACGTCCCTCTCTTACTGTCTCATTCTCCTTTAACCACTTCTGCTTCTGTACGAATAAGCCTTAACGTGTGTTAATCTTGTAATAGCATCTGATGCATAGTGGTTATGCCAAAGCCAGGTATCACAGGGTTAATACATTGAATACATAGGACTTTATGTATATTTTGTCTCAGTCTCAAGGTCATGACCTTTTGTGCATATTTATTTATGGACTTCAGCTTTAATAATTCTCATTTTTTAGTTCAACATATTAACGTGGAACATGAAGTGCTTTCAACAGAAAGCTCTTATCATTATGAATTACCTTTCTGGTTCCCTTGACAATTTTAATATACTTTTTACGGCATATTGAAAGTTTATACTCTTTAACTGCTTTCTATTGTCCACTATTTCACTTGATACACTCATCTGAATAGATCTGATGTGGTTACAATTATAATAATTTACTTAAAAAGGGCCATGTTGTACAGCTGTGTGGTAATACTAACAAATACATACAGATAAAGCCATGTACAAATTGGAGCAACGCTGTTGATGAGAAAATGGGGTAGTATTAAAATATTTTGGAACCTTGGTTAGAATTCACACTGCAGTTCAGAAAATGTCTGCAAATGTCACTCGTTCCACATCTTGTTTGATAACATACACTGTTGGTTTAGTTGGGTAATACAGGTTCTTTTGGATGGCAAAAATATAAAAGTTAGTGGAGTTAGTATTATTTTGTGTAGATTACATTAATGATTGACTTAAGGATAGTAAATATCCAAAAAACACAAAATGTCCAGGGCCAGACTATTTGACAAACCAGTCAAATGCCTAATGGGCCGCTGGCCTATAGCACCCCATACTTATAAGATCTGCTGCTTGCAGTGTGTGGTCGTTGGCTGGAAATGAGTGGAAACATGTATGTCATTTGGCAGCTGCTGGTCTTAAAATGTAAGGACCACTTAGTAATTCCGAGTCCAGCGTGCATCTGTTTAGAACATGGCTTTGTTTTTATTCAGACAGATGAATACTTGCAATGAAGAAAATACATTATATATATATTCATCTTTTTAGAGCCACAGAGTTTGCCCCGACCCGAGATTATATTACAAAAATACAGAATGCAGAGAAGTGCAATATTTTGATCATTTGAAATATGAGCCAACCAGCATAATCTCAGCAAAAGAAAAGAAGAATAAAAAAACAGCAAAATGCCTTCATAACCCCCGTAGCCATCAAAGACACGTGCAATGCAGGGCATCAGGGTGCACTACACCGATTTCATCTTTAATGTATTTGCATCTCTGATGTGGTGAGTGAATTAAAATTTATCTTACAAGTACAAAACTCTAGCTAGCTCTGTTGCATGTCAGTGTTCCAGAGGTCTTGCATCCAGCTTTGTATTGGGCCACGTGGAGTCAAGATGAATCACATTTTTTGTATTCTTTCAAATGAGAAAACATCTCTTGATAGGCAGGAGTTGAATACATACATTTTCTGTTCTATTGTGTTCGGTCAGATTACTCCCTGGCTTCTCTGGCATCATTCTGTTTTCCCACACGATTTATATACAATAGAAATATTAGACACCACCCGGAAAAGTTAATTGAAGTGGTGAAGAAGCAATCTGTAATTCTATTTAAATAGCCTATATTCCTAATGGCCATTTTGATACAAAGATCAGACATTGCACTTTACAGTCTTAGCTCACAAGACATTAGGAATTTAATGTGTACCAAAAATTACCTTTCATAGTTATTCTAGTCTACGTCTATTCCTCTGTTTCCATCTTCCAATACAATCTTTCTTCTAATGACATGCCATAATGTTTTTCTTACAAATTTATTGCCACTTCAGACAAACCTTTTTGTTCTACTGTGTTTATTAATAATACATTTCAAAGCGCATGCTTTTTATTCTCTGTCAAGTCTTCTCATTATTATATTGCTACAGTGACATTACATATAGTTTAAGGATTTTAAAGGATTTTTTAGTGAGAAAAGATATTAGGCTGTTTTTGTAAAGGTAACACTGGAACCCTGTTATTTTCTAGGAAGCATAAGAACGCACCTGTTCAAAAGTTTGGGGTCAGGGTCAAATTTCCTGCTGCAAAATAATGTGAAAGGGTGTTTACAGCTACAATCATTATTTACAACATTAACAATATCCATACTGTATTTCTGATCAATTTCATGTTAATTTAATGGACAAAAGTTGTTCTTCCTTCAAAAACAAGGAGATTTTATGTGACCACCATTGAGACATTTAGATCATAGCAGTGCATCTGGTCTTTTTACTTTAAGTGGGGACAGCTGTGATGGACCTTCATCAATTTTATGATATTCCGTTCCTCCATGCAGTAAACTTTAACACTTTAATACTTCTTCAAAATACTTTATCAAGTAACCATAAACACATGAGCTCTATATATAACTTTAACTGTGAACCTTTGATCCAAAGTGATAACTGTCCTTCTATCCACTGCACTGTCCTTCTATCCACTGCATCTAACATGCTAGCCGCATAATCATGTCTTTTGATTGTCATAGGGGATATTGTTTTCCTTTAAATGTGTAATTGTAAAGGAATGAGAGAGACTATAGTATTCTTAAAAATGAAATTATGGCTGCATACCCTCAATTTTTCTCTGTTCTATTCTTATAATATATGCAAAGTAGAATGTTTTTCTGAAATGGTAATATTCATCTCAGAAATACCTTCAGTGCTTTTAACCTATAAATAAGAAATAAGCTCATGGAAATTAGACAATACTGATAGACTGAGGACATTTAGAGTGTTCACAGCTTGCAGATCATTTAGAAATGTTTTTAGGCACTGAATACTTATCAGACCATTCATGCAATATAACTTTTACCGGTGTTGTGGACCAAGAAGTCGAGTTCTTTTCTTCATCAGTTTATTTTCATACAGATAAAAAATAAATCACTTAATACACATAAAAGTCTTTATATTACATTAATTAATTAAATTCTTATATATGAAAATTATTTGGTTAAACATGATAATGCACCTCTCGAATAATAATAATAATAATAATGGCAAAACCGACATGATCACAGAGAGAAAGCCAAAATCTTAGGAGCTGTTCTGAGCATCTGTGAAGACCATTAAGGTTTATATATGTACAGTATATACTTTTGTGTGTTCGCATATATGTCTGTGAAAAAAGAGAATATTTTTGTTATATATATATGAAGAGAAAGATTTGTATGTATAATGAACTTGATTTATCTGGATTTAGTGCCTAAAGGGCCACTTAAGTCACTTCTCTGGGTCTAGCATAGTGTTTGAACTCTTCTGAAATGGAAGGAAAAACAATAAAAAATGCAGTTTATATAAACACAGTCATTGGCTTAATGTAATACATGAAAGCACATGATGTCTCACTAAAACAGGTCCCTTCTACATCAAAGTTAAATATAATCTGTTTCAATTATTCATAGATTTAATCTTTATTTATATAATTATATATATATATATATATATGAACATTTTCTGCACAGAATCTCTGCATGTCCTTTTCTAGATCAAATAACTTAATATTTCCAGTAGGTTGTGGCACTTTTATACTGTTAATAACAAGCAACTAAAATCGGGTATTGTTATTCTGTTATCAAGATTACCTTTCATGAACAAATTGGGAATAGATGCTGAAATTATCATTATTTAGCATCATTTCACCAAAAAAATGGTTGGCGTTAAACAGACCACTTGGAGTAACTTCATTCAAATCACTTCATAGACAACAGAAGGTCAACTACTAAGGTCAGTTGAAGGAAATGTTTAATTTAAAAATAAACTACACAGCCAATATTATTTTTTTACTAAAAGTGTGAATGGAATGCTCAATATTTATCATTATTGGAAGAGATAGACCTAAATATCCTTTTTAAAAAGTCTTATAGGGCTTCACTGAATGCTTAATTATTAGTGTCTTTTGAAGACATATTTTCTTATTCCTTCAATACATGTAGGAACGTTTTTTTTTAAATGTATATGCATTTATTTTTATGTACAGAGAAAATAAAATGTTCATTTTTTGGTTATATAAATAGCTTGAATGGTTTAAACTTTTTTCGGTTATAAGTTGCATTGCTTATATTTGTATGCATTTTCAATTAAGAAATCAACCGGTATTAAGGTTTTTTCACAAAAATAATCCTCATAGCCTGCTATATGTGCCGATACAATTCTCTCATTCCTCTTAGGGAACAGTTACCTCTGCATGTAATTATTTAATTAAATGAGTCATGCCTGTATCTCTGGATGGACATAAAATGTCTGTATAAAATCAAAATGGTATTCAAACACATTCAAACCAATTTGAAATTTAAATTATTATTTTCACCACCAGAATGTAAATTGCAATTTAAATTGCGTTGAGAACCATATTAATTGGGTTTGAATCTGAACACATATTTTATAATGTTTATAAGACCAGTAGTTTTATGGAAGATCAAAGTGTCTCATAATCTTTTACTTACTTTTATGTTCTTTTCAAAGTCAAAGAATTTTAAAGCTGTGCAAATGTCTCATCTTACTTGTCAGAATGGATGATCATGACTTATGAAAGCTAGTTTGATTCTAGGAAATATTTAAAAGGATAAAGAGCTAAAAGGCTTATTTAACTTAAGTATTAGCATCAAAATGAATCCATCCTTGTGTATCTATTTATCTGACTAATGTACTTTGCATCACATGATCAGATGTCCTCCAAGTTAAACGTTTGAGAGTGTTACGGAAGAGTGATATGGAAGATCTAGAGCTTTTTGTTTTGTTTCTTAGTTAACAGCTCAGAACAACTCAGTAACTTTATATATTAATATTTGGTATCATGCTTGGAACTGTAACAGTTGCTTTTCTTGTTGGAATCAATCAGGGAATTCCTAGCAATGAGAGGGAACCTAGGCGTATCTGAAATTAACATAACCTAGCCCAAATAGTACCAAGTTGCAATGTGTCCCTATTATATGAATAGAAACCATGATGTGCATAAACTGCCAATACCAAAAGTGGTGTAATATCGTGTTTATATGAGCACTCTTGAGTCTTCTTCTTCAGGATATAGCAAAATAGGAAAATGGTAAAATCTATCAGTTGGTCCTCAGCAGCAGTATAGAGTATAGTTGGGTATATCATGCCAATATCCCAATTCTCAGTCATGTCCCACTAATTAGTGGATGTAAATGATCAGTGGAAGAAGGATCTGTGCCGGCAGAGACAGCTCTGTTCATGTTATGTCTTATGATGTTAGATCACATACGCTCTTTAAATATTCTCCTCTTATATGCTTGGCATTAATGCAAGCATGATAAACATGATAAAGCATGTGAACTGTGATTTTAGTATCATTTTTCATCTAGTTTCATTAAAACAATGTCCTCTATAGCCTGGCATCCTAATTAGTTTCTAGGAATGGGCTGATACTGTGCGTAGGTATAATGTTACCTTTACAACTGCCGCTGATGCCCCGTGATTCTTCTAATTGTATGCTTAGAAGATACTCTATTCCCATGCACGTAGTGATTGCTATGTAGTTGTATCTTATACAGTACATTACTTCTCACTCCAGATTAAATTCTGTGCTCATCATTCCTCTTTGATTATGAGTTTTAAGCTTTTCAGCAAGACCTGCTATCAAGAGTAGGTCCAGAGAAGAATTAGGAGAAGGATATAAAATTCTTATATCACTCTACAATGACAATACGATTCATTTGTTACAAAGCTGTACGGTCTATTTAAATATTCAAAGATCAAGGAAATGTGCACCAGTATAACGTTTTTATCAGTTTGCTGTGAAAGAAAAATGAATATATATACATACTGAATATGTAGATGTTAATTCAACTGATCACACATGATATGCTATGAAAATTGATCCCTCACTTAAAAACCTCTACCAGTCAGCTCATAACTCACCTCAGTTGTTACTTTCCTCATATTCACAGGTCTGAAGATTCATGTGTGGGTGTAGTTAGAAGATTAATATCTTTAACTTGGGTTTATTCTCCTCTCTAAAATTAATTTTTAATCCTACTGTGTCGAGAGTCATGATTTCTGATTCTAAGAAACAAGAAAAGTGTATATAGGTTATTGCTCTATGGTCCATCCCTATTACCTTTTACTGTATAAATGTTACCTCATTTTTTTATAGGAACGTCTCCAAAACATTAAATCCTCATAGAAAATCAAGGCCATCTGAATTTTTGTTAATTTCATTTTTTTCTTTTTTTTTTCGGTTGTATATTGGGGATAAGAAGTAAAATATCAAACAGAAATACCTAGAAAATATGGTTCAACGTAAAAAAAATATATTTCTTTGCTATTATGTATAGCTTTACTGATTTCAATGATTAGAAGCAAGGCTGGAAGTCCCTTGTATTGTTGTGTATTGTGACTGCCAGCAGAGAACTATGAAGTAACACCCTACGAGATTTCTAACACGTTTTCTTGTGCACAGAACAAAAGCAGCTGTATTTGCTAACCCTGCCACCAATAGCTCACTGCATTGTGGATCCGCATTGTTGTATGTGAGCTTATCCCTGATTCCCATCTACTCTACATGACCACTCAACAAATTAGAGGAGGATACCCACGGAGCAAAAAACACCTTATAGGGCTATTCTCTAATAAAGAGATATCACAACCACTGTGAATATTGGGTACAAAGCCCTTTATTTAAGAACCAAACTACTGTACCAAGCAACATGAACATAAGTAATCACACAGGCACCAAAAAGCAAATTTTAGATATGATTCATCTTCTTTTAAAAAAAAACTTCAGAGGAAAGGTACTATTGAAAGATGAAGAACTTGGGGAGTGTTAGTTGTTTCTTTCCTTTTTACAATGGAAAGATAAACTTCCCACTGTACATTCAGATCTAAAATAGCAATATGAAAACTATTCACTTGTACCATATCTTAATCATATGATTATTACTTTTTCCAAATCCTACATTTTACAGTTCTATATACTAAATAAACCTAGATTGGTATTAACATATTAAAAAATATATATTATTATTATCTTTATTTATATAGTACCAACAACGTAGGCAGCACTTCTTACAATACATATGTTTAAAGGGTGTGACAATACTAGAATTGACGAACCAATACATTAGGTGAAACTTACAATTTAGAGATATCTCAATATCGAAGAATACTGGCCTTTGTAAGGGGGGATGATGATAAGATGCTATGAGTAGTTTTAATAAATTAATTCAGTTATAAAAACTAAAACATCCAGATCTAGCTTCTCTTTATGTGCTTTAATTGTGCACATATTGTGACATATTTTTATTAACATATTACAGTCAATGCAGCAACATGTAATAACTACAGAATGCAGGACACGTCTCTTACAGACATTCAAGACAGAAAATGAAAACAAAGTTTAATGTTTTTCAATAACATTAGGGGATGTGTGGGAAAAAGAAGAATCAATTTGTGATCGCTTATCGGCTTAAGGTAAGAGGTTATCACATGACTGCTCGGGGTTATACAATGCATGTGTTTCAAGAAATGCCACATCCTTCAGTAAAAGATGGCAAAAATACAGATTTTTCTAGCAATAGAAATGCAATTTATAATATTTCACTCATATCCATTTACTAACGCTGACATGGGGGGACTCGGAACAATCATTCCAGGAAGCAAGTCCAGCTGAGTAATAAAGCAGACCAACGCATTTTACAGAACAGAAAACACCCTCAACACTCACCATCCAGTCACGTTCAAAACATGTTTCCAAAAAGAGAATGAATATTTAGAATGAATGAAGGAGCACTGACAACATCTCTTCACCATGTAAATGCTCGCTAAAGACCTTGGTGACTATATGTAAAGTTGCATGAAAAAAATGATGAAAAAGCTTTGGGCAGTGACCCAAAATCACTTGCCCCTTGCTAGCCCTCTGAAAGAAAGGGTGATACCCTCTTCACCAACCTTGTAACCCTTGTTACTGGTGGTAGTGTATATAATCATTAAGAGTATATTTTCTCATCCTCATTAAGCATACTGTAGTATAATTTTAATGCCAACGAGGACATCTTGACAATATATCTTTAACAGGATTCCAGCATTTGACCTGCTAAGAAAAATAGGTGACTTTCACACTTTTAATATGTAATGGGAAACCAATAATATTATTTTCAGAAATTAGAGTATAGCTTAGATTCGCTGTCCTGTTTGAGGAAGTGGAAAGCACTTTTAAAACCTTGAGGGCCAACAAGTTTTCCGTGGTCTATTATTAAAATGTACTCATGCTTTAATTCCCTATTTGACTAATTTATTCAGTACTTTTCTAAAGAAAAAATAGACATGCCCTGGGAACCAACATAAGCATTGCACTAAAAGAGAATAGATATTGTACAAACAATTTACTGATTTTCAGGTCATGGCTGCCTTTACCACAGGGCGAAAAGAACAACTGCCCAGAGCCCAAACATTCCTACCAATTACTTGTGTGTCGGTGCGTGATTAGAGACATAAAAATATGCAAGGGAAGTTAGGTGAAACAAAGGAGAATAATTTCCACATCACCCCTGCCTCAAGTGGTTTGTTCCATGGGCACTTCCTGTATTGAGGGTGCACAGGATATGCGTCGCAGAGACATCATTGTGTTACTCCCTTTATATATTTAAATGCAGTTGAGTAAGTTAGGGCCGTATGAGTGTTATTAATAATGCTTGGGTACATTGCTTTTGGTACTGTCCTGCAAAAAAAGGGAAATGTATGTTTTGTTTTTCTATGGAGATGGGGTTAGAGGCCTAGGCAGGTGGCAAAGCTTTAATGAGAATCTTATGTGTCTTTCTGACTTGTTGGTAGATATTTATGGAACCTAGCTATGCATTTAGAAGGAGACTAATCTATTGTATTTAACCAATGCACATTATTGTGGTTGTTGTTTAGGGCTGTAGAACCAGGTGATTCACTCAAAACCCAGAACATTTAGTAAACAACCGAAAAAACATAGACTTGAGGAGTGAAAACCATATCGGATGGATTTAAGTCCCCAAGGGAGACCATCCATTCTAAACCGGGACACTTGGTTGGTACGCTGGTTGCTAATTATGCTAATATCCAGGGCTGGACTGGGTATTAATATAAAACCTGGCAACTTAAGGATACGTGCGTCCACATGCTATGCTTTTATGCTTTTGTGGTGGCCACACGCTAACGGACCTACTGCCCAGAAGCAGTGATAAAGGCACTGGCCCAACAGGCATTTGCCTTTTTTTCCGAAGACCAGTCCAACCCTGATAAGGTCTATCCTGAGTGGGATGGTACACTGGAATGTTCAATTCTTAGTATATAGACACACATTTTACTGTATTTATGACACCAAGCTCTGTGTGTGTCTATTATAGCATTCTCCACTTTTCTCCATGCCTAACTGCATATGAGGTAATTGTGTTCAAAGCAGGTATGTCAATTTTCTTTACAAATCTTACAATTTACAGTTGTATACATTAAATAAAATTGTATAACATTATTGGCAGATGAAAATAAGCAATGAATATGTATTAGACACAAATCAGAAATTGCAGAAATTGAATAGGATTAAAGCAGCTTCCACTTGATCATATTTAAATTCTTCTTCATTGATTACATGGTAGCAATTTAATTTAATTCTTCATTTTTTATCACTAGCATTACCAGCATTTTATAATACATTACTTTAACATATAATTGATCCATGATACATATTCAGGAGTACTTTCATACTAAGTGCCATTTAGAAGACAGTTAATATAGTCAAATTCTGCTAGAAGTCATCAAAATGACCTCTAGCTGTAGGAAGATAAAAAATAGCCCTCTTGTCACCATTACAGACTTTAATCACTTTGGCAGTTGAAGAACAGATATTTTAGGCATTTCTGTAGCATATGCTTAGAATAAAAAGAACATTACTCACAATTTGGAATACTACACATTAGTAAATGCTATAATATATAAGACATATGTATCTATGGGCATATGCCTCTACTAACAGTTATTATTTCAAAATCTTATAAGCAAATAGTAGGATGCATCTGACTAACACCATTATTAGCTCTAGAGTATCTTTGGTTTTTATACATTGATGATGATAATTGCCAAACATAGAAAGTAGTCTACATAACTGATTAAAACGAAGTGAGATGATCTCACGTATACCGATATGTTCCACTGTTAGTTACAGGGCAATAAAATGCAGCTGGCTGGCAGTTGCCCCTCTTCGTCTGTTGAAGTCTGTTAAAGCAGATGTGGTACATTTCGCAAACGTTACATTATGCGGTTCAATATACTACACTAAATCTATATTTGTAATAGCATTTGCAGATTAAAAGTAAAAAAATATATGTATTAGACACACACAGTTGGCACAGCTTAATTAACCTGTTTACAATGTCCCAATGTTTACACTTCAAAAGATTATTCAATAACTTATTCATTCAATAAGTTATTTCTCCTCTTATGTTAAGTTACCTTCCCTCTTTGGGGTGTGTTGAATTGTTCTTGCAGCCTTTTGGGAGGATGAGAGAAGATAAGAAGCTAAGAAAATCTTGTTTTGCCACCTTTAATTTCATAATCCAGCTACCCTGCACGTAACATATATATATATATATCATACCATCAGTCCTTTGTCATGCCATCAGTAAAGCATCCTGAGACCATTCATGCCTAAGAACACAGCCATGAATAAATAATGGTACCAACACATCCTTCAAGACCAACTTCTCCCAACATCCAAGAACAGTTTGGTAACGAAGAATGCCTTTTCCAGCATGATGGAGTACCTTGCCGTAAGGCAAAAGTGATGTTCAAATGGCTCAAGAAACAAAAACTTTTGGCCACAACTGTATGATTTGGAGGATTCCTCTCATGTATTAAATACTGTATTAAGTAAACAGGTTTACTTTCAAACAGTATGTCTATCTAGATTTGACTCAACTAACAAAGACTTGGGGGAATTCACTACTGCTGTATCTTGGATAGCTACTGTCTGTGTGCATTTTATCTGTATATACAATTCGTATGCCTTATTAATTTGTATATCGAATGTTGATTACTGATATGCCCTACTTACTGGTTTTGTTAGTTTAATTATTTTAATTCCAGTGTGTTTGTTCCTTGCTGGTTTCTAATAAAGATACTCCGACAATTAATACTAAACACAACGGGTATCACAAATAAATCAATTTGATCCCAAAATAACTAGCATTTCATATTTTCATAATCTTCTTAAAGTTATGTTTGTATTCCCTTTATGAATGATCACAGTATGACGTATTCCTGTGAGTTTGTTACTATATTGTTAGATGAATTACCAGAACCCTGTTGCTGCCCTACAAATTACTATTTTTTTCATATTTACATATGCCGTGTCGTACCAGAAATGAATTAAAAAAAACATTTCATGATTCGTATTCCATCCCAACAGTTCAATTATTCCTTCTTAATACGAGAGCTTAAATATTTTTCGAGAATAACTGAATCCACAAGTACAGTCTGCATCAGTAACTATAACAAATAATCTTAAATCAAAATCCTCAGAATAATAATAATTGGATGTGGAAAAATAATAAGGTTCTCAACAATCATTTTTAATATGGAAAGTAGAACTATGCCCTAGAAACAATTGTGCGCTGACCGATCATACAAACTACTCACAAGTGTTAGAAGTTTTAAAGGTAGTGTTCCACTACACTACAAACAAATAAAACTTTGTTTTGCTTCTCTGAAGGTTTAATCATATAAAACCAACACAATTTTAAAAAGCTTTTTTGAGCTTTTATGGGAACAACCAATCAGTGCCTACTTCTTATGACATGTTTCCTATTTTTATGTGATCAAATACATTTCTGGGGAAGGTATTGGCATTCACCATTACTAGGAATGCACCTTTTTTTACAGTTTTCAAAATATATTTTCAGAAACAGAAAGCGTATTGTTTATTTTCCACATTGTTACCTTTTTAGAGTTTTAAGTGGCTTATGTTTAGGTTCTTCTTACATGCCAAAAATAATAGTTCAGTATATACCTCTACTGTGTTTAATAACCAGAAGCAAGCTCAAGAGAATAGAGGTCTGTTTGGATAGTTATTTATGTTTTGCTGTAATATCATAGAACAAATCAAGAATTATGGCTCTGTGTACACCACTCTTTGGTAAAAGACATACAAATATCTGCTCATACGGGTTTCGTAGCCAAAATATCCATGCTCTATACTCTATATACCTGGATCCCTAAAAGGAATGGCACTATAGACTGCCTTACAGAACCTTAATATTGGGCATTGTTAGCCTGGGAACCTATTGATCACTTAAATAAGCCCCATGAGGCAACTATCAGCAAACTATGGAACTCTATGCACTCCATGGATGCAGATATCATAGCAGCTCTTGTCCCTGCAAACGGGTCAGGTCTTGCCTTCAGTTTACCTCTAAGAGCATATACTGGATATGTATGTGTTCATATAGTATCACGTAAATGAGACTGAAATTGACTTTATTGTTCTGCAATTTCTGCAGCAGTTGGTCAAGTACTACTATCTATAGGAAATGTGTAACCTTTATTGTGAAAATATTCATTTTTTCCTGTGAATGGGGATTTAAGCAAAATCAGTTATCTCCCTGTTTAATAATTTACTCACTGTATTATAAACAATGCTCTGCAGGGATCTGGGGAAAAAATGCAAATAGAACTTGCTTTAGTGTTAATTTAGATATTGTGCTAATAATCATGAAAATATTACAGCTGCACCAAACAAAAGATAGTAGCAGGGAAAATATATTTTCTCAAAGATTATAAAGCATTTTAATACTTAATGTATATTTTTCCTCTTTAATGGTTTGTTCTAATTGTGAATTTACTATTAGGAGTGCTGGCTGGCAATGTTTTACCCATGAGACAAGACCGGTCAATAAAGCTTCTTGCTTCTCCCAATTTATTATTGGTTGCCCTTACCCTTTTTGTTTAGTGTTACAAAGTGTGCCTCTCAATTGTCAATCTGTTTCTTATGTTTGTGATTCCCCTGAAAAGATTAACCCAAAAATGGGATCTGGACGTAAATATAAGTAGAATAACACTGATAGATGTTGTATCCTTCCCCTTTTTGAAGGTCAATTAAACAGCATGTTAAGTATACCGAGAGAGTTATCAGCATTAAAAGTGACTGGAATCCACAATGCATGAATGGATACTCAGAAAAGACAGTAAGGAAATGTTACTTTTGACAATTACAGTGACAAATTACAACAGCAGAATAAAAAAATTTTAATTCTTTATGGGCTCTTATGAATGAATACGGTGCATTTTAAAAATTTAAAATACATATAATTTAATTATTTTAGAACCCTATACTAAACTCCTTATGTAAATACAAGGCACCCAGAATACATATTTATTACTAAGGTTAAACAATTGATTTAATAAATAGTAAGTGTTAAGGCATCATCCAAACACAGTGTATCTTTTATATCATCAACTGAACCTAGCAGTAAGCCATGTCCCTTGCCATTATCATCTCACCTGCCATGAATGTTCTACCAACTCTATAAGACTTGTAGTTACAAGGAAGTGCTTCAGTTTACTCACAAGGTTTGGTTTTTTCTCTTCAGTTCAGAGTGAAATAAAAAAAAGACAAATACAGAAATGTGAAAGGACGGAAGTGAAAAACATGGAAGTGAGTTCTTCAGGAAGATATATGATGTACATAAGACTAAGGTGAAAAATGAAACCAAAAAGTTGTATGTGGCGATTGTGTCTCTTTGCTTTAAATGATTAGGGGGCAGCTCACAGTATAATTGTAGACATGTCTTCTATTCTGTGCAGCCATACAAATCAAGTACAAACCTTCTGTTTCAAGATACATTACTGTCCATGAATTTTACTACCATTAACACTTTGAGTCTAAGAGACGTGCCCAACACATCACGTTGGAAAAGACTGCTCATCTGTCTGTCGCCTACAGTGTTAAATCTCTTTCCATTCTCATAGATATATCCTGCCATAGAATTTTAGAGTTGCATTCCATATTATTCCTGGTCATTTGTTATTCCCCTGCAGTGCTCCCTAAGTAATAACTCACTAGACAGCTACCTGCACTCATATTTCCTTAACAGTTCCCTTGTTCTCTCACGCTTGTGGAGAAGAAATACAACTCTTTCTCTGGAACAAGCTCTTCCTTTTTTAATTAGCTCCCAAGAAATTGTAACCAACATTATTATATATATGACAACTATAACAATTAATTCCTTCACAGATTCCATTAGTGTCCATGTATAGAGGGAGCCATTCTCTCCACTAGATTAATCAAAGAATAACTCCCATTGGAAATTGTTCCCTATAAATTTCTTGCTTTTTGCCTTTGGTTTTAGACTAGAGTATTTAATATGTGACCTATAAACTGTATCCTGGAACTGAATAATCTTAGAGAGAATCAATCTTCATAAGTTTGATAATATTTCATTTTAAACATGGCATTGGATAGTGTACAGTAATTGGCAGTGTTGCCCAGGAACACATTACATGGATTTGACTGCTTTGTTTTGCTTCCTTTTTTCAATAAAAATAATCTTAGTTGTATTTGTGATGGACTCAGTACCGGGATCACTATGAAATGAGAACTTGGTGTGTTTATCAAGTCTAAACTAATTGTGTGGCCTACACCATGTTTTATAGGTTATCTGTGTAATGTTGATCAGATGTTATTAAGGTGAGTTGAGTATTGCTTTTAATACATTTGTTAAGATTTATTCACAAAAATATTAAAGTATATTGATTATACACCTTTTTCATAGTCCATCTGAACATTCAAGAACTCTCCATGTGGTGTCTTGGCTTCTATATTTATCAGGTGTTGATGTCTGAAATCATACAATACAATCGCTCTCTGATGACCCTTTCATTATTAGGTCTGTACAATGACCATAAGGTCATCACTAAGGACACAAAGAAAGGAATTTTCACCAAAATAATAAATCAATAAAGATGTGGAATTCACTACCTACAAATATTATGCTGCCAAATTACTTTGATAAATGTATGGATTATTTTTTAGCATAGAAGAATATAGAGAGATACAACAGGTTATAAGCAGCTGTGTATTTACCTTGGGCACTCCTCAAGGTCCGACCTAGCGTTGAGGTATGATGTCATATTCCAGTGCTCTGTGTCTTAAAGCCAAATAACACATTTAAATGCATTCAATGCAACACAGTATCAATGTTACGGCTGGCGAAAGGAGGCAAAGCAAGAAGAAGAGTTGACGGAGAAAGTAAGGAGAGATTGAAAGAGAGCATAAGAGAGAGTATCCGAATATCCTGAGTAAGGGTGAGAGTGAAAAAAACAACAAAATTCAAACAAAAATTCAAAACTCTTTGCTTCGTTTTCGTTTGTTTTGTTGGGGAGTCCCTCCTCGTATTCAGACATTCACCTAAAATTGCGTAAATTGGCAAATTTTGTTAAAATTGAAATCTAACATTTATATAGGGACTGACATTAGAGACCGTCAGTGTCAGCTATCTCTATAATTGTGTTTATAGTCCTTGCACACTTACAATTAAGCACACCTGTGAAATGCATAAAGTCTAAACTGTTTTTGGTCCTGGTATTTTGTCTATGAATAACAAAGTTGATCCAGAAAAGATTTTATGCACTTTTTGTCTTTATTGTAAACTTCTGAGGGATTGCAACCTCCTTTGGGACAGAGCACCTCTTCCCGATCCTCAGAGGGGCCCGTAGTGCTTGTAGTTGGCTGCCACTACATAGCCTGACAAACAAGTGTTTAACAAATTCTTCTGTGAGCAAACCTTTTGAGCACAGAGAACACACATTTTGTTGAATTGGGATTTCCAGCACAATTGCTTCATTGTAAATGCTGCTTACCTGTGGCAGACTTCCAAAACACATTGCACTAATAAGACTATAAAGTTTAACAATCTATTGTTGTTTTTAGGCAAACTGTACATAGTGGCAATGTGTAAAACATATAAAAAAAACGACTGTGACAATGGTTAAGACATATATAAAAATGACTATTTTATATTGCATTACAATTGCAGCTGTGCTGGACCAGTCCTACCAAACTAGTTGCCTGCATAGAGCACTCATCCTATAATGGGCTGTGCAAGCATATGCAAGAAAGGAGCGCTGAAGACATGGGGGTTTATTCACTAAAGTGGGAGTTGGCAGCATAGTCACTCCTAACAAGTTCTTGCTGCAAAAAGTCGACCCTACATAATGCATAAAAATCTCATGCCATCAATTGAACTATGCATTGAACTATAAATGACCTTGAAGGTTGTGCTTAAAGGGGAACTGCTTTCTTTATAATTTTTTTCAAATACATATTTTGTTATTTTTACTTTAAAACATGCCTTAATTCACTTATCTTAGCCCAATAAACTAAACACACGTACTAAACACACGTACTCTTTAAGGTGCTGTATTTTGGCTGGGTGCTTGCCTAGGCCTGACTCTCGGCTGCTCCTCAGTTGCCAACATAACTGACCTAAAGTAGCCGAAGTCCTTTGTACTCAGCCTTGTGCAATGCTGGACACGATTACCATGGAGATACATAACTGCAAAAAAGAGAGAATTCAGGTTTCCTAAAAAGACCCATTATAAGCAACAGCCCACTACATTCTGGTCATTCAAGGGGCCCTTGGCAAGACAATTTCAGACTGGCAGAAGAAACTAGTTATTGCCAT
The DNA here is from genome assembly GCA_009364415.1 of Spea multiplicata. Taxonomy (NCBI): domain Eukaryota; kingdom Metazoa; phylum Chordata; class Amphibia; order Anura; family Pelobatidae; genus Spea; species Spea multiplicata. The sequence continues at coordinate 30,121,245 of VKOC01000006.1, forward strand.
CACTTTTTTTTGCAGATGACAAGCACCTTTTTGTAAATAAAACATATATGTTTATAAAATTAATGTGGCTGCTTCCTTTTTTGCAGATTTATTCTTATTCTGTATAATAAAATATTGCAGCTATATCAATCAACAAGGGCAATGGCAGGGTATACAGCATACAACATAATAGTCACATTCTCTAAGCATCATTTAGTGGTAACACACCAAGGATGATGTGAGGTATCTGACTTTGTATCTGTCACTACTTTGAAGTTTTATACTCTAAAACAAAGCAAGAATTCATAGCATACTCAGCCAATATTAAAAAAAAACTAAAAAATTTCAGGAGCCACATGATTCCTCCTTGGTATGTTATCGTTCAACTATTAAGGGATGGAAATTAAGGCAGGGCCATCTTAAATATTGATTGGACTCTGGGCAGGCATTTGCTTCCCCTTTGCAGTACAAGAGAGGTTGCTCACAGCACAGAGCAAACCAGAGGTAAGCAGCGGGCCCATGCGTTATTGCTAGAGTGGCGGGACCGGTCGCAGTTGAAACCCCTATGACTGTGTTTTGCTCCAGCCTCAAGGGGCAGCTTCTATGGACCTCCAAGGAATGACTGGGTTCCGGGACAGCTGCCCCTTTTGCCCAGTGTTAAAGATGGCCCTGCATTTGGGACATGAAATTGGATAGAGAAGACTTTGAACTACAGAGCTGAACTTCCATAAGATGGATTTTAAACTAAATGTCTCTAAAACTATTAATGACACTGTTTGCTCAGCAAAAAAGCCGTGCATACCATGAAATAGGCAGTTTAATGAATTCATTTGTTTTTTTCTACAAGCTGTGATGGTGATGTTTATGTCACCAAGCTAAAAGAACCAAGGAACATATCTGGATAAGAGTCATGGAGTATTTTGTTTGGGTACCCATGTGTATTTTGCTTTGACACACCATCATACAAGAAAATATTTTCAAATGATTTTTTGAAAGGAATTATATTTAAATAATAAAATAATTAAAATACATTTTCAAGCAATTTTAGAAAACCATGAACAGCAACATAGGCTAACTATTATCATTGTATCTGCTATAAAACAATAAAATATCTGTACTGTATAATACAAGAAGTATGTAAAAATAAAACAAAATAAATTGGACAACTGAGGGGCGACCACCACTGTTACTTTATGGGCTTCTCTACACTCATGAATTATACAATTTTTGCCTTCTTGTGGGATAAATAAAATAGATATATTCACTCTTTCTGTATGCCGTTTCATTCATCAATATCTGTCTGGTGCCATCACACTGGAGATTATTACTGTCCTATAGAATAAGCAAACTTAAGGTTATGTATAATGTCTGTTATTTAGATACAGTGTGAAACGCAATAATAATAGAATAGAAGACCGTGGCAATTGCTCAATTTTGTGTTTTTTATTAAACATTCCTTAATACAATTTTATAGTTTTGGTTTTTGTATTATTAAAACCATTATACTGTGCGCAGATGTCAGTTGTCAGTAAATAGAACACTAGTAAATAAATGTTAATTTTCGACCCATTGTTTGCCCATTCTTTGTCCAATATATTTAAAATTCTTTATCTGAAAGGTTAAAGGGGATAGCCAAGTAAAAACTCAACAATTGTTCCAACTTTGCCAAGAGGATTGATTTTTGTTTGTGCATCAGGGTAATTATAAATTGCTGCACAGTGCAATAAAAGTCTTTTTGGCAGTGTGAGCCCTAGAAATCCCTCCATATCGGTATCCGCCAATGCATCTTTCGCATTTCAATCTCCCAAGCCTCTCTTTAAATAAGGCTTTCATTACTTGAGTAAAATGATTAAACTTTTCAAATGCTCTTTCCTTGCTAGTCATTTAGGATAAACAAGATATGTTTATGCCAACTCAGTGTGAATTAAATCGGAATTGTTGTAATGCTTTATTATTATAATATGTGGTGGCAATATTTTACTTTTAGGTATTGGTGCGGGGCCAGTCTTTGTGCCAGGCTACTTAGACAACTGCCTGAGGCACCTGGTGAAAGGGGTCAGACAGCAGCTGTCACCCCACAAATTGTCTCCAAGGGGTGAAAGTAGGGGGGGTGACAGAGAGGCTTCTCACCTGGAGTGCTTTTTGGTCAAGGACCAGCCTTGCAGTGGTGGAAAACTACAAAGTACAATTGCTTCCATATAACTGAGCGTGTGACTGTTGGGGTGCTAGGCATTATTAAATTAATTCTAGAATAAAATACAGCCACCCTAGTTACGGTGCAACAACACCAGGGACAGAATCCTGCCTCCAGGTCGCCAGTTGGACAACAATGCAGTCAAAGTACAATTTTGTAATAATAGGACACTATACAAAGGTAGTATTCTTTTGGAAGTTAATGGTCATTTTAAGTAGGTATGATTAGACCACATTACTTTTATCAGGTCGAGGTAGAAATAGTTTTTGAAGGATAAAATACAAGGCTAGAGAGAGAAAATGTGTAGTACTCAAGTTAGTTGTGGTACACTACACCTTAGACTTTGCAAATGGGCCAAAAAATATTCAGATTCGGAAAAAAAAATGCCCTTTCGGTTTAGATGAAAATCATAGGGCTTTTTGCATTCGGAAACAAAATTATTTGTCACTCACTCATTCAACCTCTCATGCTCTTTCACACTCATTCATGTTCTCCCACACTCATTCACTCTCACTCATGCTATCTCTGTATGACTTTTATTCTCTAATAATACTTATGGTTGATTCTCTAATAATCAAGCTGTCAGTAAATGTAAGTAAGAGTTAACTAACATTCCCTGCAGTTCAAATTTAAGAAATCCACATATATATATATATTACTCTTAAATATATAAATAATTAAAGCAAGAATGGAACCCTCTTTGTCCATGTGTAGCTGGGTAGGGAGTTAAAATGAACTAAATCCATCCCCACACTTAGCCATCACTAAGTAGCCCAGAATTTAGCCAAGTCAATATTTTTTATTGGATCAAGTTCACCTGGAAGAATTGATGTTGTTTTGAAGGCAACGGGTGCTCACACCAAATATTGATTTAGATCAAATCAGGATATCTGAAATGCTGGTATTTAAACTCTTTCCACGCACTGATTCTAACACAAAGTGTGTACTTTCTTTTGTGTTTTTTCACACATTGTAATTTAGGTATAGATTTATACCTCACAGTCAAACAAAACCCCAATATGTGTTCAGCAACATCTCCCGAGTACATTAATACCATGCATATGTTTGTTGGGTTGTTTTCTGGCTAACATTTGAGAGATAATTATTTTTGAAATTGAAATTTTGAAAATCTGGTCATCCTGTGTTCATGTCCTCTTTGGAACATTTTGGAAGCCTGCCAATTCAATTTAGCCCATCACACCATATATTTTTGAAAAGTAGGCCCCCCAGGGCATTTCAAATACTGGTATTTTAATTCTTACCATGCAATAATTCTACTATCAGCCTTTGTCAAAGTTTGTGGTAGTAATTTTTTGTCTGTGTTTTTTTCCCCACCATTTAACCCCATGAAGTGCCAGGCATGTCAATCATCGTTTAGGGGTTAAATGATAAAAATAAAATAGCATGCCTATTTTTAAAGAAAGTTGCTACAGGAATTACATACTATAGTTGATTTTATTATTTAAGTGGCCCATATTTAGTACAATACAATATTTTGCACAATTCATTTAAATACACTATTCAATTTTAAAATGATAAAATGTTTATAAGACGGCCTATAAACATTTCCCTTGTTTGCTAAATAATTTCTCTTTTTGGCATTGATATTTTCTTATTATTATTATAATACAAGTGTCTGATATCCCTTCCAGCATTTTCTTTCTATATTCTTCTTCCTTTTTTGTCTATATCTGACAAAGAAATAGTTACATTAACAGGACCCAGTGGGCTTTTTTTCTTCAGGCTCCTGGCAAAGAAATTCGAACTTAAGCTTTGATTACTCAACTTTCTCTCCTGCTAGACAATCTATCACAAAGAATGTGTGAAGAGTGTGTATTTTCAGTTTCCCATCTTGGATTGTTTCAAATCCAAATGAAACTTCTAAAATCACTTTTACAGGGCTGCAGCCTTTTGTGTGAACCACAATAGAGACACTTGCTGTAGCTCTATGTCATTTTCTCTGGTTACGATGTGGCACTTCTGCGGAGGAAGTATTTTCTTATATCCTATTTTTTGTCCTAACAAGTGGACACTACAAACCTTATATGTGTCATAAATCTGAAGCAAGTCATACTTTTGAAATTACAAAGGTTGGACTGGAAACTTTACAGATTGACTGGAAACACAACTAGCTGCCTACGTCATTAGGTTTATCCAAATCTATATATAATTGACTTGATATATTGCCTTATTTATACACCCTTTGGGTGCACATGTGATTGCTTAAAACACCAACATTTAATAAACTGGCTTTGGAGAAGAATTTATTGCATTGACACAAGTTTCATAATTATAATTATTTATAGTCTTGGCAGTAAAAATTAAGGATTTACCAATTTCAATTTTCTTCCAAGGATATGTTGGAAAACAACAGTGGGTACATTTCACAACTGGAATTTAAGATGATCTTGCTGCTTTTATCAACGTGTATGTAGATATTTCCATAGCTTGACAGGTGCCGTTCCACTTAGACAAAATAATAATTGAACTCTTTAGCAGGTTGAGCAAATAATCCTTAGGAGATTTGTTTGTTATTTTTTTCCTCTGAAGGCATAATCACATAAAAAACAACACAGAAACATTCAAGAAGCCTTTTTTCAGTTTATAAACCAATAACCTATAAGTGTCTGCTTTTACATCTAATGACAACTAAGTATGCTTGGCAAAGATTATGAATACGACTTATTTTACTTAAATGGAATGATTTCTGCAAATGGTCTGGGTATGATGTTTCTATTGCTATATTTACTTGTTAAATGCAATAGGATATTTCAGTTCTACCAAATTAATTGGAATAACACTGTTTTCTTTGTCTTAAAGGAACAGTATATTACTCCATACAGCCTAAGCAAACATGAATGCATATGAAAGTACCTAGTAAATACTTCTGCATATTTACTATTTGCAATTTAGATATATGTTTTATCCAGCGGAAAATTAAATATATTTTTGCTCGTATTAATGTTATGAGTTTCAATAGCCAGAATAAAAAAAAACCTTTATGAAGACCAGACCAAGTCGAAACTTTAGTAGATATATGTTTTGCAAATAAAATATTTTTGAAATATAGTTTGAACATGTATATAATAGATTTAAAGGAGTTTAAAATGGCTAAGCTGACGGGCTGCATCATTTGACCTCCAAACAATGTCCAACAAGGTCCTTCAAACAATAAAAAACTGCCGCTTTAATTTACAAACACAGTGATCAAACCCTATATATATATATATATATTTTACATTATATATTACAATAAAACTTTAAAATAAACCTATTTTTCCAACTTTTACTGTCTTGTTATTTATAAAGCTTGTCCTCGCTGTAAAGTTAATCATAACAGCCTATGTTACAAATGAGGTATAATAACAGTTCTGCTCCTGTGAATTGCTGCTTGTAACATCGCCCCTGAGAAGATGTGACCTGTTCTCTGAAAAAGTATGGTGACATGTCACTGTGACCTAACAAACTGCCATAGCTATCTAACGTACGCCATCAGCAATGGGACTAAAGACGAGGCAGGCTGGGCTCAAGCACACAGTGGTAGATACACATTACCAAAGATACAAGTAAACATCCTGCTACAAGTATTCTTCACAATGCTATAAAGCACGTTAGCGGGACAAACAAATATGATAAAATAACACCTTTTTAAAACTGCAATGACAACATTTTTTTAAAATAACAATATTTTTTTATAGGTTAAAAAATTATATATAGCATAAAAAGCAAATGTTTAAATGTTTGGTTTTATTTCAATTTAGAAATTTTAAGATATCAAATACCTTGGAATCAAGACATCATGTATTTTTAAAAAGTCTTGCCATTGTCAGGTATTCATCATTTTTATTGTGTAGCATAAGAAAATCTTTTTTTGTGGAGGTTATTAATATGCAATATAAACTGTGTTATGGTCACTATAAAGCCAGGGGATCACCTTAATGTAACAACCTTGTAATGAGGCTAGAAACATAACAAGAAAATAGAATGAAAAACAAAATTACAAAAATAATTCTACACCGAGGAAATTGTAGAAGAATTGCATTGGCAGCCTGGTGCACAAAATGGCACTTATTCATACAGCCCTATCTATTAAATTAGGTCAATGAGCTTTAAAACTGAAGTGTAGCCCAGAATTATTTCGAAACAACTGACAAAGACATCAGTATAAGGCGGAAAAATAACTTTATTTGTCTTACTTAAAATGATATATGGAGCACTTGTCTGTTTATTCCACAGCAAACAGCTCGGCAAAAACTGCAGTAATCCCCTAGAGAGCTGCAAGTGATAGCAATAAGTTTCTTAAGTAGATCTCTCCAGTGAGTTAATGCCTACCAGGTATCCATTATTTTAAATTCAAAGGACTTTCTTTAAATAATGTTACATGGAGTAGTGCTTTTTGTAACATAAATTGTGTCACAATAATGGTGTTTTTGAAATAGGTAAGCATGTATTTCCAATACAAAGGGAAACATTCTAAAGAGAAGAGCAGACTGCAAATTGGCTTCCTAATCAAATGGGGGCTTTGGTTAAAATTGACCTTGTTTGATGCATTCACTAGAGAGCAGTGAGATCCCAATAAAGAGTTATGTTTGGATAATAAAGGTGGTTCAGCATCACAAGCCTTGACTTATATAATGCAATGGTAGTCATACTTCATAGCAACAATGGATTTTGTTTAAGATTTTTTTTATGTTAAAAACTTGGTCCTCCTCAGTAATGCTTATGAAAAGAGTCACTGCCTTTGTTTCACAAGACAGAAGTTGCTATATATAAATATATACCTAAAAGATGGCATCCAACCACCAAGGTAGCTACCTGCCTAAGATGTTTTATACATAATGACACATTTCAACAGAGGAGCCTGCTCTAATTACACTCATATGAGTACGTGGAGTGTGTGCATTCATGTGTGATTGTATATGTTAGTAAGCAAGTGTAGACAAACTCAGAATTACATACGTATATACATAGGTAGATGTGCAAAGGGACCAAAAATGATTTGGTTCATTTATTTTCAGGCAACAAATTTCATTCCTTGCCCATTTGTTAGGGGCCAGAAACCAGACAGAGACGGAAAGTATGGTGCAAAATATATATACTGTATATATATTGTGGTCCAAAATCATAATCCAAGAGACTCTCTGGGGTCAGTAGCCAGACTGGGTAATCACATGAGCAAAGGTCAGGAGTGCGGATATCAGTCAGAATCAAAGCCAGTAGTCAGGAGCCATAAAAGAAGTCAACCAAGCCAGATCATACATAGGAATACACTGAATAGCAGGAAATGAACTTGGTAGCCGGAAACAATGCAAGGGAAAGGAGGTAATGCGCCTTGCTGCTTAAATAGCCTGGAATGAGTAGGAAAGGGACTGGCTGATAGCAACCAGTTGAGTAACAATGACAACTGAGCATGAAAGAAGTTGGTTCTTATCTAACAGCCAGTTGTCCAGTGCCCACATTCACTCTCGCACACTCTCTCTCACTCGCTCTCATTCTTGTGTACTCTATCACGCTCTCTAAAGGTTTCCCTACCTTCTCTGTCGATCACTTCTTCGTCAGGGACATAACCTGGTGGGACGTACGTGCGGTGACATCCTCTCTCCGATCCTCCAATTGGGGTGAGGACATAACCGAAAGTGCCATAATTTTGCCCTAACTTAAATTTATGGCAATATGGTGGCGTGTCCTGCAACATCCTCTGATCGGGAAGAGTATGTTACCGGATATTAACACAAGTGCCACCACTTTGGCAGATGTTCCCGCTGGATTATATCGGCAGAGACACCAACAAAGCTGAAGATAGTACATTGAAAATAGAAGAGAAGTGAGAACATAAAAGATTGAAGATGAAGAAGAAGATGTGAAGGTGGAAGTGGTGGTCAGAAGCAGAAATGGTAGGCAGAGAAGGCAGAGCATGAGCGAGAGAGTGAACAAGAGTGTTAGAGAGTGAGAGTGAATGTGAACTTTTTGCTTTGTTTTCATCCAATTTGTGGGGGGTCTGGCCTCGTTTTCATGGCTTTGTATGAATCTTGAATTTACTGAAATTAGGTAAATTTGCAATGCGTATGAATCCGAATGCACAAGTCCATAAAACTGTGAAAATTTCTAACATGTGAAATGCACTAAAGAAGCACTGGTGTGTATACACATGTTTGAGTGTATGAGTGAGCATGTATATATTCATGAGTCAGGGCTGCCAGCCAACCAAACAATATCTTAACAAGTTTAACAAAGTCAACAGTGTATGAAAGGTTTTGACATTGAGCTGTATCATTAAAATAATCTAATTATTGTGGGCTTTTTTTAATAAAATGAGTTTATTATTTACATTCCTTATTATATGTGTTTTAGCTTCATTAGTCTGCAACGCTGGAAAAAATTATACCTTGCAGTCCTATTTATCAAATTAATGGTGCAATTTCACAGTGACACTTTTCACATTCATTAAAGCGAGTACAGTAAAATACATTTACATTACATTAGTGTGATGTAATAAAGATATAGAATGCACAAACGTGTCATGCACAATGAAAATAAAACACATCTATAAACCAAAAACACAGCAATATTTCTTATTGTGTGGGCTCGTTGTTTTGTGATCAGAATCCAGTTGTTTGTCATCTGAGAGATGTTATTCAATGTGACAGTGGGCAGAAATAGAAATTCTGAAACAGACCAGAGTAATGTGCAATTAACATGGTATAAATCTTAATAAAATATCACCAAAAACAATGAATTTATTTATACCATTGTACCCGTATCTTTACTTTTTGGAGCTATATTAACTCAACACAAGCGAAAGATAATCTCTCACTTTTCAACGGAAAAATGAATTAATTTAAATGAAATTAGTTTTAATGGAAAGTAAAATAAGTATTTCCTAAAATTCTAAAATGGAAGAATCTTCAAATTGGTATGAGATCTATGATATTTACAAGGATGGTACTATTCACTCAGTTTAGTTGATATTATGTTGGTTTTATCTGATCCATAACATTTTAAAATGTATTTTTGGTTAAAGGCACCTACAGTTATTGCTGAGGATTATGGTACAGCACTGTAATATGTCAGTCCTATAATTACTATTGAGACCTTGTTAATAGTTGTTTGTGTGTCTGTGTGTGTGTAAATATCACAAACAAACACTTGTTGGTGATGGTGTTTCTACGTCATGACCACTGATAAAAACAGAAATACCGAGTGTCATTGCATACTAGCTAACACAAATAGAATGAAATGCAACTTCTGTTGTACTTAACTTACCGTATTTCCTTAGGTATAAGACGCACCTTTTTTAGAACAATTTGGGGTCTAAAAATGGATGCGTCTTCTACAGTGGTGGTAGATTTTTTATTTTACCAGAAAGGGGACCTGCTGCTTACCTCTGTGTTGTTACCTCAGCAGCGTCTCTTGATCTGTTGCGGCAACCCAGGAACCCAGTGGAGTAACGTGAATGTACATCGCATCAGATTACTCCGTTCCGTTCCTGTTTGAGCAACGCAGAGGGGAAACAGCGCCCCCCATGGAAGTCTGCGAGCGGCAGCAGAAGATCTGCAGTTCAGGTAAGGGTGGGGGAGTAAATGAATGAATATGTGTGTGAATATGTGTGTGTGATAGCATGGATGTAAGGGGCACAGGGAGGGGGCACAGGGAGGCTGGAAGTAATGTGCATGTACTGGCTGGCTGAGCACGATAGGAGTGTGATTGCTAACAATTGCTAGCAGCTAATATCAATCACACTCCTATCATGCCCAACCAGCCAGTACAATAACTTTATGTAATATTTTTTTTTTACAAAATTTGGGTCCCAAAATGAAGGTGCGTCTTATACATTAGTTTCAGCAGTTTCCACTGGAATGGCTCATTGTAGTGGAGGTGTCCCTTGGTCATCTTAGTGAGGCAGACATGACTCTCACAGACTTTAGTATTTTTAATACAAAATAAACACATACAAACAAAATATATACATCGTACTGCATATTATAATAACATGTCATAAATATGTTAATTTCACAAACATTCACTTCTTTGGGCAAGGACATTTATTTCATTTGATTGCTTGCAAAATCTGATAGCTATCAGTATTATCCTGCAAATTGGAGATGCTCCGTGACTAGCTTAGTGCCGCATTTAATCCTAACTAAATCTCAGCATTTATTAAAAACACCCCATCCAATCGCCAACCACTAATCCCATAGATTCCAGCTGTGGATAGACAACAAATACCATCATTCCTAGCCAGCAAAAGATAACAGAAATGCAGGCCTACAGAACATTAAAAGGGAGTGACAGAGCGACGTGGTTTATTGTCTAAATTATCTGGGAATATGGAGCCAGAGCATAAATTGCCTCAATGTTGCTTTCAAATCCTTTTTTTTTCTCCCTTCCCAGTGGGCAGTTTTATACAACTGTTTTGTTTGAGTAGTTTGGTTCACGGCCAAGGTTCTGATGTGAGATCCGATTCTGGTTGCCAGGTAATGCATTAAGCCTGACTGAGGGGTAAAACTTAATGACCTTCATTAAACTCTCTAAATGAACCCACCTCCTGCTTCTTCAGGTAGAGTGAAGCATTAAGAAGGAATTCTGTGCAAGACCCTCGGTGCTTTTTCCTTCTCTCTGTCAGAAGGAGGGAGAAGTGAGTGGCAGCTTTTAAACATTCTTCAGAATAGGTACAGTAAAAGGCATTCTAAGATTTTCGTCGCTAATGGCAGACTTTTATAGCAATAAATAACAATTCACTGAATGCCATTAGTTTTAGGGCATTATATCCTCTCATTAAAGTACATAAACAATTATATTTATTGAAGGTAATGTACTGTGTAGCACATTACAACCACACTCATTAACATATGTAATCATCGTTTGAATAGGCTTTACTACATTGTAAACCGATAATGGCATGAATACCCACTGAGCTATTAGCTTTTCAGGTTTCAGATAATAAGGGGGGATTCAGAAAACATAAAAAGCATATGTATATTTCGACTCGGCAAAATGATCTGAGGCCAGGTAGTCTTCTTTCGCTTATTGTATTTAACATAAATATATCAGGTTGATAGAAAACAATTGAAAACATATACTGATTTTTGGTCTTAATGATAAGGTGGCATTTTGCTTCTTGGCAATTATGCAAATGACAGAGTTGAACATTAATCATTACATTTATGGGGAGGAACCCATCATAATCAAGTTATTTTAAATTTCAAAGGGTTAATAAAAAACATGGAGAGCAAGAATAAGTGCAGGACACAACTTTTTGTGTTTTTTTTATACACATCCTCTGGTATTCCAGCCAACACACGGGAGTTACAGTCCACACCATTTGATGAGAGGTGTTTATCATTTATCACTTTATCTGAATATTCTAATAGCAAAATTTTCTTAGATTGCATGTTGCCTATGTCCTGAATACAACACCTGGTTTTCTCAGAATCCTGTAAAAAAATCACATGCCTCGTCTCACCATTGAACAGATGGCTAACGAGAAATTAGCACATAAAATCTGGTTACTGGATTAAACTTTGAAAGAAGTGCTGTTTCACCGAATGGAGTCACCTGTGAGCAATTTACTGCCTGATTAACACACAAAATTTTGTAAAGGAAATTTAGCTAGAGTATAATAAAGGCTAAATAGATGTGGAGTACGTAACAACATCAAAGTAAAGTCATTTTTAGTAATGGAGGCTTTTCTGTCCTATTAATTACTGGGTTCCGTAATATGTAGTTCAGGGGTTTTTAAGATGGTACTTAATTTTCCACTAATTAGCCTAGTTTCCTCTTCTCAAAAACAGCTAGCACACTTACTTTGTGAAACCATGTCTCAATGTATGGAGTAAGGTTTCATGCTGTCCAGGTAGACACACACTCTAGAGAGATGTATGGTAGAACACGATTTGGTGCGTTCTATTAAGATGGTGCATATTCAAAGGTATCTTTACTAGCTACAGTTTAACATTGATAAATGTAAAAAAATGCACTTGTAAAGAAAAATCCAAACGAAAATCATAGTCTTGGGGGAACTGTGCTATCAGCGAACATAGACGAGGGAGACTTTGGAGTTATATTTTCTAATGACTGTAGTAGCCTCGACTCCCGGGCTAGGCCCCTTGCAAGAACACACAAACCTTTTCCCCAATAAATACACGACAACCATAGATTATGGGTGTAAAAGGCCACAGCCGACATTTATTTAAATGCAGGCCAATGCCACGCAGACCTAAAACCAAAAATAGGTGCGTTAACAGGACAATGACCAACACACAGAGAACAATAAATAACATAAATTAACATAATTAAACATTAACCATTTAATGTGAACCATCCCAAGCTTACCAGGTTATCCAGGAACCACACAGGGAAGGACATACCGAGATGCCCAAACCCAAACCTGAGGTTCCCAGTTCCACCTACCAGGAAACCTCCCAAAACCAATGCTCTCCCATCAGCATTAACCCCCTAGATACCTGGTAAGCTAATGCACGACCGTGACAACAAACACACACCAGAAGAACACAACACACAAAAGGAATAGGGAGGGAGGATGGGGTGAGACAAAATGGAGACTGCTCCAGTGGCGCCAAACCCCTAAATAGCCCACCATTAACCCCTCCCCCCACATTCAAAAAATGCCGTCAGGACCTATCCCTGCTCGGCACACAGTCAACGGCCCACTAAGGCCCATTCTGAGCACCGTGGGCTTCAGGACCTTAAGGTAATCAGACTATACAACAAAGTGTCAGAAAGTATAGAACCAAGTGGGGTGCTAGGTTCTATACATAGTAGCTAGGTTCTATACCCCTCATTCTCAGTAGCAGAATGAGGGAGGTAGTTATGCGACCTCACCTATTGTATTGTGCAGAAGGATATAGGCAGTTTGGAGAGATTTCAGAAGGGCTACTAAAATTGTGAAGGGTTTGCAGGATAAAAATTCACAGGAAAGACCAAGGGTTCTTGGATGAGGGAGAAGATGTAAATAAAGTACAGGAGGGAAGTCTATTTCAAAGGAGAAGACATGTTAGAAGAGGTCATAATATAAAAATAGAAGGTTACAAATGTAATGTAAGGAAGTTTTGCTTTACTGTGTGGATGGATCATTCTTCCAAAATGAAAAAAAAATGAAAAAATTAAAAGTTCATAACTGACACAGAAGATGCAGCAGCAGCTGTCCTCGTCTATGATATATGAGTCGCAGGAAAGCACTCATATCAAAACAATGGCAGAACTTTCCACATATGCACATTGGGGTCTGAACCTCTGCACGCAGCTTTCACCCGGGCCAGCACTCGAGCTAACTGGAGGTGAGTATATCACATGCTGGGAGATATGTTTGACCACATATCTCCTGTAAGGGCATTTAGCTAGGGGGTATACAGAGGAGCAAATGCAAAGTGGACCACAGGAAAGTTTAAATGGACCACACAGCTATCACATGCAGTAAAGTGCATGTGATGGCTTGAGTGTCCTCATAATATGATGTAGATGGTTCATGCTACTGACCTCTGAGCTTAAATTGTTAGGTGGATTTTTTTATATGTTAACTAATAAGACTATAAGGCATTCGATAACCATTTTTACTTGGCTACTGACTCAAGTGATGTCTGTGTCTTTTTTTTAGTACTACTTTGGTTCATGTTTGCTAACAATAGAACTATGAAATGTTCTATTAGCAGTGTGGCCTACCATGTCAGTTCTTACATTGTGATCAATTTTAGTTTCACTCTTTGGAAAGGCTCCGGGGGCAGATTGGGTGCTGCAGTGTGCGACCGATTGCCGGAAATGCCCAGCCGCACAGTATATGAGTATAAAGACGTAATGGTTGGCCTGTCATATCCAACTGATAGGCACACTTGCATTATTAGTGACATATTAATGGCATTAATCCAATAAAGCATGTGTTTGCAGGTGAGATAAAAGGTGAACTTGCTTACCCCGCTATAAAGTACATTATGAAGGTCCAACCATGAATGAATAGTACATTTCTTGAAAGTAATCTTGTTTCTTTAACCATGCATTTTGCAGGGTCAGTCCAGCCTTTCTTGAAGAATAAACCTGTCATGTTTCACCCTTTAGAAATCACCATGCATAGTGTAGTGTTGGAGATGAAACTGCAACTCTTTTGCTATATATATATATATATATTTTGCTGTACGTCTTTGTTCTATTTTTTGTTGAACCTTGTTGAAATGATGAACATGTTTCTGTTTAAAGTGTTATATCTAATTACTTTTAATCAATACATTTTGTTTCCATTTTGAATATTTATGCAAGTTGTGTGTGTTCATCATTTCTAAAATCCTTAATATCAAACTTCAGTCTGTCAGATTTGCTACCTTTTGTATTTTATACGGTTGTAAAAAAACAATTGTAATTATATAATGTAATTATAAAAAGGTCAATAGTCTAGAAAAATAAAATATACTTATGTCACCCAAAACATACACCCAAAGACACAAGGAATTTTGATTCTTTACCCATATTTGAGTCCTAAACAACTGAATACCTAAATCACATGCTCTTGTGCACTTTTTATTAAATATGTAGTGAACACAGACCTGTTTAGTAATAAACCTTGAATTAATTTTCTGTGCTGATCCTGACTCCTTTCTAATATTGCAAGATAATATTTCCCTTGTGTATGTACATCCCCCAGGCTACAATGATACTGGCTCTTTGTGATGCAGCACACTTCCCAAAAGCTCTTTTTAAATCACATTGTACCCAGCTGTTCTTTTTTCCCTATGCACGTATGGAGCAAGATTACACAGAGCATATATTCCACAATTGCAATACTGAGCTGGGAATTTGTATCAGATGGATATCTAGGTCTTCACAATCATCTCATTATAGTTAGTGTATTCCTGGACAAAAATATGAACAGAAACATTTTAACGTACACTGTATAGCCAAAAGTATTGAAACACTTGACCATTACACCATGAACGTTTATGATTTCACATAGATATTAATATGTATTTGGTCCCTCTTTCGCAGGTATAACAGCTTTCATTTTTCTGTGAAGAGTTTTCATAAGATTTGGTAGTGTTTCTGTAAGAATTTTTGCCCATTCATCCACTAGAGCATTTGTGAAGTCAGACACTAATGTTGCACGAAGGCCCGCAATCTCCGTTCCAGTTCATCCCAAAGGTGTTCAATGGGTTTGAGGTCAGGGCTCTGTGCGGTTCAGTCAAGTTCTTCCAAACCAAACTCACCAAACACAGTCATGCTGGAATAGAAAAGGGTGTTCACCAAACTGTTCCCACAAAGTTGGGAAGTTGGGTTTAAAGTTGTTTAGATGGGTATGGTCTTGTGCTGGGGCTGGCTGTCGTTGGGCCTGTTTAACTTTAAACCTCTTGGTCATCAACATTACAATATTTAAACCAAAAGGCTGAGCCTGCCATCTTCCTGTGATGGTAGCCACGGAAACGCCATCTACATACACCCTATTTATGTACCATAGTAAGACTTCCTCATCCAATTCCTGCTTCCTCCTAGAACTTCTCCCAATCCCATACCACCAAGTAAGACAGCCATGCGCTTGGAGCCACCAAAAATCTGATTAGTTCATCTATCCACCATGCACCAACTCCCCTTACGCTCTGCCGTCAGCGCCAACGTTCCGAAGCAATCCCACTTAACCGAGACAGAGAGTAAACCACCTCATTAACTCACCCTCACAAGCTAATGCGGTGCTGTCACCCCACATGTCACCTGTAACAAACGCCTGCAGAATATGCATAATTCGGGAGGCAAACTTCAATTTCCCCCAATAGCTATTGCAATTGCTGCAATGTCACTTTCCTACCTCCCCTTACCATAATCTTATGCTCCAGCATGTCCTAAACTTTATAGGCAGCTGAAAAACCATCTCCATGGTGTCAGTCTCAATGGCTAAGACCCATGCATGGCCCTCCCTGGCCTGCAAATCTCCAGAGCAATCCCTTCTGTTATAAAGCCAGATCCACTATAGATGTAATTGTTGTGAATGGATGTTTCTCAGACTGTACACAGGTATTAAGTGGAGTGCCTCAGGGGTTGGTTCTTGGTAATTCAGACTAATGTTGATGTTACTTCTTTGCAGGAGGATTTAGACAGAGTTGGGGACTGGGTGTGCAAGTTGAGGTTCAACGTAGATAAATGCAAAGTTATGCATTATGGTAAAAATAATAAAAATGCAACCTATACTATGAATGGAGTATCCTTGGGGAAAACTACCAATGAGAAGGATCTAGGGATAATGGTAGACAACAGATTTGACAACAGTGCGCAATGCCAGCAAGCAGTTGCAAGGGCCAATAAGGTTTTAGCATAAAATTAGGTATTGATTCATGGGAGGAGGATATCATTTTGCCTCTTTACAGGTCAATAGTAAGACCTCACCTTGAATATGCGGTACAATTCTGGGAACCAGTCCTTAAAAAGGACATTATGGAACTAGAAAAAGTGCAAAAGAGGTCTACAAAATTAATAAGCGGATTAGTTATGAAGGGAGACTGAAAAAGTTAAACTGGAAACTGGAAAAATGGTGTCTTAGAGAGGATATGATACATTAAATTAATACATGCAAGGCCAATATAAAGAGCTCTTCCGTGTACAAAGAAAAAGAGGTCACCCTCTGAGCCAGGAAAAGCGGAGATTGCATAGACGACAAAGGAAGGGATTCTTTACAGTAAGGACAATAAAGGTATGGAATTCACTTCCAATGGAGGTGGTGTTATCAAATACATTAGATGCCTTCAAAAGTGGTCTGGATATTTTTTATAAAGGCATGAATAGGAAGTAGGAAGGTTAGGTAGAAAGGTTGAACTTGATGGACTTTTTTCAACCTTATGTACTATGTAAATCATACTATCAAAATTATGGATTTTGTATTTTCATTATTTACCTCTAAGAGACGCTCTAGTTTCTAGTCTAGGAATAATTTTAATAACGTTAATATAAAACATTTGGTGTTTATCTTGACCACATAGTGTATCTCTAGAAAACAATACCTTCTCAGTTACTAATTAGTTTCAGTGGTCTAGGAAGCTGTGAAATTCACATTCGTTAAGTCATTTATACCCCTTAAAATTTATCATACTATGACAGAGCGCAGACATGACATGATCTTCTGGTGCTCAGTCATATAAGCCTGGGCGGAAGTTCCAGGTAGCAGCAGAAGTTCAATGGGGACAAGTCTGGGGATGCTGTGTTAAGTCTGGGGGGGCCACACTGGTATATCAGGGGAGCAGAGTGGTATATAGGGGGTATAAGGCATATCAGGGAGGCAGCATGACATATAGGGGGTATAAGACATATCCGGGGGGCAAAATGGCATATAGGGGAGTATAAGGTATATCTGGGGGGCAGAGTGGCAAGCCTGGGGGCAGATGTGCATATCTGTGACATTTTTTTTTCTCCTATAGAGTAGTCTCATATTCAGGCTCTCTTTTTTTTCCCCTAAATTGCTATTCAAATTTTGGAGGGTCGTCTTATATTCGAGTAGATCCAGTACTTAATAAGAAAATACTCAAAGCTCCGTTGTTTCTAAAATAAAATAAAAAATCTTAATATAAATAAACCCCAAGATGGTTCCAACTCCATGTTGTGTTTGTGTGAGTATAATATACCGTATTTGCCCGGATATAAGCCGCACACCCCCCCACTTTAGGATACAGGCAACCCGCGCAGATGTTCACCGGCAGCGACGAGGCGCGTAAACAACTTCCACTGCCGGCACGTCTGCTCGATGTACTTTAACAATCTCCCTTGCCGGGAATTCCCACGAGGGTGAACCTCTGCGCGATGCGCTTCAACAATCTTCCTTGCCGGCTCTTCCCACAGCGGAAGTGCCGGCACCGGAAGTTGTATACGCATTCTGCGTAGAATAGATGCCGGCCCTGCAAGGCACCGGACTCCAGGAGTCTGCACTGGTAACTCAAGGGGAGGGGGTACATCTCGGGGGGACATAGAGTGCAAGCATATCTCCGGGGGGGGGGGGAGAGTGGCAGCATATCTCGGGGGACACACAGAGTGGCAGCATGTCTCGGGGGGACACACAGAGTGGCAGCAAACGTGTTAAAATACCCTAATAAATGAAATAAATAATAAATTAGACATAACGGAATCAAAACATTTTCTACTGCAAACATGTTTAGATGAAAAAATGCCTTATACCCCTATATGCCTCTCTGAGATATAGGGGGTTAAAAGGCATATCATGGGGCAGAGTGGCATATAGGGGGGTATAAGATATTTCTGGAGGCAGAGTGGCATATAGGGGATTAAAAGACATATCATGGGTGACACTGGGAGGGTCTGATTGGGGACAGAGGTGGCAATGGGAGGGGCTGATTGGGGACAGAGGTGACATGGGGGGATGAAAGGGGACAGAGGTCACAGAGGTTCTGATTGAGGAGAGCAGGTGACATTGGGGACGCTGAATGGGGACAGCTAATGAATGGGGGGTTGATTGGGGACAGAGGTGAACTGGGAGGGGGTGATTGGAGGAAGAGGTTGACACTGGGAGGGCTGATTGGGGACAGAGGGGACAATGGGGAGCTGAACTTGTGAACACATACAGACAGCAATTTCTTTTTTTGTTTAATCATTTAAAAATAAATAATAACTTAAAAAAGCACTATGCCCCCACTGACACACTTACATACACACACACGCCGATTTGTTTTTAACAAATAAAAAAAAATATAGTTTGTACAAAAAATACATTCGTTTGCTGACCTTCTACTTCTTCCACTTTGGGGCTTTTTCATCTTGACCTCCGTCCTCTGGTAGCTGCAGGCCGCCGTTTTCTATGCTAACAGGATGTCAGTGGCACAACATCCGGTGCTCCAGGAGCTTTCACCCCTCCCATCACTAGGCAGCCATCAGATTGCTGGAAATCTAATCTTTTTAACTTAATGCCGATGCCGCATTAAGTTAAAAAAAAAAAGTATCAAAGTAGCTCCGGCCAGTGTCATCAGCAAATTTCCAGCAATCTGATGGCCGCTTAGTGATGAGAGCAGCGTGAATGGTGAAAGCTCCGTGCGAAAGGCAGAGCTTTCACCCCTCACTCTGGGCGCCCTGCCCACGTACCTGCCCACGGACCTGCCACAGAGTGGCAGCATGTCTCGGGGACACACACAGAGTGGCAGCATGTCTCGGGGGGACACACAGAGAGGCAGCATATCTCGGGGGGGGCAGAGTGGCAGCATATCACACTTTCATTTAAAATTTTTCTTTAAAAAAGCACCTAACTTTTAGGGTGCAGCCTATACTCGGGTGCGGCCTATAATCTAGCCAATAAGGTACATTCGTACCGTTCTAGCCCAAAATATCTGACAGCATGGCTCAGCTATTATAAATATGAATTCCGTCTTATTCTATCTAACTTGGGTAACTCAAGTCACATTGGACTAATGCGGTTCACAGAACTTCTCAGAAGCTTTTAGTATACGGATATGCAATAAGTATAAATTAGTAATAATAATAAATACATCTTTTAAGAATAATGTTTATTGGTTCAGGGTATATAAGAAAAAAGACACAATTAATTTGGGGTGTAGATAATATATTATCTTTGCACAAAATCCTAAAATTTTCAATTGGCACATAAAATAATATTCACTGCACTTTTGGACAACATTTAAATTTTAGTGTTTATGAAACTGAGTATAATTATTAAAACTAGGAAGAATACGCAGCTGCCGTAGGCCATTCGTCCTATAAGATATCCCTGAAGGCATCATAAAAATTTATCGTTTTGGCAAATTATTTCCCTATCATTTGCAAATTATTCATTCATGTTACTAGTTAAGCATTCATGCATATAAAATTTGAGCCAGTTACAATGTAGTAAATAGCACTCAAATTTACTGACCATGGGAGCCATGAGTCTGGCCCTTTGAAAAACAGCAACTGGAGTCAATAAAAAGCTGGCACAACTATTTTGTTCACTATCCTTGCAGATTCTTTTATTTCGCTGTTTTTTTTTACTCTCAGATCTGGCTCACTGGACTGAGGAGGTGAGGTGAAATCTGCAAGTTTGAGGTTATTCCAGCTATTATTTATAATTCCCAAACAACTTTGGGGGGGTCAGTTAATAAATCACAAAGATTGATGATTTTTCCAACTTGTGTTAACTGTCTGACACTGGTATCCACATTTTTTTTCTCAACCTCATCCACATTCACTCTCTCTGAATATCTCCCTATCCTCTCTGCCGACCAATTCCGGTTCCATGTCTCACAGCTACACTTCATTGTCTCGCATTTTCTTATCTCTCTTATTTCTTCTCTCTTTTCTTTCACATGAGAAAGTGAATGAGAATGAAAGTGAGTGAGAGTCTGAGAGAGTAGGAGAGTGCGTTTGAGTAAATGTGAGCATCGGATAATAGATTTAATCTGAAACCAATGGGCAGTAATGAATTGTTTTTGGCCCATTTGCATATGTTCAGTGAATATCAAAGTTTAGTGAATAGATTCAATAAGAATAAAATCTCCCAATAATTATAACAAGGTTATAGTTTTTTTAAATTAAAAAATGTAATTATATGAGTGACCTTTATGCAAACCTGACACATACATGTGATTCTGCTGTGTGTTTTTTGATATGAAAGCATTAGGAATCATTTAATAACTGAAAATAAAAAATAAATAAATGAACTGAAAAGAAAGGGATACAAATTAATAACTAGTTAAGTAATTGAATAATTAATGTCTTAGCTTATTAGGGTGTCACCTTACTTCACTAATAGTTAAAATTATCATTATACAGTGCTGTTGCATTGTTACTATGATCTGTTAATCTAAAATTAATTTACAAACATACCCTTAAAAAACAAAATGAGCAAACATGACACTTGGTGGTCAGTTGCGTATACTGGCATATCCCAAAAAGGCCTGGGTTTAAGGTGGCAGTTCAAGGAAGTTGGCAGCCCCTCGGCCTCATGACAAGGTGCCAATTGTCTTATTGGGCTCTCTGTAGCACCACTGCTCAATGGGCTGGTTAAAAGGGAGATCACTGATCTCTCTAACCAGTTTATTTACACTATTGAGAACTGTGCTGCGTTGGGAGAGCCTTCATAGTCTATTCCTACCTGCCACCAAATATCCTTAAAAGAGGGGGTGTCAGGATGTGATGCCAAATCCCTGTGATCGGAAGAAGGATGGTGGTGCAAAGGGGGGAGCATGTGGTGCTACATTGGCTTAGATCTAGGGAAAAACCAAAGAGTAACGAAGCATTGGCCATGGTAACATAGTACATTGTATCACAACTTTCCCCATGATGGCATCAAAATGTGCCTAAATATATTGCATGCCATGAGAATTCTACATTGGTTGAACACCAGTTAAATACTTAGGCCAGTCTGTGTGCATGCAAGGAGAAATACCTTATATATTATTTTCATGATTTAACACTTTATTATTTTCACAAAAATACTCGCCAAATATAATATATCTGTGAAAATGTAGGCATTTTTGGTAATCAAAAGCAATATTAAATGGGTTGAAACAAATAATTTATAAAAATGACAACATTTCATAACGTTACCAAAACATATTGAAGAAATTAACATTTCAGTCAAAAAAGACTGTCTTCATAGGAATATGCTTGTCAATATATACCCTTGGGAAAATGAAGAAAATCTAAATTGATGTTGCTAATTAAAATCTTAAGTGAAGAGATATAAAAGGAAGAAAAAAAAAACCTTTTCGATTTTTTGAGCCAGAAGGGACAGAGCATCTTTTAAACGTCACAATGAATGTTACAAAATACCTTTAAAAAGATTTGAAAAGAAATGGTGGTGTAATATGGTCTTACAATTTGAAAAGGCAGTGTTTCAAAAATTTAAAAGAGCATTTTGTATAAGCATGTAATACTACTACTCCAATAATCAAGTAAAACCAATAAATTATACATTCTCCTTTCAGTTAACCAAAAGATCGGACAGTATATTCTGAAGACCTGTGCCAAAATATAGTAAAGAAATATACGTGTTCCTTTAAACTATTTTCAAATATAACTAGTTCACAAAACCACAAACATTTTGACCACACTGAGGTTCTGTTGATAATATTTTGTTCAAACTAGGCTATCAAAAAATCGAAGATACATAATATGTGCGGCAAAGGAGAAGACCTGGGTGTCAATATTACAGAATCTGGAAAAGGACAAAAATCATAGCTTGGATCAAGTAGGTTTCTTGTACTCCATGAGCTCTGGTCATGGAGTTAATGAACGCAATGAAAGCATGCAAGAACAGGTCCTCTTATCTTTCTCTACGCCCCCTATTCAAATAGTACTACAAAATCTGCTGGCACCTTAGAAAATGAAATATAAAATGAAGTGAAACAATTTTCATACAGAAATAAATGTATTTATAAACCAATTGCTTTTCCGGATCTCTCTTGTGTTTGTATGATGAAAACATACAGGGTTGAACATACCTGGGCTTTTTGATAACAAAGTTAAATGTGATGATTATTAACTTTGTTCTACTAAATTGAAGCTTGATCAGTCTTTTTCCTGTTTGATCACTGACATACCAGACCAGTTCCTTATGGATCAAGATAACCCTTGTCTTGTAAATAAGCATAGAGTTTGGGCACTAGACATGGTCAACAAATAGAGACAGTGGTGTCCTTTAACCTCTACTTGGCCATTCAGTGCTTTGAAGGAACCAGGTTGTTGACATGACCCTTCTAAAAGTAACCTCTGACTGATCAACATATACAAAAATGCTGATGTGACTAGGTAGTATGATTAGATACCTGCCAAGTAATGATTTTTGAAAGTTCTGATTAAGATCTCTACAAGTGCTTCACACCGCTTGTAGCTAGTGTCCTTACTAACACTTTCCACAGGCCTTGATTTTAAGTCAGCAATCAATACAGCTTAGGTCAAACAATGTAAGTATTTTAAAACTTCTCACAGTTATCTTGATTCCTGTTGTATTATTGACACTTTACTAATTTATATATTTTACCAAGATTACATTATTATATAACCCAACATGACTCTGTCACATGTCTTACTACCATAATTGCAAAACAAAGGTATCTTTCTCTAAGGGGGTTCTCTTCCTAAAAACTAAACAAGCAGATTGCCCTGATATTAAAATGGTTTACAAAAAAGTTTAAAACATTTAGCTTATTTTCAAGCATATATATATGTCCTTTAGTCTTCACTAAGACCTCACTACTCCACTGACAATATAATTCATACTGGTCCCATACAAACTCTTTTTCTGGTCATGATCCTATACTAAAATCCCAGTACAAGCTCACATTCTAGCAAGTGCATCACAATTTAGGAGCAGAGCTTTTCCACATATATGATCCCTAAAGGTGCAACTTTTCCTCACTTTGTTTTATGTGTTTTTCACTGGTTATGAATTAAAGTTGGCAATTCATGTATTATTTTATGTATTTTCATTTTGTTGGGTTATTTTGCAAATTAAGAACAAGAGTATAACACAAAATGCGGGTCTGCCTCATTAGTTACTACCTTGGCAGGACACAGAGGACCCTGCAGTTACCCTAGCAATCACTTATGGTCAAGTATCTGTCGTTAGCGGCAGGGTGGTGGTTCACGTTTGCAACAGTTCAGTAGCATCAGATTATTCCTCCAACTGTTGCAGAAAATGTGCAATTTCTTGTGTGCATGTTATGTGTAAATACGTATAGGATACACACCATACTAAACCCTCCATTACACCTGTCACTTCCTCCTCTGTATTTAGATCCCTGACACTCTGGGGACAAGTCTCAGTTGTTTGATGAGTCTCATCTAGGTAACTTAGCATTTTCCCTGGTTTCCTGTTCCTGTTCCTGCTGCCCTTGTCCTTGTACTTTGTCCATTTCCTGATTCTGCTGGACTTCATATGTGTTATGCAAACCTAGGCACCACAGAATAATGGACCCACTAAGCAGGAGCGGCAGCATACACGCAGATGGACGACACGTAATCCGAAGCAATAGGACAAATCAGGACCTGAGGCAGAGGCACGAGAACTAAACAAGCCGAGGTCGGGGCAGGCAGCTTAGGAGCAAATCTGTTGGAATCTGTTATAGCTGCAAAAGGGGACCAACTGCATATTAATGTCTATGTACTGTATTAAGAAGCAATGTCAAGAAAGTCCCTGTTGGTGTAATGGCCAGGTGTCCTTTATGACTGGCTTAATTATCGAGTTCTACCTTGCTTGTACTGTTTTTAATAATATCGGACCTGGCCTCCTCCTACAACTGTAGCTTCTAACCTCTGGGTTATTCATCTCTGGAAATTTCCTGTCAGTTCCTCATCCATGCCATGGCTTCACTCGCTAGGGTTGGTTTGTGTACCAGTACCATTTCATAGTGGGCAGCTGCAGAGTGGTGGTATTTTCTATGCAGAGGAAGCCTCTTCTAACAGTCCATGCCTGAGAGGCGCCATTAGTTGCTCCATCTGCCAGTATACTCCGTATATAACACAAACACCTCAGAAAAAACAAAATAAATGTAATCTGATTAATCTAATTGCTTACATAAAAAAGGAGTGATTGATAATATGCAAAATATTTTTTTTATTTTATTATTATTATTACGCTTTTTTCACACTCCAACAAATTATGCAATGCTATACAATTTAATTGGGGCAGCTAACACACACACACTTAACTCATATACATTAATATAAACAGAACCCTGACTTTGAGCTTAACATTTTAGACTTATGGTACTTTATACAAAGTTCCTGGCAGGAATGTGTTATGGAGGACTTTTTTGGAATAGTTTGAAGGAAAGTTAGATAGAAAATTATTTTTATTTTAATAACAACCCTGGCAACATTGTCCCTACATGATAACTGGTGTTAAATGGTATTAAACATGCCGTAACAGGTCATGAAAAAACTGGCTCAAAATATAGTAACAAAAATAAATGTATTATAGTAACAGCAAAGCATAGAACTCATTTCCATGAATTTCATATTGAGGAAGATAATAATATATGCATTCTGAGTGAGACCGTATAAGTGTCTAAACAATAAGAAATGGCATTGCTAGTTCTCAAAAAGAAAGACATGTTGCTGCTCCTATCATTATTCAAAAGACAAATGCCTACTTCTGAATGTCTGATGAATCTGCTGCCTGCAAGACAGTGGGTAATGATCCTTCAGTCTGTGCTATAATGGGTTTAGTCTTACATACCTGTGGGAATAGAGCACTTCCTTAACAGGAAAATACGTGTTTCATTATCTTTAGTGTATTGGACTTTCTCAACTATATAATCACACTAGAATAGATACATAAAGTTACATACATTGATCTAATGATAATGCTCTCCTTCAGAGAACAAAAACAATGATATTACCCCCTTGAGAGTACACTGCACAAAAATGAATATACACTGTCAGAAAGACAAAACAGTAGCGGTTACCAGGCAAGGAAACACGTAAACTTATTTCCAGGGATGATGACTTCAATTTAGAATTTTATCAGTAGAAACAATTATGATTTTATTTCAGTATAAAATTAGTTATTATAGTCTGTCTAAATGTTTTCACTTAAAAAGCATATACTCTAAAACTGCAACTATTCTGTTTATTATTAGCATATTTGTTGCCATGTTAATATCTATCTATGCATTGCATATCTATCTGGCCCCAAACTAGTTGAGGGTCTATTAGGCCTGAATTCCCCCCAAAATTAGGCAATGTATATAAATCGAAGGTGATAGAACCACAGCAGTCACACTAAGGCACTGGGCAGGCACTGGGCAGGCACTGGCACTCATTGTGACACATTGAGTCACATGGGATGAGACTTATTTGCTCCAAAAATTAGACAATTTTGATGAACTCAGAGTAACGAAGGTTTCAAGAATCTGGAAGCCTCCACAGAGCCCTGACTTTAACCCCTTTGAACACTTTTGGGATTAATTGAAATGCTGATTGTGAGTCAGGCCTTATCACCCACAGACAGGGAGGGGAACTACATTTTGTTGCACATGGCTTTGGAATGGGAAGTTCAAGAAGCATATGTAGATGCGATGGTCAGGTGTCCACATACATTTGATCATATAGTGCAATCAGGGCCCTGGGGTGTAATGATTTGCTGGTATTGAAGAACACTGCTAAAAAAAAAAGTGTCTTTGTGCTCATGGCCACTACACTGTTGGAGTACTGTGGAAACCTCAAATCTCAAATGAAAAACTAACATATATAAGAGATTTTGCTGTTTAAAAAAGTGTCCCGACTCTCTTTACACAGAGATATTTCATTAATATTTGCCCCCAAATCCAGGGTAGGTGTACCAGCAAAAAGCATGCTGGCTATGTACTGAAAAAAGGAAAAGAACTAGGTGTGGCGGAATCTTTGGAGACATACCACACAGGACACAGCCATGACAACGAAACTGCCTGTTACATTTGTTTGAAAGCGTCTGCAATATTTTTTAAGGGGCACGTAGTGAGAGGTACCATATTAGCATTCACTACAACCTACTGTGGGCAGCAGGGGCTCTGGTCTTTTTTTTAAAGCCCTGCTGAAAATAGAACAGACATTGTGTTTGCTTATTATTTCATACTTTCAAACTAAGTACTTGTTTAAAATGCGAGTAGGTTTTAGGCATTCACTACAACCTGGTGTGTTTGGCAGGGGCCCTGGTCCCTTATAAGTTGTGTTATGTTTTATTATAAAAAGGCTTCCTATATAAAATTATGTGTGTATGTATATATATATATATATATTATATATATATTATAAATCATGGTGACTAATGGTGTCTAGTCAAAGGACATTAGGTGTTTCTTGTGTCCGCATAAGGCTGAAATATCACACATGTGAGGTGTCTCTTTGAGATGAGTTTATTCCCTAAGAAGTTAAGTGGTCAGTTGAGTCCAGTCACATGTTCTTGTTTGCTAAAACTTTAAATTGATGTCTAGGGGGCTTATTAAAGTCAAAGGAGGATACAATTCTCCTTGAGCTGCAAGATTAATTTTGCAGTTTGCACGTAAACAAATCTGCAAATTGCCTGCTCTTTTTAACTCTAATTCAACTGATTCTTGATTTTTTGTACTACTATATCATGTGATTGTATGCACTGTTAGCCGTAAACTGGACATCTATGAATAACTTGTGTCCAGAATAAGAAAAAATATTTTTGAAGCATAAACTGTTTGTATAGTTGTCACCTAAATATCACTGTAGCAAAAATGCAGCAATTAAAGCAGCAGAAAATTACCCAGTAGATCATTAGATTTTGGTAGATGAAACATTGTTGCAAGCTGGTGTACTCAACAGGGAAGTGGATTAGGAGATAAACTCACTGGGTTGACAAGAGTGGCACCAGGGCCATTTTAATACAAGAACAAGTAGAGAACAAGCCAGTGGCCCAACTGGGAAACCAACTCCGTCAATTCCAGATAATGTCCAGAAGCAAGGTCAATGGTCAAGGTCAACAGTGCCAATTCTAAGCAGCATTCCGAAACGCTGAATGGAGGTCAAGAATAAAATAATAGTAAAATCAGAAGAAACAAAATGCTCCCACAAGAGGCAAGATGAACATTAATTTCTGTAGGATACCTGACATTGCGGCTACCAATTAAGTTTAAATACTTTAAAGGAGGTGCTCACATCCCCTGTGGCTCACTCCCCGCTGTGGGACTAACAGAAAGAAGTAGCCTACAGGCATTTTGAGACATGTAAACACAACATTTACCACTTCACTATAATTATTTATGTTAAAATATTAGTGTGCTTCTGACCCTTTAGAAGACCAAAGCAATGTTACATTTAGATCACAGATGGTTTGGTGCAAGGGTTTTTTGCAACCTTGATTCAGGGATTTTTGAAAGATATATTTGAATCTTTTCAATAAGAAATCCGTAGTAATAACAATGCTGATAAAAAACGTTCTCAACAGCTTGGTGCCTTGGACAGCTGGCAAGTATGGATTTGGGAGAATTAGTTTATAAACACTACTTTATGTTAAAACATTATTTCCCCCTGAGGACTATTGGGTGCCCATAAAATGAAAGAAAAAATAGTGGTGGAAGTCCTAATGTAAACTCTGGCATAAATAGATATGGTGGGTATGTACTCTCTTTGACTCTCGACCTAGCTTGATTGTAGACATTATCACTAGACTATTACATGGGTGAGACTCTACTGAAGCTGGACAAGGAGACCTGATCATATTTTATCTTTATTATCATCTATTTGACCTTAGTCTACAGAGTTAAGGTAATGAATTAGTACATCTACACCAAGTGCATGTAAGCAGTCTTTGCCCAGTGGTCTATCTTCTTCCAGACAAAGACATTTGTTAACATTTTAAGATGTCCTGGAAAAGTAACAAGATAAAAAAGAGTAGAAGATATAAACATGCATTACGAGTTGAACAGATTATTTAACTGTTAACACTGAATAATCAATCATCTTAAGGTTTCAAATAAATAAAAAAAATAATAAAATCATTTAAAACGTTATATATGTTAAATAATGGCTGTTTTTCAACAAGAGTTGAAGCATTTAGTGACAGGAAGAATATGAATAAACCTGCAGAAATAATTGGAGCAACAGTAAAAAGCTTAAAAGTTTTATTGATTGGATGCAATTATTTCTTAATTGCATATTTAAATGAGGTATTAGCGGGCCTAACTAAGCAATAGCTCTTAATTGCTGCAACACACCAGGGTCACAGGCTGTGTTTATTTAATATGTTAATTAAGGAGAAGAGGGTGTTTAGGTTCTGTTGAATGGTGGCATCTCTGATGTTTTTAAAATCTCAAATGTTGATAGTGTACGGAGTGATAATATCATCATTAGCTAGAGGTTAAATATTTTATGAAAATCTTGTATGCCATTTCCACAACAAACCTAATAATTACATTTTGTGCTAAGGGAAATATTTTACTTTAAATATGTCTAAGCTTTATAGTATTATACTACAAGTGCATTATAACACATGTAATAGAAATCTCAAAAAATTACATTTTTACTTTTTACAGACCTAAATTGTCACTTTACCATATGTATCTCATTTAAGTGCCTTAAAAAACAAATGTACTATTAATGTATTATTGTTGTACATATGCTTTGTTACTATACTTATGTGAGGTTGCTGTACTTTGTACTTTTCTATGTGCTTGCTTACTGTATTATATAAATTATAGTCATTCTCAGTTATGCTGTGGTTATCATATGTTGATTCATATGAAAGGACGGTGTCGATAATATGCATTGGAAAGGCTGTCATATATTACATGATTGCCTTTTTTTGGGTAAAAACAGTAAAACTAGTCAAAAGAAAAAGACACAACTTTGAAATTCTAAAAACTTAAAGATAAATAGGGTGCAGTAGTATCTCAAAAACCAAACATATTACATACACCCTGTTAGAGAATATTACTACTAATTCAGTTGATGTTGGCTTGGGTTGGTATCGAGGCATGAAGATAGAAGAACAATGAGCTCTAGCTGATACTTTGCAGTAATGTCTCTGTAGAGGTTTAGTGGACACTTACAGGTGGTTTTGTCTTGTGACATTCAATTCAATCTATTGTTTACTCCACTGTCTGTTACCCTGTTGCCTTTTTTACTGCTTGTTAGTTGATGCTGTAGGCACCGGTTTGTTGTGTATTACTGCTACAGACACCTGTCTGTCAGTCTTGTCATAGTTTCCAATGACCAGTCCTGCTTTACCATGGAATATGAAAATGAACCGTCGACTTTGTTGCTTGCAGGCAAATACTGGAAAATGAAACTAGCTGCATCGCTCCTAGAAGAGACAGAGCCTTTAGTCACAGGCGATACTTTGTATTGGCTCAACATAGAAACAATGTAGAAACAAACCCTAAAGGTTCCTTCTTCAGATCCATCTGGATCTGCCAAAATCATATTTGTAACTCAAAAGCAAAAATAAAGTTTATGAAACCTTTAAAAGCTCATCCTATGATTTAATCTTAGACGGCGCACCATCCATTCATCCTTTTCTGTTGTATATGGTTACGTTCAACTGTTACTTCTCGACCGCTCTCCAGGTCCTTTATACTGCTATGTATGTGCTGTGGTATTGTACCTTTACCTTACACTGTATTCCCATTCTCTGTACTATTTGCTCTGACCTATGTACATGCTGCAGAATGTAAATGTATTTTGCATCTCCATGACATGTTTCTCCTTTCTGCCTTCTGCCTGATGTATACTGTTCTCAATGTAGTGTACAATATTTTTTTCAATAAAAAAATTAAAAAAAATAAAAGCTCATCCTATAATTACCCCTACAACTCTAACAAGGATTTTTGCCAACGGGCTAATGTGAATATGTTTCTAGGCTGTTACACTACTTGGTGATGTCCGTCATAGTCTGTAAGACCTTATGACTCACAAAAAGCGGTGGAGATGGAGAACGTTCACTAGGTTCCACATCTCCATATTGGATAACTACTGGTACTACTGTACCTCATTGATTAACTATTAACACAGGCAATGAGAGATGAGAGGGTAAGCATAATGGATTAGTGTTAAGATGTTGCCCAATTAGCCTCACACATAGCTTAATGTTATTACTATTATTAAAATGATATTTATAAAATTCTAAAAAATCCTCCCCATTGTAAAACAAAACTACCTTAGCATGTTTTTTAAAAAATTATTTTACATTTGAAAACCTTCATAAATGTAGTTGTAAACCACTTTACAGGGAAGCACTAATCTTAGAATACAAAAACGCAGATAAATAATATTATGTAGATGTCTCAGGAGACTGTACACAACACTGATATTGTACTTTTAACAGGAAAATTCAATTAGCTTAGTATATTGGATTTCGAAGTTTGGTTCTTTTCAGTTGTTTGCTCTCTACACTTTATTGTAAAAGTATACTTTCTTCTTTTTCAGATGATCTGCTTTGTAATATAAGTAATATACACGTGTAATTAATAAACAATTTAGTACAACGAAGAAAAAAAACAACTTCGTAAATTTTCTTGGGGATACAAAACCTCTAGGAAGGCAGTGCATTATCAGAAATAGTAAGCAATTACTTATGTAAGCTTTCTTTTAAAATTCTGAGAACATTAACTACTAATTACCTACTAATTACCAGTACTTCAGCAGGTGTTTGCACTTAACCATTGAGTAAACCCCTTGTGAAAAAAACATACTGCTTGCCTCCTCCTCTCAAGATTACCATACTGTCCCTCAGGACCCTACAATATGGTCTAGATGCAGCTATGCTTCATGCTAAAACTTGATGTCTTAATGTATAAAGTAAAACAAATTTGCCTAACAGAAACTCTGACCATAAATTAGAATAAATCTTCCTCGCGCAAAGCAAAATACTAAACCAGTTGACTTTTGCAGTAGAAACTACAGTATCATTTAGTGCGCAGCCAGATTGTGCTTCAGCCTTGCATATAAATGAGAATGGTAGAATTAAAAAGGTTGACTAACAGTCACATAATTGATTATTAGTAGAGTTTGATGCTGTTTATCCTTAGTACAACTTAATTATTTTTCCAGGGTCTGTGATATTCAGGATTGGTAATTAATATGTGAATTAAAAGTCTCTGTTTCTGCTGCAATGTCT
This sequence comes from Spea multiplicata, assembly GCA_009364415.1. Taxonomy (NCBI): domain Eukaryota; kingdom Metazoa; phylum Chordata; class Amphibia; order Anura; family Pelobatidae; genus Spea; species Spea multiplicata. The sequence continues at coordinate 30,152,963 of VKOC01000006.1, forward strand.
CAGAGGATGTTGGGCTTTCAAAGCCAACTCTGCAATATATAGAGGGTATTATGGTTTATATCGACACTGACTGTTAACTTAGAGACAAGGAGAACATAGGTTTTAGGGGCTATTATATGTGGCCACAACATTTTAAGAGTTAAGGCTGAGTATGTTATGTTCTTAATTATAGATTCTAGATATGATTGGCTTCAAAGAACACTTGGGTCAGTAGTTCATCAGTAGCTCAACCAAGATGATAAATTGACAGGGTAGACAGTGTATCAGGGGCATAATGAAAGGGACTGCTTAGTTTTAGGATAAATGTACTTGACACTTTACTTTCACCTTCCCACTTGCCTAAGCATGGCTGTGGTTCAATAAAGATGTACCTATTATTGTATTTCGTTTTAGGTTTCCTTTTATAAAATCTAAGTGTTAAGTCCAAAGGTATATTGACTTTTTATGACTAACACTACGTAACACTACGTATGTTATAACAGCTATTGCAAAGGTGTTAATTTTAAATTTTTTAAATAGTAGGGAAAGGTGAATTAGCTGTCAGGCAGGACTTTTTTAGCGAAGGATTTGGTTTATAAGTAAAACATCTCCATACTGTTTTGGGTTAGGATACAGTGTTCTGTAATTTCACTTTAATCCATACAAATGTATTTTTGCGTGCAATTTAGACATTTTTTGTAAGTTTCTATGGGTCTACTGGGTTTCTGGAAAGTGACATTGTGAGCATACAAAACAGAATGTGTACATATATTTTGGGGAAAAAATACATTTAGTAGAACATTTCATATTCACTTCTGGGTTATATATCCCCTGCGACTGTACAGTGTCTGCATGAGAGAAATGTGAAACAAAAGTAAGGAGATTATACGGCCCCTGGGATCTCAAAGCAGGAATGATCAGAAACATACATAAACGTGCATATAAATCCCTAAAGCACAAATGTTTTGTTTTCTACATTCCCTTAGTTTTCATTTTATTTAACAGAGGAACACCTGTTTGTATGAATTTGTTAAGTAGACACATATAGCTTTTCACTAGACATTACAGCAGATTTAAAAGGAGGTTATTTATCAGTAAACAAGTTCATCATTATTTTTGTTTATAACCTTTTCCCGTACTTTCAATTTTGATTATGTATGGTATCAAAGCCACAAGAAGCCACAAGTAAAAAAAAAGAATTCTCCGGGGGAGAGGTTTAGGTCTAGGAATGATGTTTCTAATCATACATTTAATTACAGCAGGTGAAAAATAGGATTAATATTTTTAGGAGCACATGAAATCTAGATATGCATCATTATGATATTGTTCTGCAAATCTGAACCTATTTCTAGTGAAAACTATTATCTATGTGAATATAATGTGAATACATTGCAGGACCCACTGAGTTTTTTTTTGTTCCGGGAGCAAGGCCCAGAGTCCGGCTAGGGCCACGTTGTGCCAATTTAATACCCACCTAGTAATTTTGTGATCTGGACAAGTGCATGAGCTTAATGCATTAGGGGCAATGGGGAAGTAAATTAACCTTTCACACTCTAGAGGTTGTGTACTATAATGCCCTTTATACATTTGATATGATACAATGCAACTCATAGTAACCTCACATATGTGGTACATCATAACTCCCTTTATTAAATAGTAAGTCAGGCATTGAGAATGGTACAGCGTAACTTCCATCATCATATACTAAGCCTGACAGTGGTACAGTATAATTTCCATCAATATTAACTGAGCATGACAGTGGTACACCACTCCCATAATTATATAATGATTCAGACACAGACAATGGTACAGCATGACTCCCATCATTATATGGTGATCCAGAATTAATGGGGCTATGGCATACCTCTTACCATTATATAGTGAACCAGACACAGATGGCGATACACCATAACTCCCATTACAATAAACTGAACCAGACATTGACTTTGGTATACCATAACTTCTGTCTTCCATCATCATCATCATTTTCATTTGCATTTCATTGCTTTCTATTACTCTAACTCTGTCTCTTACTCATGCTCTCTCCCATTCTCAGTCAGTCTTACTCATTCTCTCTCACATACTGACTCTCTTTCTCAGTGCCTCCATACTTTCTCATCCCTGTCTTCTTTACAGCAGCTACACTTCTTCTCCTGCCTCTTCTCTTCTCTCTTCTTTCTTTGCTTTCGCTTATCCCTGATATCAGCTCCTTGCAGGTCATCAGGCCTTCCAGAGCTCTTCCGCAAAAATCCTGATTCCCACATCAAAGTATAGCAGACTTATACATCAGTACTTTTTATATGTTTTATACTCTGAAATACTGCAAAAATACCTTTTTTATTGCCATAACACCCATGGAGTACAATATGTTGTTGACTGAATTCTCTGTTTGTTACACACAAATTAAATTACAACCGACTAAAGTTTACATTGCTCAATATTCAGTTACAAGAAATCAATTATGATTTTGTTTCAAAAATGTTATCCTGTTGAAACATAAGAATTGGATTCATGCAAAAATAATAATTGTTGCCTGATGGTGCATCTCGTTTGGCTGTGTCTCCTAGTTGAATGCCAGGCTAACATTTGATTTTGTTTCAACATATATACAAAACATTTATAAATTGATTTTGCTTTTGTTAGAAACATCTGTGTACCAGCTGTATGAATAAACAAAAACCTATATATAAAATACAGAGTACAGAGAGTTTAATTAAAAACTCAATTTACCGAGTGATCGACTATTCTGAAATCCAAAATAATGGAATGATATTTTATGATAGTTTTTCTATGTTTTTCTAGTCTTAGCTTGCCAGTAAACCATTTAAATATACACAAAATATTATAAATAATAAAATTATTTTCCAAATGTGGGACCCTGAACAAATTACTTCTTGTTGTATCTTACAGAACCTTAGAACAATGACGAATACATTCACAGCTCTTAATATAGTGAGGTGATATGATAGTAAAGTAATATATGAGGTGATATGATATGTGAGGTGATGTGAGGTAATATGAATATTATAAAATGAATCTGATGTTTGCCTTTTTCTTACTAAATACACAGATTTTAAAGAAATGGTCATTGTTTTTATCGTTGGAGTCCATTTTTGCATGAATTATAATGCATTTTACTTCTGTTTCATTTATCTCCAACCATAGCTACTTCTACTGAAGCGTCACCAGGAAGGATATTTCCTCCATAGGACTCTCATTGGAGTTAATGAAACAGGAGTAGCAGTGGCCATATGGATGCAGGGCCGGCCGAAGGCGTAACGCCGCCTGGGGCGAAGTTTAAAAT
>VKOC01000006.1:30156345-30174017 GCA_009364415.1 Spea multiplicata
CTGGAGTATGTGGTGCTGTCAGCCAACAGTTCGCTGGGCATTTGCCCTGTGTGCCTAATGGCCAGGCCAGGGCTGCCTTTGAGGGACTATTTTGGACTGTGTTCACCAGAAAGAAAAATTAAGCTACAATGTATATGGATTTTTTCTTCATTAGCTATGTACAATTTCTAATAGGTAAAGATGTGGCCTACTCCCCCAAAAATGTCAACCTTTCTTTTTCTTTATATATGTATATTGTTTTTCTTCTTCTCACTAACATATAGTGTATGTATGTGTCTAGATATCTTTCATATGTATGTGTATACACATTTATAATAATATGACATTTTTTTTTATTTGACAAGAAGATTCAAATCAGGAGTGCCTTGACTCTGCTTAGTTGTTGAGTTGCTGAATGTTGAGTGCTTCAGCCAGCCATTGTTAAAGATGAAAAAAGGGCATATCCGGATAGGAGGCTTTATTAGGCTATGCTAACTCTGCCACAGGCTGCCACCTATCATTTTCCATGAGGTCAGCGTTTACGCTAAATGCCTCCAAAACAAAAAGCACAAGCTGTCCATAGTTCCAGTCAATAAATTTACTAAAAATGATTGCTAAAATATATGGTAATCTTCCCCTTTTAAGGCTCATTTAGGGCTTTACACTTTTGTTAAGGATTTGCGACCATCTTTTAGGTAAGAATGTCTTGCAGTCTTAACAAAATAAATAAATAATAAAAAAATAGGCCAATTTTGAAGGATGTAGACAATTCTAGTTTTGTAGATGTTACTGTGTTCCTTCTCGCCTTTCTTTAATATAAAGGATTGTCACTTTGCAATAGGTATGAGCAGAAAAGGTACTGAATTCTTGAGCTGGGTACAGGTACTTCATTCCCCACACAAATTAAAAAAAACAAGGGTTCCTGTTCGCCCTTATTTATTGCTTTCAGGTGCAGCAGTGATCTAGAATGTAGTAGTGGTATTAATAGCCTAGGTTGACTTATGCCTACCTCGGCTATTTAGAGGGACGGTTTAGCTTATCAGCCTAAACAACCCTAAGGTGCTCTTTTAATGTATGTATTAATATTTTATACAAGCATTGATAAGTGACCACTTGTTAAATATATCCAAGCTGACACAAGGGTTTTGCGAGCACTGGTTCAGTGGACTTTCCTACAGTCTTGTATTAATCAGTGATATTTGAATTCACGTTGTATATGACCAGCAAAAGTGATTTTCAGCAGGGTTATACTAGGTTGACATCCTGTTTCCTTTTACCGGCAGTCTGCTAAAGGCTGCAGAAACCTATATTTTGAGGGCAGATAAGAAGCCTTCAGGCCATTTCATTTGCTGTGAAACCAGGAAACATATTTTTCCTCTGCAGTCCATCTATAGATTGATATGTACTCACCAGCAAGTCCTAGACTAATTGTTTTCGTGAATTAGACCTACACGGTGTTCTGTATCATTGCATCCAAATCTACTTATGAAATATTTACTTTATTATACCTGTACACCAAAAGTGGTTGGGACAAAAGGAAATGGTGTAAATTATAAATATTTGTGCAGCCCTGCAGAAAATAATGGCGCAATCTAAAACAATAAATAATAATATTTGCATGTATTAACATTTAGACATACAGTTAAAAGGAAAATGTAATTTGTCTTACAGAAGAAAACCTACCAATGCATCAAGTGTCAGATGGTCTTCTACAATGAATGGGATATCCAGGTCCATGTGGCAAATCACATGATTGGTGAGTAGACTTTTTGTTGGCTAAAAGATAATGTCATGTGCAGATTGTTTTTATACAGGGCATCTGGGTTATCTGCCCACTCTATAAACTTTACAAAAGTAGGAAAATGTTTATCTTATATATAAGAAATTTTGGGGGACTGTCCAGGGTGCCTGCACCATAGTCTCACTTTTTTGGAAAGTGGGGATCATGGGCTGGTTGGTGAGGGAGCCGTAAAAGCAATGAAGTTTTGTACTGTTGCAGCATATATGCAGCTCCCATGTGGCCACTTTTTGATGCTCTGAAACAGAGTTGAGCGCTAGCTCTCCCCGTATGTCCACGACCTCACACAGTTCTGATGCAACCCCCCCCACACACACACACACATTTTTGTGCTGGCCTTGTTGTCAACCAAGAAAAATAAAAAATAATCCTACTTAACCCCCATTTATTAACCCAAAACCCTTTAAGCCAGAAGTATTAATATACTAGCCTATACATAAGACCCTCTAGAACATTAATATATACATATATAATATATATATATATATATATAATTAATTATAATATTGTGTGTATGTGGGATGTCTGTATTCAGAAAATATCATCAGTGGTACCTACTGTGTACAAGAAATTCTAAGCAAAATTGCAAAAAATTAAAATTGAGGGGGTTAATCTAGTATTTTCAAAATATAGAGTTTACTATTGTGTTTAGAATTTAAAAAAAACTTTCTGACAGTCGGCACTCCTAATGCATCCTATTGTGCTTTCATTTTAAAGTTTTTTCTCCCTATTTAGCATGTTTGGGAACTCTCCAGTTTTTTGCTCGGAGACTTTGGGTGAAGGGTAGCTTCTCCGGGCCTGGGTGCTAAATCTCTGACAAGATGTTTGAAGCTAGGTCACAGCCCTAAGCCCCCCCCCCCAAGAGGGAGACCTTTGGGTAGCCAGAGCCTGAAAGTTTCCAAGTATGCTAGTTAGACTGTAAGCTCTACAGACATACCTATTGTATTCATACCTATTGTACCAGAATAAAAATGTCTTTGGAGCTCTATTAATAAATGACTGCATTTTTTATACCTCTCTTTTAACATACTGTAAAGTGCTAAGTGCACCTGTTAGCTTAAAAGAAGTATTCATTCGCACATACACACATACATACATTCATTCATACAGTGCCAATTCCACCTTTGTTCTTTCAAATGCACCTCATTGTATAGTCCAAGGATTTTCCATTTATAGTCTACAGTACTGGTACATCTCATTAATAGTCTCTCTGCTCATGCATTCTAATGTGCTTAGCTTATCTGCAGAATAATTGGGCCATTATGAATGAATTATTAAAAAATAATTGTAACACACTTATCAGGGAATAAGGAAAAGGAAGTGTGTCACTGTTACAACAATAAAGACGTCACATTGCACAGCAATAGCACGCAGACCTAAGATCAAATTAAACAGATTGATAGGATTGGATTTTAAAGGGAAAAAAGAAGGAACCAAATGTACAAGTAAATACTTAATGTAGGAAAAAAGTTACTTTTAGGCATATAAATGTATTTTAAAACACACAGGTTTCAATTTTGTTTGTGTAAATTATTTGTTTTCTGGATATTTTGCTCAAGAGGTTTCCAAAATTTCAAATATTTAAAAAAAAAAAAAAAAAAATTCTGCGAAGGGTTCAGGTGTTTCAACAGTGCTAGCCATGTTGTATCTAATTCTGCATCTAGTTGTAAAAGTTACATTCAGCAGAGTGAGTAGAACTGCACCATTAAATAACTTTTGTTTTATTGGAATGCATAATAATATAACAGAGAAGGGATTATGACACCACAAGGAAAATTATGAGCAAATTAAATACATCCTTAAGTATCTTTAAAACAAACTACTATTACACTTATCTTGGTCCTAATTGTACAATTGTACAACCTTTGTAAATCTCACAATATTGGTATTAAATGCGGGGGAACTTGGTATTTTATTGGTTAACTGATCTATTTTCTCCCCATAGGTAAAATGTGGGGATAATTTCAGTCTGAAGTGTCGTTTAGTAAACTAAAGAACCTCAAAAAATAAAAGCATGACATATTAAATATAATGTCTGCCTCTATGCATAAATAAAGTCTGATGGGTAACGGTATGTAAATCACAACTCCCATGATGCTCGGGGAGTCATACATGGAGTACCATATGCTTGGATTGTTATACTAATTTCTAACTATGTTTCATGTTCATGTCATGAATAGCTATATAGGAAATATTTTAACCTCCCAAAACCATGACAAGGTAGCAGTCCAAAATTTTAAGTACTAAGTGGTTGACTGCATGTTGTGAGAGCAGCAGTCCTTGGTAACTGGTTCTTATGAGTGGGGCTTCCGTTCTCAAAAGAAAATGAAATGTTTTAATTACATTTTGTATTTTTTTTCTTCTCCTTTAGAAAAAAAAAAGTTGACTAAATGTGTTCTAATTCTGAAACTCTAAAATATTATAAGTACTTCTTTTATCTCTTTGCACCTGTCCCTGTAGGCAACTTAAAGGAGATGAGCTGTCATCTCCCATATGATATTCAGTGGTGACATTTAGAAAAGTCATATCGCCAAAGAGTAATTTGAACATTTGGCCATTGAAGCCAGATTTATGAAGTGAAATTAATTTACTACTTGTATTGGGCAAAACATTTGAAGATTAGAGAACACATACTAATCTACCATCCTTTAATAGTTCCACACGAAGATTATACATAAGCCTGCTTTCTTAGCATGGCCGGAGTACTTTACTGTTCAGATGAATAATGGACGGAGATTGTATCATGGTTTATGTATCGTTTTATTTCCCTTATGCTGCCGTTGAAATCAAACGTATGAAATGATTGTAATTCAGTCATTAACTTATACAGAAATAACATGCTGCAATGCATAATTAGGTATTTCTATACCTGATGACATCTGATGAAGGGGCTATGATCACACTCTAACGTGCAGAAAGGCAATAGGCGCTGGGGTATGTGGGAGATATCAATGGTAACTTCTGACACAGCGTGAGCGACATTTGGATAGGTTTGGTCCAAACAGATGGCATTTTAATGTAGAAGTACTCGTGTCTATCAGTGAGGACTCATTGACGTTAACGGCTCCGCTGATTAAACAAGACTGACTCAAGAAATGTGTGATTTACTAGAAACCACGCGGAGTTGGGAAAGACGAAAAACCTGATTTATATTGTTTTAGTATCAGATCTTACAAACACCCAAAGAACGCCTGAAATAAAAACAATATCACACTTATTGCCTGCCTAGGGGTAGCTGCTACTTTAAGACCTTTTATTATAGTTGCGAGTATGTTTATTATTAACTCTTTGGATACAAGGTGGCTCTTGTTAGACATGTCTCTGCAGAGAGTACGATTCTCGCAGCCAGCAACTTATGGGAAGCATGAGTTTGCGGTTGGTGAACAACCATTAATTTGTGCTTACAGTTTGGGCCTTCACCGGTAAATTGAAACAGTGCTTTGCAAAGTATATTGCAATGAAAAGGGTTAAATCTTTAGTATTTGACTTAGAACTACACATGTTTAACTTCAAATGCAACATATTTCAGGATTATTGAAAAATTTGGTGAGTTAGAAGCACTAGGTGTGTGTGTGTGTGTGTGTATATATATATATAATATATATATTATATATATATATATATATATAATATTACACATTTTTTGTACCTACTTTTCTGTTTAGCATTTGAGTTCATATATAATATAAAATCTTGAAGAGCTTAGACGAAGAACTGTCCATGACAATGTGAAGCAATATTTTTGTTTTCAGTCGGATAACTTTTGACCAATAATTGCCATCATCTAATTATGTATTTTGGTCATGAAGGAATCTTTCTCTGTAGAGGCTGCCATTCCGATTAAAGCATAAATCCCACAAGATACATGTGTGTTCCAGGCGGCTACAAACAACTGTCTCATGAAACATAAGCAGGCACATTGCGAACCACTCACTGTGCACAACACAGGGACACATTTGCTATTGTGGGCTCATCTGCCTGACAAATAAAATGATAAAAAGCCAAATTGTTAAACTGTTGACTGTTCACTGCTGCAAGCAGGCAATTAAATTCATGTCTGTTACAGTAATCGTGTCCTTCTGTTTGTGTGTCTTAGTAAATATAAGAATAGTAAAAATAACTTATTTCTCTAATATTGTAATATCATAATATCTTAATTGTTAAATGAATGTGGGCCATTTTTTAGGCTAAATAAATAATAAAAAATGGTTTTTAATATCTGCGAAAGACATTGTGACATAATATATAAATAGATATTATTAATGTTCACAAACTTGTCTGTGATGTATTCTGATAACCCCCTAGACCTTTATATCGCTGTTTTCTACAAAGCAGCCATATTTATAAAATTTTAGTTCACTTTTTGTTTTTTTATATACATATAAGTTGAAAGTCTACGCAACCCTTCCCACTAAATAAAATGCTTTAAAGGACTCCTATTGACATTGCAGTTTGAGAAGACTAATTTCTGGGTTGTAAATGTCAGACACAAGCGTGGGTGTTTGATATGTCATTTTGTTAATTAAGGTAGAACCATATAAAAAAAAAACAAAAAAACATTTTCCCCATAATTATGCATTAAATGCATAATGGAGAGGCACAAATGTAAAGGTCTGTTAAAGAAATTACATAGCAGAAAGAGCATTTGGGATAGACAAATGACTGAATAGAAGACAATACCAAGAGCTGATTAAGGTTTCAGGTTTTGGAGGGCAGGCTTGATGGGCTGTACGGTCCTATCGTTAAACTCTGTGTTGCAGGATTTGAGTATATTTACCTTCAACGGAATTTGAAGATTCCTTTCAGACTATTGATTGCGAGGGAGAGGAAAGAACTGGATAGACTGTTACACTCAATGGATGCTTTAAAAGATTGCAAGCTCTGTTGCATCAGCGTTACCTTCAATATTGATTTAGATCACACCAAGCGAGCACTTCACAGGCTTGCTTGCTTGCTGCTGAAATATGAAAAGCGGTTAAACAACCCAGTGCGCTCCCCTCAGCCTTTCACTGTTTACATTGCTAGTGTTTCCTACATTAACAATGCCATTTCAAGTGCCAATAATATTTATGTGAATATTTATAATTATATGCATCTGTGGAGCATATCTAATTTTATGTAATTAAAGCTAGGATGTAATATGAAGGTGTCTGTTTGCATTCAAGATGAGCTGTTGGTTTATGTTCAATTTGAGTCTCAATTCACATGCTGGAATAACAGAAATGTGTATTATGTACTGCAGGGCAGCCTGACTATGCAGGGCATTGTGTCGTTTTTATATATTCTTATTATTTTACATTTATTTATTATGTTATATTGTATTTGTAGAGCACCAGCAGATTGTGTGCTGCTATGAGTGATATGGTGGATGGGTGTAGTGTTGGACAGATTGAATAATATATAATGTACAGGCTTGGATGGGCCATTGGTAAAACTGGTGCCCGATGGAGCCTTCCACGTACCATTATTACAGCTGATTTGGCCGATCCTGTCCTTCAGTATGTGACAGCCTGCTGAATACACGCAACTAGATGATGTACAAGTACAAAATACTCCGGTCAAGTCTCATTTTTGGATAGACCGCTCTGACGTCAGGGACTTGGAAGAAAATAATTTAATATTTTTAAAAGTCCAGTAAACTCATTTCAGCAAAGTCTTTTTTGGCATTTCATGGATGGTTCATTTAAGTATTTAGAGGCTACCTACAAAATGCAACTGAAATTTGTTAAAGTATATAATATAAGTAAGTGCACTTTCTTTTTAAACACATTTTTTTTGAGAAAACCAGAAACAGTAATTTGGCTTCCCCTCTTATCTACAGCAGAACTCAGATTTTTATATCACGAGCTGGATCACAGAATGAGCGAAATCTGTGCTGTTCAGTAATATCAGAAAACCAGCCCCCATGTGAGCAATATTGGCTTGTTCTGAAAAAGCCAATAAAGGGTTTCTGCATGGACCATGCAAAAGGGATACTTTCCCTTTAATAGCCATCTGTACAGGAGGGATGCAGAGTGGGCCAGGTCATCTCTTCTCAGCTGTCACGATATTAACGTAGGTAATGGAGCAAGCTCTCTTTTCTGCTGGGTGTTGTTTTTCATAGATTTTCATCGGTTTACACAGATAATTCTATTTATATTATACAGTTAATCCAGGCTGACTGTGCAGAATAACAAACGGCATAGTATTCTGGATCACTTAAAAAATAAATATATATATAATATTTCTTTGTCATTTGTAATACAACTTATTTTTTCTTAGTACACTGTCACACCTACAGTGCAGATGGCTGCATGATTTAACTGGGCCAAAGCATTGAAAGAAATGCGTGATAGGGGGAGCTCAATTAAATAAAAGATAAACTTCACATTTTAGATTTTTTTACTACCATTGGAGGTGGGGGTGGGCAGTGTGCACATCGCAGCGCAAGTGCTCTGAAGGGTTAAGCTATTGATTAAAAACATATCAACCATACAACATAATTTTACACCTGATATATTTTGCTGTAACTGTCTATTCTGCCAAGTGAAAACGCATCGTGATATGTACATAGACCTGCGTTATTTTGCATTGTATTACGGAATGAGAATTGATGTATACCACTTCAAAGTTAACTAATGTCAAGTAGATTTAGCTAGCTAAGCATTGCTTAATTTAGGGGCACAGTTGATATAATTTGCCTTCTGTAACTACATGGATTTTTGGTTTGTTCTGGCTTTTTTTTGTATATATCTGCGGAATGATCTAAGTCAGTATGGACAGTGGGTGTCGAGCTTCAGCTGTTCATATTGTTGCATTTGGTGCGCTGATGGGGTTTCTTAGGTCACCTTTAGAATTATGCCTATGACAGCAGTAGACACCTGCCAAGATTGCAAGGTATCTCACAGCTCTCAGGATGAAGCCTATGGCTTGCTAGGCCTCAGTTGGGGAGGCACACATTTGCCGTACAGCTGGCATCACTGTATGGGGCAGCCGTGTGGGCTTGGAAGGGAGACAAGCATGAAATTTTGTCTAACCCGTACTGATTTTTTTTTTCCTCTCTTTTTTTCAGCTCTGTTGGCTGCTTTTCAGATCCTTGTTATAAAAAAAAAAAATAGACAATCAAGCACCCTTTAATCTGTCTGCGATTACCAGTAGTATGAAAAGAAAAAGCATAATGAGGAAAAATGCCTCGTTTTGTTGCTTTCAAAAGCCAACAAATTGGAGTTAACTTGACAGGAAGTAGCTTAATAATTAGATTATTTATTTATTCCTGACACATCCCCCTGTTACTAATCTCCAGAGACCCTGTAGATGGTACGATTTTCAAGCTGCCATTACTCCGCTGTCTTGTGCGAACAAAGAGTGTGCTGTCTATCAGTCAATTAAATGCACTCTTTAAGCAGAGGCAGCGTAGAACTCAATGGATAGAGCCTTGGGACACTGCGGCTGATGATGCCTTTCTCAGTACTGTACATCACACTGAACTACGGTCCCCGCAGACGCCGAATAAAGTCATGCATTAAAATATCACTTGTAGATTTGTTTGCTAATGAAGAGCCATTGAAATGTTTGTCTGTTTCTGTGGCAAAATTATTTATAAAAGGACTACTTGTTTGCATATATTAGTTCATTAGCTCGGAGTGCCTTTTAGCAGTGGCAGAAATGAAAGTCAACAAATTAAAGCAAAAAAAAACAAGTGCATGATCGTCTGCGTTTCTTTCAAACGGCATCAAAGTCTAGATTTTTACAAAAGAAGGTCTGAAATATGTGTAGAGACACAGACAATATAAAGAAGTATTTAAAAAAAAAATTAAAACATGCCCTGACATCTGATGTGCCCCCTTTCCCTTGTACTCTCTTTTAACCTTTTGTTTTCATGTAGGAATTTTGTTGAGTGTGCCTTCTGGTGCATAAAAGGTTAAATCTGTATCCAGTCCCACTACATGTGTGACTGTGCCTCTTATATTTAATTTATGGACGATGTATATTATTGAGCCTGTTTTTTTGTCCTTCTTTGGTTCATACTACAATGTTATTAAAGCTGCTGCTCTAGGTTTGCAATTAGCTCAGATTTAGAGGCGCGCTATTTTTAAGTTGTATACTTAATCATATACACCATATCTTACATTACCACTTACTAACCGGTTTCGGAGGATAAACTGCTTGCTTTTAATCTGTAAAAGCTATAGGAGGTATGTAATTCCATGGCATGGCGTGTGACCAGCAGCTGGCTTGGTTTGTTTTTCAGTTGGGGACTTCACTTTGTCATAGTGACTGGCTGTGCAGCATTAGGCGAAGGGGGGGGGGTATATTTAAAACTGGTGGGTTTTAGCCAAAGTCAAGGCTTCCCAAGGTTGTGCAGAGGGTTAGTTAAGTAGCCTTTCAGAGCGCCTGCTCATCTGGCAAGCTTAAGGCATCCAGATGGGTCATGATGAGTTGACAAATGCCCTGTATTGTTATAATCAAGTTAGGCTAGCGCCAAGTACTTATGTTTTATAACTGTAGATGTGTTAAATCCGCAAATGTATAGTTTGCATACCGATATATGTATTTTCATTGCTCAAATCGTGTTTTAATGTTAACACTTTCATCAACGCATATTCTGAGAATTAATAATACAGCTTTTGTTTGAAATTGCCTTCGCTGGGCAGAAGTGCTTGATTATGTTCATATATAGACGAATACTTGTGCCTCAAGTATTCAGTGGAATTATATATGGCCGAAAGCCAGGCTTGAAGCTGCCCAAAGGGTTGTGCCCTTGATTACACAGGCTGACCGCGAATGTAGCCTCATGTATACCTTAACTTCTTGGAATAAATAGATGAAAAAGCAAAATACAAATGATCTCTTTTTATTCACACGCCCATCATATTAAGCCAGAATATAAGTTCAGTGATGTCTAGCAAGGTATGTTTTGGCTGGTCTTGCTGTAGAGCAGTTATCCCATTCACCAACATACCTGTGAACTCTCTGTGTTTGGCATGGGCCAGTTTATTGTTTCTGTAGGCAGAGGAGGAGGAGCATTTGACCGTACCCCCTCCCATTCCCCTGCTGCCTACACAATGCCCTCCCCATTAAGGGCCATCTTTACCTTGACCCACTCCCCTAGAAGCTCTGATTAATCTATCCCAATAAGGATATTGGGATGGGTTACTTTATAGCAATATGAGAATGTGGTGAAATATATCATTTTTTAATTTTAAGGAAAAGAGGAGTTATTAGCATGCAGAATGTTGTCCGTGCCTCTCACTAACCCCTGCATCGCCCAGATGATGTGGCACAACAAAACCTTTGAGATTATAAACGTTCCTTCATAGTCAGGACAATGACTACTACAATAGCTCCATCCTAAAGTCTGAAATGCCTCAAACAATGCCTATAAAAAATTTACCAAGTTTACAAAAAACCTTGTGCTCTTAAATCAGATAATTGACTTTCATGGCACATGCTTATTCAAGTCAAGAGTCAAGTCCTTCATCAGAGCAGCTAAATTAAAAATCCCCAAAAGGTTTTATATCCAAGCATTGGATATTGAAAATATTCTAGATGTCGGTTAACATTAACATGACATTAACCGATGGGGCTCCAATGTAGTTTTCTGTAATAGTGCTTAAACGTCTTAGATGGGTTTACTATTAAACCGTTTTATCAGCAAACGTTATTACAGATTCCTGGTAACAATATAATTTCTGTAGGGACCAACATCTGGGGTATTTTCAGTATTTTGGAATTACTTACACCTTTGTACAAGTACCCTGATTTAATGTAACTGGATTTCTCTTGGCGTCTGTATGGAGTCATACAGTATAACTACAACTTTGCTTTTATTAATTTGCTCACTGTCCACGTAAGGTTTTACATAAGAGTCAAACCACTCTCACTATTTCTAAGTGAATAGACTGGCTAAGAGTAACAACGAATTTAAAAAACCAAAACCTAGTGTTAATTTTAGTAAAATTAAAAACCACAGTTCTCATTAACGGTATTAAACTATGCAAACCGTTTTGTATTACTAATGTTTTCACTTCATTCATATGAAATCATGGATAATTATAGTTTGTTTTTAAGTAAATACATATAAATCATTAGTGGGGAGTACATGAGCCAAGATCTGCTGCTTAGTAATCCCACGTGAATAAACAGAAGATAATCAGACTCCGGAATTCTTACAGAAGGTTAAGGATTCTTCTTGTTAAACAGCTCTAGCCATGCAATTTATCTAATGTTTATTTCTTTGAAATGTGTTAGTAGTAGGGAGTTTTGTAATTTTAAATATGTTTGTGAATTTCTACATCCACAAAACAAGTACAACAAAGTTATTATTTTGTTATTATTTTATGACATCACTCATTAGTATTCCAAACAAACAATATTGTTGTTAAACCTTTGCCAACAATAACCAGTAGTGGAGTCTGGATAGTATTAAAAGGGGCAAAAAGGGTGAGTGAATCGCTGCCAAACTGCATATTGGGCAGATAACCTGCATACTTTTCAGTCTTCATCACTACGTTTTAATTCAAGGCCATAATTGTTTATACCTGTTAAGGGATAGACAAAACGTCTGTGATGAGCATACCTGGGCACTGGGTAAGTCATCCAATTGATCTTGGGGAAGTGGCTTCATGAGGAAACATGGCAAGCTGCATGTGGAGGTAGGGCTAGAGAGCCTTTCAATGATCTAGCAGTAGAAGGTGGATTGGCATGGAAATGGAATGGCCAAACGCTGCTGCCCTGTCTGGAGAAAGAAGAAAGTGACCCAAACACTCACGAAGGCAGTGCTTCTTGTAGAGATTCCTGGCCAAACCTGGAAAGTTCCCAGGTATAATGATGAGGATTGCGGAAAATCACTGGTGCCTATGGCTCACTTATTAAAATGCCACCAAGCTTATAGCTGCCTATCCCTAGTTAAAAAGAGCACTATAGTTGCTAATTAACTCACTACTTATGCCCAGAAATGTCTTATTCATTTCCATAGAATGGCATAACTGAGAGTTTATAGAGTTTGTATGACATGAATAATTTGAAAATATTGTATAATATTACTGATCTACAGTATATGTTGAGCTGTATTTTTAATGAGGTTTTCCCATATTGGCCAGTCCTAACTGCTATAACTCAATGTTATTTATTGCCTCTCCCAGCCACCCAGACCCTAGTTTCTCCGTTACCGCTAGTCTCTCTGTTACCCCAGCCCCTTTGGTGGTGATCGGTCCTTGTTTTAGTGACCTATTGCTCCCCAACAGCAATACAAATTTTGAATAACATCAGTTTCATTACAAGTTTGTTGGTTTTGCGTGAATTAATCCTAAACCTTCATACTGGCAATATACCATCTTTGGATTTGCGTTGTGATAATCACTTTGTCTGTTTCAAATATAAGGTTCCCTTTTGAGGTTCGGAAAGTGTTAACTAGTCTGCCAGATCATGCAGCGATCATTTCTAAGCAAGCAAGTCTAGAAATATTGTAAAGGATGTTTGATATGCAAGACATAATGTATGTTGATCTTCATTTGGGGGGTGCTGGGGATATGGTTTAGGGACTTTGAAGAAAATCCCATTTTCCAGCTTGTTTCAGCTGTAGTAAAAATGCTGCTTCAGTTGCTTTATGCTACTCACATTGGGAAAGGTGCTTATACTGTGATAATTATCATCAAGGAATATTAATGCGTTCAACATTTGTAACTCAAAAACTCATTATAGCTTAAGCTGTGCATCATCTGTGAGAAAAGAACTTTGCCAGAATCTGGTAGTCACGGGGTTGCCTACCACTTGCGGTGTACAGTGGGGGTCAGAGAACTGAAAGGGGCCATTTAGACAATATCTGAAAGCCTAAGATTCCCCTATTGTGTAGCATTCGTGCCATTTGTATAACCTTTTGTGTGCTGAAATAGTGAGGAACAGAACGTTGCTCATCCTACGGGCTCAAAATATGCTACTTTTATGTCAAGAATAAGTGCTACGTATTGACGGTTGAATGTTCTATCCTGTATTTTCTTTAATACTGTGTAAAAATACAGGATAGAACAGTCAAATGTCCATACATTTAACAGTCTTGCTCTTTGACATTCTAGATAAAATATATTTCAATTTTATTTATTTATTTTTTTAATACTTTTTAGAGTGCAGCTCAGTTCTATAATATTTTGCTGCCTTCTGGCAATACAACTCTTGGCTTTTTATTTTTTGGGGGGGGAAAGCAGGAGGTTTTCTAAAACTAGCTTTTTGACTTACATAAGTGTACATAAACGTTAAAATGTATTTTTTTTTCTGTGGTATGTATTCTATCCATATAGTGAGTGGATTTTGATCATAACACTAAGTGTTTCCATTCGGGGGGTAGTTAACCCGACTTTATCTACCCTCGTGGCTCTTAGTTATGCTTCAGCCATTATGTACTTGAATGCATGTTGTAGCACAGTTTCCTCTGCTACAACATGTATACTTGTGTACCTTATTATACATGCTGCATGGGCTTACCTGAGCACTCTCTGGGATTGAAACAGTGTTTCCAGGTGAAAGCTTACCTTCTTCTCTTGGTTGGTTTCTTGTTTCACTGGGCAGTTCCGTATTCTCTCCATCCATCTTCCTCTGCTCCCCTTTCAGTTCCTTCCCAGTAAATGCTTTTGGGGCTAGCCCTCCCCCATATGTGGCTAGCTGTTAGTATGTTAGTTAAATAAAAGCAGGTTTAGCCTATTAAAGGGGAACCTTTTGATGCAGAAGATGTAAGAAAACGTGACCATTTATGTCTTTGGTATACATAAGGTTTCTTTGTGAGGTCTGACACGTGTACAGACTGAACATCGTTCATACTCTATTTCGCCCTTTGTTGTTGTTTAAACTGTAATAGCAGTTAATCTCTACCCACTAATCAGTGGCCATACCCGAGAACTCTCCAGAGTTGACCCTGAGTCTCCAGGTGAAATCCTGCTTATCCTAAGGTCTCTGGATCAATTTCTTCTTTCTACTGGGAGAGGAACAGTATTCAGCCGTGCCCACTTCTTCCCATTAAAGAATCTATGGGGCTAGCTCAGATACCCCCACTTCTTCCTTAATCCACTGCCCCAAAAGAAGGAGAGCTTCAATTAGCTTACCTTTGGACATTGTCATGTATGCCAGTGGCTTATAAGCATGGTCTGTGTTGTTACTATGAGGCTTGTTTCAAATATATAGTAGAAATGTATAATTTGGTATGGCTTAGGCTTTGTATAGTTTTGTATTATGGATAATATGGAGATTTTGTTTTGTGTGGGCTAGTTTTTCATTCTTCTCTTATTTACACTGGTCAGCTAAATACAACTCAGATTTGATTCGGTGGGCTTTGGAAGAGGGCATAAGAGTTTTGAGTCATGTCCCAGTGAAAGCAATTAACTAATTTCTCTTGTGAAGATGAATCTTTTTGTGTGGTAGAACATTAATGAAGCTTAATAGAGAAATATTTATAGCAAATAATAAAGACATTGTTTCATTAGTTACATCTAAATGCTGTCACAGGCTACAGCTTTCTTGCTTCTTTATTATTTTCTGTTGTGAATTTAAAATATTGCACCCCCTACATATCCTATTCTTTTGAAGACCACCGTCTGAAATGAAGGCTTTGAGTGAATCATGGAAAGCTTTATAATAAGAAGTTGGGTTTTAAAGCTAACTTTGGAAAGAGCATTGGCCACATATGAGGGCATATTAATTGTGCTAAATATACAGGCAAATATGTGGCCAAGTAAAAATGTTAATTTTTTATGTAAAGTGTTTTTTTGTACTGTCACTAGTCAATCATTACTGTCTTACATATGTCTTCTTCCAAGGGCAAATGGAGGTCTTCCAGCATTCAGAGCTGATATTAATTGGCAAGTGCTGAATTCTGTTTTCAGCTTCTTACTACAATTTCATGACTGAAGAGTACACAGCAGGTCACATTACCTGGTTCAAAGAGCCTCTGAATAATTTGCAGTTTAATCAATAGAGGACTCCATGAATGTGACTTTCTTTTAGAAGAAAAAGTTTTTGACTTTTTGTTTGTTTTGTTTTACTCTTTTATGTTCATTTTTCATAGAAACACACTCCTATGGTTACATTGATTCAAACGGTTCAGCAAAGCGGAACACATTTCTTTCCTTTATAGTTAGTGCATGGCTGCGACAATGTGCCTCACTCTGACCCTACTGTACCCCATATAGGATATCTATACTCCGGTGTTAATCAGGTGGGTGTCTTCAGCTTTGATTAAAAATCCTATTTTCTACCCTTGTGATTTTGTAATCCATCATGTTTTTCATTAGTTTATAAAATTAAACCACTTCCATTTCTGCTGACCGCTTCCGCATCTTCTTCATCTTCTCTATTCTATCTTCAGTCTGCTATCTTTTTTCTTCGTCCGCATCCCCGCAGACATAATCCAGGGGGAACTTCTGCCAAAATGGCAGGGCTTGCAGTGACGCCCTCTCTCGACCTTCCAATTGGGGAAGAGGATGTCACTGCAAGTACCGCCATATTGCCCTCAGTTCACATGAGGGCAAAACAACAGCGCTTGCAGTTACATCCCCCCCCCCGATTGGAGGATTAATATTGTCATAGAATCTTCTTGATCATTGTTCTCTGTTTGGATGGCCATGATAACATACCAGATTTGGAGGTCAAGAGTCATTGTACAGTCCCCACACTGACTGAAAAACACACACATATCACTAATGTTTTATAGATACCCCTTACCAACCCCTCTCATCCTGTTCTTTGTTGTTGATGAGACTGAGTTTTAATTATTATGTATGAATGCAAAAACTTTCTGTTATTTATATCACAAGTACACAAAGTATCCAAGTTTAGAACTGAAAATCTGGGTCATAACATACCAGCTGCTTACATGCTTTTGTCAAACTACTTCCATAAACCACCTGATGTAGAGTAATACAATTTTTTAAATGTATATCTTACATGATGGTAAATGGAAGTCAGCCATGCTAAATGTGCTTTGGAGAACTGTTTGTCATTAGTTTTCATTGAGCTGTTTGAATGCATCATTATTTTCCATAACAGCGACATTTCAGCTTTATAACTTAATATTGCAGAAGGTCACTGTAAAAAATGTGTAACAAAAAGGTCAGTTTATGCCCTGAATGGTATATGTCTTATCCCATGTGTATAAAAGACATATGAAGTGGATTGTAAATGATAATTGGAGTGCTGCTTGTATTTGCACCAAAAATATTTTTTATATAGTTTTAATATATATCTATTTTTTATTAATGTGAAAATGTCATCGAGATATGGAAAAAAAGTTTGATAAAGCACACTTATGGTGTTGTAGTAGTGATATTGATAGAAAATGGAAAGATCAAAAACAATTTTATGCTCAAAACACCCATAGGGGCCATCAACACAATGCAACTTTTTTTGTATCAGTAAACCAGGCAACCTGGTTTTGTACCAGTCAGCCTAGGATACGTCACCGGCGACACATGACATTAGAGGTTCACAAGATGACATTGAACATGCAGGTTATAGTTTCAAACCCAAGAGGAATAATGCGATGAAAAAGGCAATGCACCATCTGTGTGCCCAATGTGATGTCGCTGCAAGCTTCTCTGTGTTGTTGGTGCTCAGTTTACCATTGTAACAAATGTGTGTCTTTTATGAGTAATAATTTTACTGAAGGTCCAGAATGATTAATTTTGTTTATACTTTTATTTTGTATAAGTGTCTGTTGTATATGCACGTTATAAGATAAGGCTGCTTTTCCTAATCTGTATTTTGATCTTTAGAATCAAATGTAGAATTTAGGTATTTTGTTATCTTGGTGGTACAAAAATATTTTTGGTTTTGTGTTATTTGAAAACTGCATTTTTTTTGTTCAAATTTGGAAAAATGCTAACTTTCCCATCAGTTTTTTTCCCCTCGTGTTGCAAAATGTGTATATTAC
>VKOC01000006.1:30174117-30243823 GCA_009364415.1 Spea multiplicata
CATACGCATAACCACTCTAACACCATGCACTTACACATATAAAAGCACATGCATATGCGTATGCATGCACACAGTATACACTTAAATGTACATGCACACACAATCTAAAACCACACACATATACGCATAGCCACTCTCACTGATAATCTATGCATCTCACACATATTCCCCCCTAGTCTCCATCTTAAATTTTTAGCTAAAATGTATTTTAGAAGAGCTACAAGTTTATTTGTGGTGCTTATTTCTCTGTTTAAAATAACCCTTTTTTAATTAATTTATTTACATTAATTGCATATTTAAGATGTGTAGGCTTACAATACCCCAACCTCAATTGCAACTCATATCCAAACCAAGTTTTTTTATCGACTCCACTGTTGATTCAAGTTGAATTAAATTGGCAGTGCATTGGAAGTTAGCGACTACTCAAAGTAGAAAGTTGGCAAGCCAAGGTCAATATACAGAGTCGGTAGTCAGGATAGCTAGGTGTGGTACACAGATCAGGTCAGCAAGGTACAAAATTGCAAGGCAGGGGCTTAGTCAGACAAGCCAGGAAACAAAACTAAACCTCAGGAACCAAGACACCAACAATCTATAGAACGACCACATTAGGGTACCTCTGCATAGGAATTCTGGATTTTTAAATCCAACACCTAGCCTCCCCCTAGCCGTACCCCCTGCTCTGCACAGAAGACCATTTGGTACGTTCATGGTGCATAGAGACATCGCTCCGGCTGGCCGTCATGCAGCGTGACAATAGTGCTGTACAATGGGTAAAAGCACATAACCAGTAAGGCATCACATAACAAATGGTAAAATGAGCTTACAATCTAGAAACAATAATTTAGTAACTTTCAATAAATATTTATAAAATGATAAAATGTTTAATTCTCAATTACTAAGACACTTATACATGTGTAGGATGGTATCTTCAGTTTTCATTAGATGATTTTAATGTAGATGTTAAGATACCAGAAAGCCAGTCTTCCTGGTAAATAATAAATAATACAACGTTTGCCTGTTATTTTCTGTTACTGTGAAAAACAGCAGATATACTCCAAATTGGAAGCCTAGATTGGCAGTCAAGGACACCATTTAGATACTTAACAAATCCCTTTTGACCTCTCCAAAGGAGAAGGATCTTAAAGTCCAGAAATTGACATATTATTTTAGGCTAAATGAATCATCAGGTACCAATCCTTCCAAAAACTGGGAGGCACACTAGGTAGTTATAAGGGGTTATTTAATAAGTCATGCTTCATTTAAGAAAAGAACTAGGTACTTCCCAAAGGAGACAATTAAAATGAATTAGACCAGGAAGAGGAATTAAACAAATTGTTACTGACCTTATCTGGGACACATGTGATTTGCAAATTATGCATACAGCTAGATGTCTTATTAACTCAAGAACTACACCTGGATGAGTATGACAAAATATCCATTGTTGGTTGGTCATCTTTCTTTTTTTTTAAGTGTGCAACCCATTAACATATCAGAGATTTGGAAAAATGAGACAAAAAATGAACAAGAGTTGCTGACGTACAATGAACAATTTCTCACTACCCAAAAAATATTGGAAATTGTATTCCATGCCGTACATTACTGCATTGAGACACCTGTCTGGTTACCCATGTCTAAAAGTATTGGCATTCAGACCCTATGTCCAAGCGGGAAGGGTTAATTTGTGAACAGTGCTCTTGTGCACATTTGTTGATACAACTTTTACACCTGGGTTTGCAACTGTGTCTGCGTTACCAAATTTTCACACACACTTTGACAGCATGCCTGAACCTTTATATATATATATATATATATATATATATATATATATCTATATATATATACATATTATAATAAATACAATTATATGAACATTATTCCTGCAGTAACCAGTGCTCAGTTGTTATGGCCTAGTTGTTATTTCAGAACAACAGGAGGTAACATTGTGGGTGGATTTAAGAATCCAGAGTGTAGAAATAAGAATAGTGTCGGTGACGCTAGTTCTAGATTGAGATACCAAGACACCACAGGCAAAGAAGTTGTTCAACCGTTCTGAGGTCAAAAGGTAGACAAACATCAGCAACCACAATTAACTAGCCAAAGGTCAGGTTTACAAGCAAACTAGCCAATAAACAAAGCAGGGGTCAATAACAGAGATCAAACATGAAATGAGTTCACCAGGAAGACCGCCCAGAGCCAGAGCAACCAAGCACTAGTTACTGGGTGAATGAAGTGTAAATACTGATGCATACACAAACAGGGGCATAACAATTGCACTTACACAAGTGTCTACACATGTCTATTAGTGAGCATTCTGTATGTAACACAACCCACAGCGGTAGCCGTGAACCAGCCTGTTCCATTCCCTTAGCAAAAATAAATGACAACATATTACCAAATATATAATTGTTTTTTGATTCACACCATAGCATTTTACAGTAAATGTTTCATTTATCAATAACTATGTATACTAAAAAAATAACCTTGTCAAGGTGTTCACAATGCTGCATTTTTCACTCGTTATAAAACAAACAGGATATGTTTATGGCTTCCAAAGCATGTAATGTAAAAATGGAGGAGTTCAGAACACAAAAGATTAGGCGTGATATATAAATAATGGTGATTTTCCTAAATCCTTTAAATCCTGTTCTTACCTCTCTGCTGTGAATGAAGTTGTCTGAGTGGGTTTTAAACAGGAGAACGAAGTGGCACAATAACAATTTTTTATTCCGAAGGTATGGAAATGTTTTCAATATACCACATGTATATTTTTTTATACTATGATTTTTTAATTGATACAGCTTCCACTTAACGGATAAAAACCTATTTAATACAACATATTTAATATTTAATACAACACAGAATTCTACAACTGACATGGTACATATGCCTTAGATTAATGTTTTATATATATACTATATATATATATATATATGCATGGTTTCTTAGAATATTGTAATGGATTCTATTAAAAAAACTTCAAAGAAGAAAAACCATAGAGGTAGAAGCTGGCTAATTTATCACTTAACACAAAATCATTTATCAGAAAATAGGCTCAGGAGATAAACTATAATAATGTATAGATCATTATCTCATATAAACATTTTGAAAAAGATCCTGAGGGTAAGTGATGTATACTTATATATATAAGCATAACTGTATATATCGGACTCTCTGGCAATGAAAAGATTATACTAGTCAAAATAGAACAGTTTTTTTCAAATTAAAAAATGCATTTTAGCAAGCAACTCCTGACATTGCACTGTTAGTTAATAGCCAACCGAGGATCAGAGCTATCCAGCCGGTGGATAGACACTAATGCACCTGGCCAGCGCTGTAGCGGCATGTCAGTTGAGTATGTGGTGCTGCCAGCCTGCGGCCCCCCCAGGCATTTCCTATTGTCTTCAACGTATTTTTTTAATGCCATACGAGGTATCGGCAAATATAAGAGTCATTACAGATTTCCTCCCCAGTTTTCCAAGGATTGCTTTATGTCACATTGCTTTTATGAAGTACTTACATTAGTACCTCTTTTCGGTAACCCAAAAGAAACCCAAAGTGGATTTTGGTTTATACGAAAAAAGTATAAAAACTAAAATAGTGTTCAGTGTCTGCTTTGTATGCAGCGCGCAACACAAGAAAGTGAGAGCGATGCCACCTCAAACAACATCTCAGCATCAGGCTGACATCGCTTTGAAGTGTGTCTGTGAGCATCTATACTTTACTGAACCTTGCTTTATTTTTTCCTGTGCATCGGTTATTAAGATGAGTCCTAACAGGAAATAAATAAGCGGTTCAATCGTGGTGATCCTATCCTTAGGCCTCTACTAGTAGCCAATAGCACTAAAAAGTCTTGATAATACACCTATTGTGTTTTCGAGTACATGAGTGGATACTATAGCCAATAGAAGACTTATGATTGTCGATAATTGTGCTGCTCATCCTGCTGGAAGTACAAAGTATGGTAGTAATGTTTGTGCATGCATTTTATTGTAAGTACAATCAAAACCACACAATTTGGAACATTTTTGGGGAGTTTGTTCCTGTGTCTTTGCAGCACCACTTCACCAGAAGGTGCAATACTTATATTTTATTCGAATATTGCGCTTCACTTTTTTGTATTTTGATTATTTTATTGTAAGTGCTATTGACAAAGAGGGAAACTCTGAAGCATCTTTGCGAGAGACTAGAAAGACTACAATATGAAACTGGCAATTGCCAACCCTGGAGACGCCCTTAATAGGCTAACAGTCTCGAAGAGAAATGGCTTTAGGAGGAAACTGTGTTAAGAAGCAGTGACCGGTTTTAAAGACTCTGGCTAAGGTGGCTGGACTGGTATAAGTTGACAAATATGATGTTAAGGAGGTTTTGGCATCCCATAGCCAAGAACTGACAAATGAGGAGCTGTGCAATTGCAAGAGGAATGGATATGAATCGGAACTGAACGCAATAAAAAATGGCTCGAAAGTGAAGTTGTCCAGAAACTGAACATGAAGCGCTTGTTTAAGATTACAGAAAAGCATGACTTTCATATTGAAAGGGCATGTAGGGCATGTCTCCAAAAACTGTATAATAGAAAAATGCATGAGGCTATGTAGACAAACTGTCATATTTCAAGCCTTTCAAATTAGCCACAGTAGCTGACACATCTCTATAACCTTTAAAATCGAGGCAGGCAGGTAGAAAAAGGTGTAGGGTTTGATGACCTTCTTGCCCTGATGGATTCAGATGTTGAATATACTCTTCCTCTCTCTCTACACCCCATTGCCCTTCTAAGTCACATCACCCCAACCTCCAACAATGCAGCCTTATCACCATTATCACTACCTCTCAACGTTCCAGTGGGCTTGCTGTTTTCCCAATTTTAGTAAGTGAAACTACTTACATTATTTTTACACTGTCTACTTATCATATCATTACTGATTGTACTATGTGCTAGTGTTATTTTAGGTTTTAGGTGTTTTTTGGTTGTTTTGGGGTCTGGGAACGGTCAAATTTTTTTTTCCCAATTATGAAAGGTTTCATAGGAACACTACTTTTGGATAGCAGGGTAAACATGTAATTCCTGTGTTATATTTAGTGTTCTCCCAAAATATGGTGCCGATGGCAATGTAATCCATGACATCATATATTAAATAATTTAATTGAAAATATAATCAGCAAAGCAAATAGAAGTGCAGTTTTGAAGAAGAAGAGGAAGAATAGTTTCAATTGCTTTTTTATTGTTATTACGATATTTTCCAAATACATGAGTTTACTTACTGACACTTGGGATCCACGTGAGTCTTCATTGTTATGCATAGAGAGATTAGAATTTCTGCCACGTGAATTAATAAAACATACAAAGAATGTCTCCTATACGTACATGACTATAATTTGCAGACTGTGTTTGGTTCACAGGTTCCCGACTGGTAAAAGATGATGAGAATTATAGTCTTGCCACAGCTGGAGAACATCTAATTGGCTCCCACTGGAATTCACCATTATGGGTGTCAGACTTGCAATCTGTGAGCTAACAGATTTCACATAGACTAACATATTATTATATGAACCAAACCAACCACAGTAATGCTGGAAAATTAAGGTCACAAAATGTTTAACCTTGCTTTTCTAGAATGTAAATGTTATGTTTCTGCAATACAAATTAAGCAATAGATTTTTTAATATAACCATGGAAGCCTACGAGAATAAAGATCAGTCTGTGGAAAGCCAAGAATACAGAGATAAACTACTGCAGGGCACTAGCTTTTTATTTCTGTCAGTAGTAAATTCTCTTGGTCAGCAGGGAGTACATAGTGTTGATTTGCTGAAAATCTGAGATTATATCAGCACAGTGGTGACTGCAGATTGGAGAGGGTAAAGGTAGAGGTGTCGGAGAGGTGAAACAATGCTGAAAGCTACAACAACAGTCAAAAATGTCTTGACATTTAAAAAGATTCTAACGGGGTTCTGAAATAAAGTAGCACACAGTGCGTTCTGTCCTGCAAAATATTAAAAACATCTGCATTTAAAGGAGTGAAAATAAGGTGCAAATGTATATCAAACTACACAGATAAACCTATCAATTCTATTGTACAGTGCTGCAGAATATGATGGCGCTATATAAAAAGAATTATATATATATATACATTAGACATGTGCAAATGGGCCAAATATGATTCAGACAGCTTTTTCGGTTCGTTTTTGGCCCATTCGCTTTCAGGCAACGATTTTCATTCCCTTCTCATTCGGTTCAGCCAAAAATTCGGGGGCATTTTTAGTTTGGGAACAAAATTGGTTGCCAGGTGCCCACATTCACTCTCATTCACTCACATTTATGTTTACTATCATGCTCTCTAAATGTTTTCCTACCTTCTCTACCAATTACTTCCGCTTCTGTCGACCACGTCCGCTTCTGCATCTTCTTCTGCATCTGTATCTTTTCTCTTTACTCCATTCCCATCTCTTTTCTATATTAAATCTTCAATCCTTAATCTTCTTTGTCGGTGCACATCTCTGCAGACATAACCCTGCAACTTCCGCCAAAATGGCAGTGCTGCGGTGACATCATCTCCCCGATCCTCCAATCGGAGATGACATTACTGCAAGCACCATCATTCCGGACGTTGACAGAAGCAGTTTCTTTCTTTGATGCTGTGTTATACTTTGTTCCATGGGAATGGAATATTTATTAAAAAATAAATACTTACCAGTAGCACTCGACTCTCTGTGGCTTTTTTTCCTCTTGTTTTTGTTTTCTAGTAGAGAGCAGAATTCGTGGTTACATATTATATGGCAAGCTCCTTTATTACCAGAATATTATACCAAAAGTCTTGGGGGTCGTCAAGATATTTTTTGACAACAATGTGACAACGCTACCTTGGATGCCATTTTTGCACAGTTTCTTTCCTATTAGGCAACCCACTAGCAACTTAGACAGTAAAAACAATTATTTACTTTATATTTAAAATAGCACTTGTGGTTACATTTACCCAGTTATGCTAAGTACGTTCCACTCAATTATAGAGTTAGTATATGTTTTCCTGTCAGCAACTATTGTATGAATCCTGCAGCTAAAAATGTATAAAATATGCTATCAGTTTGTAACCCGACTACCAAAAATGGTTTTTTTTGAGAAATAGGAGAATGTACTTTATTACTGTTCATACTCACCATCTATCCTATAAAGACTATATCAATGCTAAGGGCCTTTCTCCTTCCTCTGCTCTTCCTTATTTTTTGTTTTCCTTCTTTCTTCTGAATTCAGGATTATCTGTTTGCATCAGTCACTAACCTCTGATAAAGCCTTGAGGGCCAAGACATGACGTAATTATATAAATTATTTGAAAAATGTTGCATATCGGTTTTTTTAAAGTTTGTGGGTTTTATGTACTCACTAAAATTAAATAAAAAAAATATATGATTTTTTTTTTTACTGAAATACCCTCTCACCTTTTTTCTACAGATCACTGATGTTTTGGTCCGAATCACTGGCCAACTCTGTGGTTTTCCATATGTGATGATCTTATAATTTGTCTTTGTATTCTTAGTGCTATGTTTTGCCTTTGTGAATATAATTTATAAGTTTTAATGATATCAATGACATTTTAACAATAGAATATAGAGTTTTTGCCATGTTTTGTCGTTATTGTTTAAGCAGAATTTATCCTAAAAGTGCTCCCACCGATATTTATTCCCTGGCAGTAATCATGTCTGAGTGTGTCTAGTGAAATTGAACCCAATTATCAATTAAGTTTGGTTAACTGTTTGCTTTAGTAACTAAGGGGCAAATACTTTTTTTCACAATAGACCAGGTAGGGTTGGGCAACTTTTTTTTTTTACTTCTATACATGAAATATTCATTTAAAAACAACGTCTAATATTAAATTTACTTTGATTATCTGAAACATTGAGGTGTAACATTTAAGTAGAAAATAAGAAGAAATTTTCACAGCACTGTAATCTATTGAACACTTTTGGGAAGAGATGGTTTTGGCGTAAATTTTGTTGCTTTATATAGTAGTCATATTAAATACGTTATATTCATAGATAGGTTTTTGTCTCTTACCTCAAAGGCTAAAACCCTAGATGAGACATCTTTTGAAATAATAAACAAATATCCCAGTGCACGTATAAAAGTGTAATATATTTTTTTAGATTTCAAAACAAGTGGTTTTTCTTATAAAAATACGTTGGTTTTTGTGTTCTAATGATAATACATCCACCATCAGTCATGAAGTTCTCAGCAAGATGTTGTAAGCAGCAGCTGAATCCGTCTACCATTCAGTGACTGCTGTGGGATTCCTAAATACTTTTAAGAGAGTGAAATCTCCTATTCAATTCATTTGAATTGCATCTCCACACAAGATTGAAGCTTCTCTCTGTGATATTGGATACACGGAGAATATAAATTTCCTATTATGCCCAAAAGTATGGATAAAGGGACTGGTGCTCTAATAACACCTCTCAGATACAACAATACATCAAATTTAAACAAAAGCACTACTGACAAAAATATATAAATATAAAGAATAAAGCCACAGAGCTTAGCGGTAGATATGTATCATTTTAGGCTACTACTGTTCCATATTCTATTCTAGACTTAACACCCAGTACCTGTTTATTTTATCAAGGCTGTTTTGCAAGCCAATCTTTGGCCTTCTAATGTCTTATTGCGTGTTTCAAAAAAACAATAGAGAGCTATTACTTATCAATTTATCCACTTGTATTTTAACATATATACATCATTTTTATATAAGTTGAGCCTAACAGCTTCAAGTCAGATATGATGAGGTTCACGATGTGACATATTATGAACCACAGTAGGAATTAGCTTTCATCTCAGTGCATTAGGTTAAATTTTTAAAACAATAGTGTTAAGTATTTTGGAATCTGGTAATCAATTGTATCAATATGTTATCATTGATCAAGTTGTATATTTCTGCTTTCTTATAGCTTGACCTAGTAAACATGAAATTGTCACTCCTTGTGTTACCGGTCTCAAACCTGAGTGGATGAGAGGCAGTAAGTGTAGAATAGTGAGAAGCAGAAGCCTTTATCATTCAGTGTCATTCTAGCTCTTTGGTCTTTTTTTATTTCCACATTTTACAAGCATAACACGTTTTATAACACTCAGAACATTAACAGATTTTGCTATTAGTGGTCTTATGTACAATTTCAGATACTCAATCTGCATACTCAGTTCTATTTACTACAATACATCCAAATTTCACATCAATGTATCTAAAGCATATGTTCTGCTGGATAACAAAAGAAGTGACTGTCTTCCACTAGACCTTTTCAATAAACATGTTCCAATGTTCTGTGTGCTGGGTTTTAGCCTTTGAGGTAAGAGCCAAAAACCTATCTATGAATATAACGTATTTAATATGACTACTACATAAAGCTACAACATTTACGCCAAAACCATCTCTTCCCAAAAGTGTTCAATAGATTACAGTGCTGTGAAAATTTCTTCTTATTTTCTACTTAAATGTTACACCTCAATGTTTCAGATAATCAAAGTAAATTTAATATTAGATGTTGTTTTTAATGCTTGTACAAAAAACAAGGGGTATTCACTTAAGGGGAATACTACTTACTAGTTGGTTTTCAAATGAAAAAGATCAGATTCCGGCTTGTAAGGCTGGATCAGTGCATAGATGCAGTTGCTAAATGTTGCTGTTGGTTACTATGGTAGGTAAGAGGGACAGCCTCCCAGTAGATGTGGTAGAGGTTAATACAGAAGGACATATTTTAGCCATGACACCAGCTGCCCCACTACCTCTTACTTTAGAGAGTAAAGTCACTATAGAGGCTGATCAGCCCCCTGGTTAACGTTGTCAGCCCCTGGAACTGTCGCTCGTGGTGAGAATGCAGCACTGCAGCAAACAAAATCAGTTCAATTAACATAATACAAAATAAGCAAACATAATACATACTGGTGCAGAAGAAATATAGGGCCAGCTCATGTGAGCTTGTAATATATGTGAAGTTATAAACAGCAATTCTGAAATCCTTGACTGTCACATACGTACCTTTCTGAAATGCCAAGCAACTTATTACATTTTAGATCCTGTACATAGCCTAAGGCTCTATAGAAGACTCCATGCAATGCATTTAACAGAATTAGATGACTCGCATTTTGTAAGAAAGTATAGCACAATGCGATTCACTTTGTGTTTTTAATACATATACTGCAATGCTGTCAGAGGTGTGTTATGGAATTAAGATAATCCATGATAATCTATACTCTAGATCTGGTAATGATTAAATGTTTTTAATAATACATTTCTGAATAAAGTCTCCACTTCAACACCACCATCACAGTGGGTATTGTAACCCTATACTGTGTCAACAAGTGCAAGCTTAAGCATGTTGATTCTCTGACCAATATTTTGCCTTTACGTATGAAATGACACCTTAAATGGTCAATATAGAGAATTCCTCCAGAGCCTTTTGCATTCAGGTGTATAATGCACACTGGCAATATCCCAGGCGGCATTTAAATGGTTAAGTGAGCCAGAATAGAGAACATCATTAGAAGACCATAAAAAAGGTCAGATCCCACCACTCGTCCAAGAATTATGTTATTGTCACTCTGAGCTTTGAATCCGGCTGGGCCAATTACTAATTAACATTCTTTTCCCCGACACCAGTATTTTCTTCTAGAAAAAGTAATACCGTACCAATAACACCTCATCAAATCTGATCATTGGGCCCCCTGAACAGTACTTTCCTTCTTACATCAGAGTACTGAAATAATTTTGAGCCAGAAGCATTTTTTTTACATTAATATAGATTTAACATGTTGGATGGTTATATACTATGAGCTTTTTAAACAATGTTAAATGGAGGTCAATGTATGAACTAAAATAATATGTTCTAATGATAAAATAATTCACCCTCATGTTTTGCTGTTGTGACACTGTGAGCCCCAGGGAGGCGATTTGTTTGTTGCAGTACAGGTGCTGTACAAATCATCCAGCCCTGGATTTACAAGTGTAAGACATGAGCGTTTAAAACCCATAATGCTTACAAATCAAGGAGATTGCTGAGGGAAGAATACGTTCCTCTGTGCAACCAGGCCAAAGAAAGGCCCTGAAATAGGAATCTCTGCCTGGACATGTGTGCACTGTCTAGGGAGGTTTTCCAGATCATGACTTAGCTGTGTCTGGCAAGCGAGAATTCACATAGCAGTAAGCCTGGTCCAGCAAAATATAGCTAGAGACAGGGTAGGCGCTACCTATAGGCAAGATGGACACCACCCTAGGGTGCAGATCAGTTGCGGGTGCCTCATCTGCGTCCGACTGGACTTCCCTCCACTGAAGGAGCAGGGCCGGTTGGGGACATGATAGATCTCCCTGTAACCGGCTGTAAGCCTGACCTCGCTGCTGATCGTCATTCGCCAGTAGAGCATTGTCCAAAATGTCTTGGTATGCTGAAGGGGACATTTTGGACAATGCTATTCCTCAAACTTTGTGGGAACAAATGGGGGAGGCCATTTTCTATTCCAGCATGACTGTGCCCCAGTAAACAAACCATAAACGCATAGTTGGATGAGTTTGGTGTGGAAGAACTTGACTGGCCCACATAGAACCCTGACCTCAACCCCATCGAACGTCCAACATCAATGCCTGACCTCACAAATGCTGTACTGGATGAATGGGCTAAAATTTCCACAGAATTTGAAGGCCCTCCAAGAAGAGTGGAAGCCGTTATAGCTGCAAAGAGGGAACAACTACATATTAATATCTATATATTTAAAATGTGATTAAAAGTCCCTGTTGGTGTAATTGTCCTTTTGTCCATATTTTAGACATTATTGCATTATTTTATTCTAGCTTCACACGAACGACGATATGTATAAGGTGCAGATGAGGTATAGCTTTTATTTTTGTCTAGAGATATGGGATGAATGAATCGCCTTTAGCTCTTACTTTTGAAGGAAGTGGTATAGTTCATTAGTGATTTATATGATGCTATGTTTTACTGAATAAACTCTTATGATATTCTACAGACATAACCAATTTGCAAATGAAGCTTATGGGAGCATGGCTCTAGCTGTATTTGCATTTATGCTTTAGTGAAAATCGAGCATGATTGGTTTCCCAAAAGGATGACATAAATGGGTGATGTGATATAACTTCAGAGGACATGTTTTCTTCTGTAGGAGCTTTCAATATAATGTGTTATAGAGCTCAGAAGAAAAAGATGTAGTTCCATTGAAAGCATACATACCAGATGAGATCTAATTTTGTTTAATGATCATACTGATCCCTCTGAGACAGTTCTCTTTCTGTATATACCATACCCTGTGGTGCTAAGTGATGCCTTTAGAAACCATACCCAGACTTCACTATGCACTGCTGCTTCAATTTGGCACTTCACAAATTCTTACTCAAACTTTCATCTTCACTCTGTTGCCGTATACTTTTCGCAACATATTTTAGAAGATATTTTGGAGTTTTGCCATCCCAGCAAGGATGTTCCTTTGAAATTTCACAGAAAATATAACTGGCATTGTTCAAAAGTAGTTTACTTGTCGATGATTGGCAGCTCACTGGCTGTAAAATTGTCTCCACCAACAGTTACTTGCCAGAATCTCACTTGATACCTGATGCCTATTACGATGATTATTTGTTTTTGTATAAGGCACAGCAGCAATTCTTCATGAACTGTCACACATGCCTTAACTCATGAAAAGTGGTCAAATCATTTTGATGACATTCTCTCATTGTTATGGCATGTGCTTTTTTTTTTACATGTTGTCGACGTCAGCAGGAAGCCATTTCCCAAGTAAATTATAATTATCATTCTCGTTAATAAACTCTAAAATCATTAAACATCCATATAGGTTAAGAGTTATACTATTTAATCTTAAGTATATTTTATTACCTCTTTATGGAAGGAAGAAGTCTACGTCACATGCCAGGGTTGCATTGAGTGTAGAAGGGTTTCATAATTCTAGGAAAGGTCAATGTTATAATTAAAGTCAAGGTAACATCATGATCCAGCGTAAATTATTGGATGACTATGGTTCTTTGTGCTTGATTTTCCAATAAGTAGGTACACTGTAAGAAACTGTGAAAAACCAAACTCAATCAGCACAGTCCAATAGTAATACCAAACCATGTGGCCACTCATCAGAATTATTATATTCAACTAGAAACAATGAATAAGTATGCCAGTAATTGAAAATATAAGCACAAATAATATATATATATATATATATATATATAGTGAATGCGGAATACATTCATAATAAAAAGTATTCATATGATGCAAATGTGTCAAAAAAGTTCCACGAACACACTTAATAATTCTACTCTTTATAATAGTTCAATTTATATAGCACCTTTTCCATAAACTGATAAACCTATTGCTCTAGCTGAAGTCTACGCAATACTTTGTTGAGCGCCAATAAACACCTTCTGAACAGTGCCATATTTTGTTTGACATTGGAGTATTCAGAAATCTCTTATATGCATCTTCCTTCCACTAAGCTATAAGTACTTATGTTGTACACATTTGCTTAACCTTGCCTTTATCAATGTTGAGCCTCATTCTCCAAATTAATAATGTGTCTCTAAAACTCAACATTCAGACATAGGTTTACATAAAAGTTACACACAATATTTCCATCTACATATATAACTGTACATTTAACGATAACAATATCAGAATTCATCTACCTTCTGTAAATTTAACAGCTCTTTCCGTCATTCTCCAATTTCAATATCAGAGCTATCCAAAAGCATGTAAGCAAATACCTGTATTTTTATTACATTAATACATTTATACATCCAAGAACAATGTACAGTGCAAAAACTGTGTTTGGCAGTAGGAGGCAAAATTGAGCTACAGGAAAAATCATACATTTACAGAAAGATGTGACAAGCCTAACAAAAGATACATTACTAGAAGTCTTTTAGAAACAAACAATTATAAACAAAAGTTTCTATTGTTTAATACAATACATCCTGTTTTATTGTATTTTGCTATTTAGCTCTCAATTTTGCATTTAAATTGGTTTGTACCATATTTATTCAAAAGTATAACTCCCTAATGTGATTGTGTGTAACCTTTCTAACCTACATTTTGTACATACACTTATGTGGCATTTGTTTCTAAAAACAAACTACAATAATAAAGTATGGCGTAATATATATATGTATACATTTATACATGTATAAAGTTGGTAGTTCACTACAAAGGGGTGCCTTAATTAACTTCCTTACAAACTGCTAAAACTTTGAGAAAGTCTTCTAGATTTAGATTTTTAGCACACTATATGTAGTTGTCACGGACATGTAGGGCCATTACTTGCCAGCTCTACCTTGATGTTAGAGGAATGTTGACACAAAAGGAAACAACCAGCCTCACAGCAAAGTCTTGTCTGATATTTTCAAATGTCATATGCTTTGTTATTAAGTCCTAAGTCTCTTGGAGTCTCCCATAAATGCTGTTGTTTCTATTGCCTCTCTGAAGCACACAAGAATATCTCTGATGCATGCTCTTTCAGAATGTCTCCCTACCATTTCCGCATACCGCCTCCATGTCCCTGTCTCCTTTTCCGTAGCTCCGCTTCTTCTCTGGCCTCTTCTTGTTCTTCTGTCTTCTCTCTTCGTTTGCTTCTCCCCAGTCTGGAATATTCTGCTACATTCAACAATGTTAGCCTCGGCGGGGGGGGGCGGCATTTTAAACTTCGCCCCAGGTGTCATTAAGTCTCGGGCCGGCCCTGCATTTAGGAGATTCGGCCCCATATAATATTGGTCACTGTGCTGGACCATACCGCATGATATGCTAAGACGTTGAAGTCATTTACAGACACTGTTTCTTTACAACTACTAGCTTATTGTATGTATAGTTGGTTATGTGATACATCAGTTAGTAAGTCTGGCCTTTTCACAGCTCACTTACTTGAGCAGGTCCATAAGGTGTCTCAATGGTGTTTAAGGTTTAACCTATCAAAGTTAAAATGTTTTGACAACTCTAGTATTGGTATGGTGCAACACTGGGATGATTTCTAAACATCAACGGTGCATTAATTGCAAAGTGTTTTCCACTGAGAGAAAGCATATGTTTAGCAACTCTTTTCATTTCTTTACATCTGCCAATTGCTTTCCAGATCTTTTTAATTTGTTACGGAGAATGCTCAAAATAAGCATGTATGAAATCTTACTTAATCTTAGAATCATGTAATTAATAACAATATTTTTATATTTTCACAAATAAATGTCTAAATACATACATTTTCTATTAACTAATTCATATGCTGCGTAATAATGATTTATTGTTTAACTTTATTCCTTACTCCAAATGTATCTCCTTTTTTTGTTCCCGGTTGATATATCTGCAGTCAAACGTAGAGCTATGTCAACTGGAACACTCATGGTGCCCCAGTCTTTCATATAGTAATCCCAGGGCTCCTGGGCACAATGAGGCATCTATCTCCATGCCAGCCAGGTGATTAGACTCAAATGTATCACGCCTGGTATCCATGCGTCCTTTCAACTGTATAATGGATTATTGTAAATTCAAATGTATAAATGAAGTTGCAGGAGGTTTTTAGTTTCTTAATGTCCCCATGTTTTTCGTATAC
Organism: Spea multiplicata; assembly: GCA_009364415.1. Taxonomy (NCBI): domain Eukaryota; kingdom Metazoa; phylum Chordata; class Amphibia; order Anura; family Pelobatidae; genus Spea; species Spea multiplicata. Next base: position 30,189,698 of record VKOC01000006.1, read on the forward strand.
CTCCAGCTCTTTAATTATTGATCATAGACTCCCCATAAAACTTCCCTTCTGTTGATATGCCTTTCTATCAAAGACAGAGGGACAGAAGTTGACTTTTTGAAGCCTGGGGTCTAATTACACTCTGTACTCAGTTATTGAGGTTCTCATAGGAGCACATACTCAACGATGACTATAAAAGTGCCATATGGTGTGAAACCCTCCTCATACTTCAGCATTGTTAGCTGCCACCCATTTACAAGCAGGGTATATCAAGACCAGCCATATAGACAATTCCATGATGTTCAAGTTAAATATTGTTTGTGTGTTTTTTTGCAAAAAACAAAAGTTAAAACTGTTATGGTTACGTTCTTATAAAACTGCTTCCTGTACCATGGTTTGCTAATGTTGTTGAGCTACTGCCTTTATCAAGGAAATAGTGGCATCAATCCTGAAAGTTATTTCCTACTAAAAGAAATAGTGAAGGAATGGAAAGAGCTAAATAGAGAATAATAGACAATAAATAGAGCATCAGCTCACAAAAAAATCATTCTGTACAGCATTGTTGTCCACCCCATATTGTTGTGTCTTTACATGACCTAGATCAGTGACGGCGAACATTTTTGGGCCTGAGTGCACAATATTCTGCATTAAACGTACAATCTAAAGGGGTAGTATGGATACTTGAAACAAAAAGGGGTGGGGTGGGGGGGTTGAAAAGTGGTAGTATCTATTGTGTAGAAGTAATTAGGGGTAAGTGGTTTTAGAATGCCAAAAGAGTATGTATAAGTAAAATACAGACATTACCACACATCCGTACATCACACAGCTTGGCAGATGCAGTTTGTTTTGGCAAGGCATATATATATATATATATTATATATATTATAATTCTGTAGCAATTTGGAGAATAGTGCTGATTATATTTAAACCGTCTTCTCGTATTTTAAAGACAAGGGCAGTAGCCACACGTGTTTATTCTGAGGGAAGCACCAAACACCTTGCACCCATCCTCTTTCATCTAAATAAAAATGCTTATATACCCTATAATCATATATTTATATATAATATACTTATATATATGGAGATATCTTGCACCCATCCTGTTTAATGGAAATATATTTTTATACATTTAGATTAAACAGGATGGGTGTAAGGTGTTTGGCGGCTTCTTAGAAGGAACGCATGTGCTGCTGCTGTCTCTATCTCTCCCCTTCCTCCACATCTCATACCTTTAATTCCTGTGGTGGAAGCGTGAGGTCTGTTCCTACAGACCTAGATTTCAGTTCTCTGTCTTGTGTACAAAGCTTCAGGGCTGGGCATCAATAGCTGGCAGGATTCTTGAGGGAGTAGTGAAGCATAAGTCTCGACCTTGCACTCCTTTTATTTTGGGCTCATTAATGGGTCACTTGACAACCTGCCCGAATGCCATAACAGAGGCTTGGCATACCTGTTATGCCATGCGTGCCATAGATTTGCCATTTCTGCCCCAGATGGAGTCTTAAGTCAAAGGTTACTTCTTTTATTGGGCCAACACAAGAAAATATGTATTAATATAAGTTGTTAGGTATCCATCTGAAAAAGAAAAGTCTCTAATGCTTATTTGACATCTGCCATACTACCCACAATAGCTTGTCACTTTTATAATATTTATTGCCATTCATTTTGTTTTGGTATGTATTATTCTGCTTTACTCATAGACTTAAAGGAAGATACAGAGCTCAAGCCTTCCAAAAATATATTTACTACTGCAATTTGGCAAGATGTCACTTGACACAAAACACACAACATGTCTTCATTTTTACACCTGAAGCAAAACTGTTCATAAAATATTTAATCTGTAATGGCAGCATCTGAACTGTCACCTATTCTTCAACGAACCCTCCGCAACTCAATTCCTCTATCTTGAGTACAATGGGCCTTATTTGTACTTTAATATTAGAACAGCTATATACCTGCTGTAACAATGGACTCCCCTGGGTTGTCCTATTATATGCTATCGAACCCATATGAGTTTCTTTTGCTATAGAAGAGAGTCCCTTGCTCATGAAAGTGTCAGATTAGTTCATTTTAACACATATATCTCAACCCACACTGAACAACATTCAGTTCAATAAACTTAAACCATAGGAGAAAGGCTCCTAATTTATTATTCGGTTATCCATTCAGCTCATCTCCAATGACCTTGCTGGCCTCATTTCCAAGAATTTAAACCATGAAAGAAAATTCCTGACCTTTATTGAAAGTTATTTGTAAGACCTTCCCTGGTCTTATTCTTCTGTAATAATTACAAGTTGCGAGTTAATGCTGTAGGGAAAAAAAGACACGTGTATGGCCTATAATTGTAACCATTATTTTTATTGTATTTGTAAAAAGCCAAAATATTTCTTGCACTATAACAAAATCATTATTTGTTTTCTTTGAGCTCGGAATTCTTTATATGTAAGGGTATTCATGCACTGGCACCCTCTTATCAAGCCTTCAATTGCCATTTTTAATGAAATTATAGCAATTTGCAAGCTGAATCACATGTATTTAACATATTTTGTTCTGATTAACATAAGTAGCTTTCATTAGATTAACTCTTCCTTTTCTTCAATTATATTTTTTAAATTATTAAAGGTCGTCTGTTAATATCTATTTCAATGTGGTATTATGGGAATGGGAACTCAAAAGAAGAAAATACAAAGTGTCCTACACATAATGATACATAAAACAGGTTCCACAGTATATGTCATGTAACACCAAACAACTGTGAAATAAATCATAAATGTATATTTTATGTATCATTATCAGTATCCCCCCTTGTATTTTAATCTTTAAAATTTTTGCATTTTGTTTTCTAACCAGGGGAGAGACGCTTGTTATCTTGGTGCAGCAGGTTAGGTGATTTCAGGAGCAAATTATATGTGTTGGTGTTACAGTGATAGGGAATATCTATAGTAAGGACAATTTAATCTATTGCCATGGAAACATATTTAATCCCTATTGATATCTGATTTATGTATTGATGAGGGGTATCTTGTTCAAAAAGTGAGGTGAAGAGACAACTGTGGCCAAAACTGTGTAGAAATGTTTTCTCTCTCTCTTTGACCCGAATGAATAAACAAAAGCATGATAAAATTGTTGAACGTCTTTCTTGTATTTGTCAAAGTGTATCAGATTACGCAAGTGCAGGTCTGTAAATAAGTATAATCACGCATTTTACATTAAGATGTCTGTCTAGGTCCTGTGTCAAATCATTCTCTTTGTATTGAAGACACACGTGGGAATTTTCCAGGGTTGGATCTCTGGTGCTCCCCTTCTCCTGAGATTGTGGCTAGTAGGCAGCAAAGCTAGTCTCACAGAGAGGCAAGGAGTGGGCACAACTGAGTGAGTAGTGGCCATGACCAAACAGTGCTGCTCAACCCAATCTGTTTGAGAGTGACTAATTCATTCACATTACAATATTCAATATATGTGTCCCTTAGAAAATATCTTCCATATGTTACACCAGTGATTAAAGGACAATATCATATTGTAGAGTATCCATTAGATCTGAGTCCCATCTATGAAATCAGTATTGTAAGAACCAGTTACCTCCACCAGTATGTAATCTTCTATAAACCTTAAAAGTCTAGATGACATTATCCCCACATTTACTTATATTACAGTGGTTTTAGAACTCCTTCTGTATGTTGTCTTTCACCAGCTTCCAACAGATGCTTCCGTTTGTCTGTCAAATAGATTTCTCGCATACTTTATGGTCTATATCAACCCAGGCTTTGATTGTTGGTGTAATATAAAACACCATTGATAATAATACTAATGTAAATCCTTAATGTGCTGCTTACTTGTGCCAAATATCTTCTAGAATTAACACTTTATGTGACAGATATCAATTTAAAAAAGATTATGAATTTGCAATGACATTCATGTATCTATAAAATGTTGCATAGGATTTCCCAGTTGACAGATCGATAACAATGACGTGTTTGAATCGCTGTCATGCTTCTCATAGAATTTAAGGCAGTTTCAAGAGGTTGGTCTCACTTTGACAGAAGCTTTGGGAATTATAGTTAAAATTGACTTTTTTTCCATACATACCTTTGTATTCATGTATTAGGGTGTGATAGACAACTTTAAAGGTGGTGGTACCAAGTGATCAATATTAAGCTTCCCTCTGAGCTTGTACAGGGAATGTACCCTAAACTGCCCCGAAAATTTATCGTTATTACTGGTATTTATCATGCACATCGGTATATTTTGGGTCCTTGGGGCATTTGTTGAAAAAAAGGTGGGTCACTGCTCCACATTTTCAAAATAGACAAGAGGTAGCTGGTAAGGAATCTGAACCAGGAGTTCCAATGCTCCCTGATGTTCAATTTACTATAGGATCTTTGAAATCTAAATACAGTATATCCACAAGTAAAACCATACATTTTCACCTTCCTGCAGAGCTTGTAGCATAACTAGTAGAGATATCTGATATGTGGGTTAGGTAAGGAACTACATAACCTCAATGACGCAGGATATTGCAAGGAGTTTGAAAAAGTGCAGAGGTGCAAAATTAATAAGGGAAATCTGATGCCTTAAGTATGAAGAAGTGGCTAGAAAAGTTGAATCTTTATACTAAAAAATGTCTTATAGGGGATATGATAGCATTATGCAAATACATACGTGGACAATACAAACCTCTCTCTGATGACCTGTTCTTTATTAGGACCATAAATCTTGGATAGATTTTAGCAAAGAAGAATATATAGTGACATAAAAGTTAATATGGATATTATTAATTACAGTTTATTAATCCAGATGTGGAATTCACTACCAACAGAGGTTGGAATATCAAGTTCAATTGGTAGATTGGATGAGTTTTTAGCAAAGAATATACATAGATATAAAGATTAACGTGAAGCTTATTGATCCAGTGAGAAAGTAGACTGACATTTGGACTCAAGAAGGCTTTCCTCCTTTTTTTAATAAATGATTGGAAATTGGTTCAATGAAAGGTTTTTGCCATATATAGTAATATAAGCCTCACAAGAATAACATAAAGGATTCATTATAAATACAACAGAGTATAGTGAGCAAATAAAGCAAATGACTTGTGTGTAAATAATGATTGATTTTGCTTTGCAACAAGGCATTTTTACAGATGTGTCCAATAGAGCTTCATAAGGGATTGAACTTGTCTCTTACGTATACAAAGACACTTTTCCTTTTTCTCTATTCTTTCTTATGTGTACAATAGTACGATTGTTTCATAGCTGAGCACTTCTCTCAGTGGAGTGTGTTTTATGAAGCGTTTCAAGAGGATGATGTACCCTCCTCTCATAACAAGCAGCTAATACTATTATAGCTAATACTGCACTTTATGAGTTGGATGCTCCAGCTGGATATTGCAGACGCGGGGGACTGCCCAACCAGCTCTACAGAACAATGGGGTTATGTATGAAACATTATTTGTGAAAAAATATAGGCTGCACAACACTAAGGTGGTGCGTCAAACTGGCTATCATAGCTTTAGGTGTGTATATTTTCCTGATTGGATTTTTGGGACTTTGGGACCATGATTTTCATGGAACAGTCCCAATATTCAGGCACTACCCCAGTGTCCCATGTAGATGCCCCACTGTCCAGCTTTTACTGGCAGTGGGGACCATGGATTTGGGGTTATCCTTTGCTCTCCTCTTACTGGCCCAGGAGGCTGTAAAATCAGTCCATTGCAGCTCCCAGATGGGACACCCTGTGGCACCCCTCTGAACCTACTCCCATCTCTGCCCCTACCTACCTACACAGGTGTCCCTATTTTCACATCATTTTTTGCCTCATGGCCAAGCTTGTTATGGTTCTACTGACACTACAGAAGGGACATCATATCATACCCTCATGGCATCTGTAGCAGGGAAGAGTTCTGTACCATGAAGACACTAAAAGATAGGTCTCCACTCGTATTTTCTACTGGAAATCTATGTTAAAAAAGTTGTTTTTATAATTTATCTTAATAATCATATTCAAGGTAAAATAAAATGTCCTAACTTTAAGATGCATGGGGATTTACCATATAGTAATATATAAATATACATAAAAGTAAAAGAGTACTAAAGAAAAATGAAGCTGGGAAGAATTATACCTACTGTAAAATCTAACTGGCAATGCTTACTTTTTTTTAAACATACTCTGTTTTACATATCAAACAATATACATTTATGCTAAAAATGCACTTTAAAAATATAGATAATCTTTGAATTTGGCTATGGTTGCTTAGGTGCCACATACAGTAATGGTTAAATGCTTAAATAAGCTTTTATCTTGACTGCTGTAACCTTACTGCCTCATGGCGTTCAACTTGTCTGTTTGAAAGGAAGCCGCTGTGAACATATCAGTATCACCACCTCAATCATTGTATGCTCTTTCCTTGATGAAATCTGCCTGCTTGCCCCCAATTAAATTCCTCTTCCACTACAATATCTATCTGGTGCCATAAAAAACCTTTCATGTTATGAGTTACAGGAATTTTTTTTGGAATTTTTACCCAAATACGTAAGTAGTTAAGTAACGGTGTTAGACTTTATTTACTACTAAATCCGTTGATTGCTTTATAACATATCTGCCTCAAACTATTGAAACTGATATTTATAGTTTGGAATCTAATTGCATAATGTACCACAGAAGTTTGTTTCAGTGGAAGCCCTTGTTCACTGTAAAAGTGTCAGGTGGGAGCAGTGTATTTACCATCACTGAGATACCACCATGATCAGCACCCAGGTGGACCAGATCTGAGGGCTCAAACCACACGTTGGACTTCACTTGGTCCAAAGGACTAAACTTCCCTGTCACTCACAGGCACTCACTTGATCTTAACCAAAAAAGACTGATAAACAATCACTTTACCTTATGCTTCTTCTGCCTTACTCTATTGCATACAAAGCTATTAGAAAGTCACATATAAGGTCATGTTGAAGACCTGACCCTAAACTATGCCTTTCACCACCTCTAAAATCAAGGAACCCACTTTGGAATGACAATTTTTTGGTTTAAATGGGTGTTACATTTGTAATTTGCCCATATGTATTTTTAAACTATTGTAAAACATTATACATCATCATGATACAGCACTCTGTAGCAAAATACTAACTTGTCAAAAGTATAAGGATATGTACGACATGAAGATGTGTGATACCAAAAAAACCCAACATGAGTTAATATTACTCTCATCAAAGATATTTTAGCTATTCAACTTCATAGATCTAAAGCAGTGAAATTACCCGGATGCCAAGATTTATGTAAGGAGTTACTGTTGCCTAATCCTGGTATGGAGGGGGCAGATACAAAGTTGAATAAAACAGTGAAGAAATTATATAAGTAGCAATTCTAATGCAAACTTTTAAAATAGTGCACTCAAGAGTAGCATCAAAGTGATCGTTATGCTGAAAAGAATAATATAAAGTGAAAATGGATTAGTGAGTAAAAATGAATAGTCTATAATGTATGGAAAACAATTGTAACATTTGAAAATCTCTGTAGGTCTCCACCAAATGTCAACCCCAAGATACAGTTCCTAACTACACTTGATGCGTATATATTAGTGGAAATAATGACATATAGCAGAGTAGAAAAGGTGAGTCGGTGGATACATATTGTGTAGAAACGATCTATAGGTATAGGTCCAAATATGTATGTATAAGCAATGTGCCTGGTCACATTTTAAGCCATGTTCTGTTGCAAAGACAAGGCGAATATCATCTTAAGAATCTTCAAAAAGTGACACACCATGGCTTCTCCTGCTATCATCATAGGATTTGCCATAAGAAAAAGATGAATATTTACACACCAATATACAAGCAAATGTTCTCCCAGAGAGTTTGACTTTATGCAATTTCCTTGCTCCATATTAAATCAAATTCAAGACTCTATTTTTCTCCTTCAACCTTTATTTCCCCCAAGAACATAGAGAAAGTGCAAACTGCAGACAAAGCATTGCTTTGTTTGCAAGATTTATTTGGAATACATCTTTCCAGTTTATCTCAGTTCACACTAGTCCGATATCATGGCTCAAGTAAAATGGCTAAACTTTCCTGACAGGGTGTCACTTGTGGTTTTTTCAGATATTATGTGGGTTTTTTTTTTCTTTTTAATTTTTTTATATTTTTTCGATCAGACACACTAAGGGGAAGGTCTTAACTCCTCAGATTTCCCAAGATAAAAAGTTTAATATTAAAATCGAAAGTACTTGGGAGAAGAGGCGCTTGTTCATATTTTATATGTAATATTTTAGTCAAGTGGAAAAAAATAAAAATGCTAGTTAATTGAACGAAAGTTATAGTGGCGAGAAACAAATATATGTCTGGATTAAAAGCTTCCTCAAGAAAAGGCTGTGGAATAAAAGTGACATTACACTCAGCCACACGTTCGTTTCATTCCCGTATATTAAATAAAAGCGAGTCAGAGATGCCGTCCACAGACAAATTATCTGGTTTAATAGGGAGAATGCCTGGGATCTGCATGCTGAATACAGTCCCTGTTTCGTTATAGTTGCGGGTCCTGATTTGGAGGCATCTTAATCTGACGGTGCCCATCGCGGGTGAAGAATAATTAGTATGCCTAAAAGAAGCAGGCCACTTGTGTGTTAAGCCAGACTTCTCATGACATTTAGATATATTTGTATATTTAACAGTAAAACATTTAGTATTTTACTGACACAGATTTGCTGCAGTTTATATATCCTTTTTGTGACTCGCATGGCTGTACAACACTGAATTCTGCATATACAATAAACCAAGTTCCTAGAGTAACAAGGAACAGGGTTTCTTTTTTGCTATAAGATGTTACATTATCTCAAAAGGATATCAAAATGAATTCACATGTATGACATCCTATGAACCAACAATTAGAACATAAACAATGTGTTACATTTTAATTACATCACAGATGGTCAAAATACATTATTAGATCGCTTTAAAAAAAAATCTTGCTAGTGGGGGTGATAAAGAATTGCGTATTGTTATATATCCAGTGCCTTATATAAGTTGAACTTGCACAATATCTATGCTGCTGACCTATTGAAGCAATCGTATGACTTTTGGGACTAATTGAATTTCTAAAGAGAATACATTTTAAAGGGTACAGAGAGGGACAGTACCATTACATTAAGCAGCATGATCATTTGCACAAATAGCTGCATGCACAGTTTTCCAAACTAGAGCTGTAACTATTAATCAGCCCGGATACTTCTTTTAATTTGCCATCAGCAAAGCTAAAATCAGGTTGTTTTTTTTTATCCTATGTGCACCTCTGTAGCGTCAAACATTCTAAGATGCGGATAAGAAAGCACCGTCACGTTAGCAAGGGACCATGAGCCCTGCGCAGGATAACAGAACTATTGTCTTTCAATCTATTGAGAAAATATTACAGCTGTTGCATGGTAACATGGGGTCTGTTTCCACTGGACTTCTTAATGTAATTTATGAAAATTTCCTGGCAACAATTGCCTTTTCAGCTGACATCTTCTGAGCAACACGGATTTGTTGGGTCTCCCGAGATTGTCAGTACAAAACTGATAATTATATTAAATATACATAGACAATAAAGAGTATGTTTACATAACTATGGCCATAAATATCTAACTGAACAGTCATTGTTCTGAAACCACTTTTAAGAAGCCCTTGGAGGAATCCACTTCTAATGACATGATGGTTTAAAAGATGTTGCTGAACTCTTGTTCCATATTTAATTAACTTTCTTTTTTTAAACGTATGATGTTGGAGACAATGACAAATAAGTGTGTGTGTGGGGGGGAATAAGTTTTGCGGGTTTGTTTTTGTAACACAAGCGAGACCCTGGTGTATTTTGCTCTCTAAATAAAGGTGGAAACTATGCCTTGGTGATTTGTTGACCTGGGATTATTATCCACCCTTTGGGCATATTTTTGTATTTCATAGATGACTGGCGCTGTGTAAGGGAAAAAGCAAAAAGATGAATTAAAAAAAAAAAATAGAAATGAACACTGAATCTGTAATGCTTCATTGCTTTGCATTTGTTTCTCTACACTTCAGTTGAACAAACATTTAAAGAGAAAAATGAGAAAAAGCCTTCTGAACATATAATTGAGCATTAAGGTGTGAATGAATTCATTAAAAAACATTAGGGACATCTCACTGACTTTCACTATATAAAATTATTTTAAGGACACAGACACGCCATTTGGGCCTAAAAGGTCTCTTGATGGTAGGTGTTTTTTTTTAGTTACTTATATAAAATTACACAGTATACGTTTTACTATGGTTGTCCAGAGCATAGCGGAAGAGAACATGCAGAACGCGGAAGAGAACATGCAGAACCCAGAAGAACAAAGTTAGATGCCATCTTTCAAAGTAAAGCACACTATCACACAAAAATAACAAATGCAACTATACAATTCACATAATGTATGATATATACAGACAACTTACAGAATATTGGCACTAACAGCTGTGCTGCTGCTCAGTGGGCCTGTTATATGGAAGTTTTCTGATCTCCCCAACAGGCCCATTTACACTGTGGAGGACTGCGCCAATGCGTTACACACAGAGCGCAGGGACATCCGATCCCAGCACTATCCAGTGAGGATGGAAGCTGCAGAGGGGGCAAGCTCATCAAATAAAAGATATGAAACCTGAGCTGGTGTAAAATCTGTGGATAGTGGGTACAGTCTTTTACGTGACACAAGTGAATCCACATTAACTTTTAGATGAGTATAAATCTTTATGAAAACAAGCATGTGTCTGGAATAATGATTTCCATGTCTGCTATTTGGTCGGTCTCATTTCAGCAAAATGGCTGTGAAACTCATTATACTTAGGCATTTGTCTAAACCTATTTTTTGTCTTTGCCACATTCTTTTTAATAAACGAAAACTGCCAAACGTTTATACTTTATGATCTGTTGATGACTGTTAAGATTTAACAAGAATCTGCTTTCAATGGAAAAACTATGTTAAACCCTATTCTTAAGATGACTCTGATAATATAATTATATTGTCATTTCAACTTACCTCTGAAGAAGCCCTGTGAGGCGAAACGCGTCAGGAATTTTCTTTTGCTACTAAATGGTTCAACTGGATTTGATGAAAATAAGCATTACAATTACTGATTTTGAACTTTTGTGCATTTTATGTTTTTGCTTTATATTTGTACTAATACTTTATTAAAGACTTATGATCTCTACAAAAAAGTCGCTTCCACCAGTCTAATACATTTATTAAGATGGCTACCTACTTTTATGGTCCTGTTCATCAGCAAGTATAATTTGTAGAAAGTATTTTGGACAGGGGGATTTCAAAATGTTTCTCTAGCAACTTTATATATTCAACACCCATTGTAGAGCGCTGTGGAATATGAAGACCCTATATAAACAATAATAATAATTGATATTTATACTGGAATGCCACAAACCCCTTGCATGATTTTTTTTTTTTGGAATACTAAGCGGTATCACTGTAAATAACATACGTCACTAGAACATCAAGCTTTTATTTCCTTAGAAGGCATATATCTAATAATGAAAATGTGTGAATCATCTTTAAAGAGTCTAGCCTTGCTCCCTAAGGGAAACGCATTTAATATTTGCCTGACAAGTGCATACGATAAAAAGGATAACAATTACAGGGACCCAGGAAAACATCACTTTAAAGTATGTGGAAAAACACAGAAGCAGTAATTTTACCTCAGGTGGGAAAAAAATTGTATCTAAAAAATAAATACATTTTAATTGCGAAGCACATAGACGTTTCAGGTTGTGGTGATAACTTTGTACCATACCCCCAACTGTCCCATTTTGTGCTAGATGTGCAGATTTTCCCCGCCAAGCTGCTCCACTGTCCCATTTTTGCAGGCAATATGGATCATGGGCTGGTTTGGGAAATCAGAAGATCTCCTGTGACTGACCCATAGCTCCCACATGGTCTCTTTGTGGCACATTAGGCTATGATGGTATAGTCTCAGGTTCTGCTTTAAGGGGGGTAAAGTAAGTATCACTTCGGCCCTGCCTCTCATTATGCCCCCCAACGAAGATGTCCTGCTTTGGATACCTGAAAGGTTGGTGGGGGTGGATATTTTACGTTAATTTCCATAAGATGTAACGTGAAAAAGACAATTAGTTTATTCACTAAGGGAGGGAAATCTCACTGATCTCATTATAAATTATACAGGGCCAACATCGGTGGTCCTGTATGACAAGAGGGTCATCTTACCCCCAACTGCAGAGCTACTCTTATATTTCCACAAATTGTAATCAGAAATATATAGCAGGATTCCGTGCTTGTATTAGCAACAGCAATAATTGTATCAGGGTTTTGCGATACTCAACAGAAAAAATATATATATATTTATATTTTTTTTCTGTTGAGTATCGCAAACCCTAATACAACTATTACACACTGCATGTTTCTTTTACAAAGCATAACACTGTCTCTTAACTAGAAAATGAAAAACGCTTGCATATAATGGTAAATTGAATTTATTTTTTTCTTGAAAACAATTCCAGTAATCTCCAGGTTCAGACCGCAGAGTAAACATTAATAACAGTAACATACAAGTTAGTTTAACGGATTTAAGAATTTTGGCTGTGTGAAATCAATAAGGAAAGGGTTTTGACAGACAATGCTTCAAAATGGCTTCCAGGCGAAAAGTTTCCTGGACAATCTACATGAACAGCTATTGCATATACGATAATGCTGTCATACCGCAAGGCTTACAAATATATGTATATATTTATATAGGCCTCATTCAACACACTTTTCTAAATACGAGAAAAGGCTTTTTCTGCGAGAGAATCTTCTGCAGAATATATATTTTAAAAAAAGTCTTCGATTCGGCTGTTTGATAATAAAATGTATAGCAGAGACCAATATGTATCGGACAAGGTTTCTCAAGGTGTCACAAAGCCAATAGTTTTTTTTGTACTTTCAGCAAGTAGCCCATGTAGGTGTAAGCCTCACTCCTCGCGACTCCATAATCTTCTTTTCTTCAAATAGGGCCCGAGTCAGCTGTCCTTATTAGACTTGTTTAGTATTGAACAACATAATACATGTGCAACACTGTATATATACAAGAAGTTTATCCGGTGCTCAAAAGTCCAAACACATGAACATCCAACAGTTCCAATAATACAAGTTTTATGGTAAAATACAATGATTTTGATTAATATACATGAACAATCAAGTTTTCGTGCAAAGATTAAAACATGTTCCCTTTTCTTTGTCTCCAAACATATCTTCTCAAGGATCCTGGTTTGCACTAACTGCTGTGTTGGGTCATTGTGTGGTTCTGGAAGAAAGAAAGAAAACATGCAAATTATACTTTAGTATATGAAAATATACACAGGTTTTATAAGAGGCTAAGAATTCTAGGTCTGTAGAATATTCTGTTCAACTGTATGAAATTAGTGACACAACTAAGAAACAGGTGGGTCTATGTTCGACACAAAGCGGTGAATTGCACTCCAATCATCACCCATGTGTTGTTACCCGAGAAAGTTATGGGAAAGTATGGCAAGCTGTGCCTATTACAGCACAGAGTTTGGCTCTGCTAACCCTTCTTTCAGGACTAGATATAGTCATACACATACACGGAAGAAGCATTGCAACTGCGATACATATATATTTATGGTAAGAATGTGTTGCCAAATGGCAATGTGTGCCCATGATTTAAGTAAATGAAAAGAAAGGTTCTTCTAGAATGAGGTGACTGTAGTTCAACGTTGATAAATAAAAAAATAAATACTTGAGATGTGTTAATTGAATTAAGAATATAGTATTTTGGTACTATGCTGTTGGGGACAACAGAGGAGAGCGATTTGGGTGCAGGACACATTCTACAAACCCTATTTAAAAAATTATATATTTATAAATAATTATATATTTTAACTTTCAAGGCTGTAATCACACTAGGTAAACTGCCCAGTAAACATCCTGAGCTCTTAGAAATGATTTACATCAGGGCATGAAAGAGAAGCATGGGGATATCGGTCTCAATAAGACGACCTCCCTATAACAACACATAAGCTGCCGACACTTCAGACCTGTCTCCCAAGAATCGACTACTGCTCGGCACACCTTGGGCGAATATCAAGCCTAAGTAGTGACATTTAGCTCTGTCCGCTCTATATCTGGTTAATCGTACTTTTCATAACCTTTTTAAACATAACCTGTCATTATTGACTAAACTTCTAAGAACATTACTGGTGTTTCATCCATGCCCCCACCCCATAAACCTTTAACAAACAAACAAAAAAAAAACGTGTCTGTGTCTAATGACGTCTAGGTAGCCGTAACATCCACCCTTGGTAATAGCTCTATCATACTGTTCACAATATATTAGTGCAATGACTATGTGAAAATCACATGAAATGCCATGCAGAAACTGTAATTAACAATTAAAATAAGGTAAATTTATGGACTGCTTCTGCAATCTATACAGTCTCAACCTGGTTTCGAAATGACCACATACGCATGATTAACTAGGCTTTAATACGCATAGACAAACAGCCAACAGCCTATGGTATCTAACATATATATATATATATATATATATATATATATATATATATATATATATAAATATATAAAACACACCTGTGATAGAGCATTAGAGTAAAGGCATGGTGTTGTACTGATTATTTCGCCAATGCTGTAAGTGCTGTTCTGGTTGTATTTAGTACTCAAGTGATAACTCTAATATCTTTGAGAGCGATCTGTAAAAGCGAACCTGTCCGCTCCCGCAGTGAATTGTGATTTCAGATCATAAATGGAATGCCACAAAGCAAATCATTTTTTGCAGTTACTTTCAGTAGTTTTTATATTCTTTGCTCTTTTATCTTGCACCGGTTTTCAGATGAGGCTTTTCTTTTCCAGAATATAGAGAGAGAAAAAAACCCATCCACTGCATTTGCGGATTAATAGTATAGTAAGGAAATCTAACTCACCTGACCGTAATTTAAAGGGCAATTCAAAACACTCAAAACATAAAATCTTTGAAAAGGTCAAAACATATAGTGTAGCTGATCCATCATGGTAAACATACAGTGGAACCGTAAAGCGTGAATCTAAATGTATTACTCACAAACACAAGTAGCCTTACCCCCGACTAAAATATGCCACGAGCTAAATAGAAATGAAAGTTTTAATCCGAACCAACAGATGCTCTCTACGCCATTACATTTGGGTATCCGTAGCCAGAATGGAGAGGAAGATAACATGAGATGTACATAATTCTTTCAACAGATGGTGACAGCACCACGGCAGAATGATATTTCTCCCTAATTCAAGAACACAAACAGAAGTAATTCAGAATTACACATTAATTATACTACGCTTCATGTCACCATATTTTTTTGGACACTAATACAGCTGTGTTGTGTTCCAGTCTATTTGTTCTGATACATACTGTACTACATCTTGAAAAACAAGAGAATTGGAGTTATACACTTTGCCTTTAAGTGCTTTCCCTTGTATTTCATTTTTTTTTTCTAACAAAAGCAATTGGTTTCCAACAGTCCAGATAATAAGTCTTTTGACCTGCATTCTACTTTGACCTACTAAGGTCATTGCTGTGCTCAGACATATAGCTGATTTCGGAAATGCCTGCAAGTCCTGCATTTCATCTCTTACCCACTCGAAATAAAGCTCTCTTTAAATGTGTGTGTGTACGAGTCCCACCAGACCTGATAGGCATCCCTGTTGTGGGCAATGGAGGGACAGAAGCTTTCGCCTTTATTAATGAATGCAGACCATTACGAGTCTGGCTGGCTCCTGTGCGGTTCCCAGAAGCATATACTGTACGTGACTTAAAATGCTGTAATATTGACACAAAGAGCGTTAGGCACCCCTAAGGAAAATTACTCCTTGGATATAATGCAGGCTCATAACCACTCTTAGAGTACAAGATAAAATCCTCTGGGATCACAATGACATATACCGCATTCGACTTACTCCCAGAACATTACAAAGAATTTCTTTGTGAAGGAATTCTCAAGGACAGCATTAAACAGAGTTTTGTAGCAATGGTCTGGCTTAAAGCCTTAGCATTAAGTCGTTTGCTTAGAATCAATGAAAGTGCTATATCATCTGCATTAATCAAAGAATATGGTTCAATACACGTTCTATTAAATTATACTTTCTAATTAAGATCTTCTAGCCCTGCCGTGCGCTCTGTTCCACGTTATAATTTTGTGAAATGGTAACAGACAACTTTAAAATTTCTCTGCAGAGCAAAGGGGAAAAAGAAAACACTGCAATGTAGCTAGTAATATATTTCTGAATTACTAAGTGACCTAACAAATTGCTAAATTACTTCCCCTAGTCCGCTAATAAACATCACTGTAATGTAAAATACCTCAAAGTCGGCAAAGACATGAAACATTTTAAATTTGAATTTTAAAAAGATGTAAAACATTTTAGTCTATGCTTTACGTTAACGCTCTTGCCGGTTATTGCCAAAGCAAACAATTAAATCATCCAAACAACAAGAATATTCAGTTGGTTGCTGTTTTAAGACCACTTTAAAAATTTTTGCACTGGATCTGCTCTGTAAAAAAATAACACACACTATTTGGGGGTATAAAACATGATTCTAGTGAGGGTTGAACAGTGCTCAATGGAATGGTCAGATAGGCCGGAACCTCGCGGGACGCAGATAGAGGGTCCAAGTGACGTCGGTGGGCTATGCGGCTGATGTCAGAGGGCATACGGTTTTGTTGATGGGGAAGTGGGTGGGGGAGTGAAATACAAAAGTATAATACGTAGAATCACTACAATAGAATAACGGTCAGCCGATTTATTAGGTTCTCATGTATGGAAGTAATAACCCAAAAAAAAATGAAATGCCTATTTAAGATTATATTACATAGATCTCAAGAAAAATGTATATATATATAAACTAGTCTTAAATTGTGGAAGTTCCCATCAGTGACCAAGGGCTGAAGATAGATTTGAAACTACAATCTTATTAAGAGGAATTTAAATGACGGACACAGGATGGAAACAATAATACAATAATAATAATAATAATAATCTAATTCAGCATACGGCTCAAAAAGACTCAGATTATTTCTTCCCAGTAATATATTCAGGGATTACAACAGTGTTGTAGAGACAGATGTGCATGTGCCAGTTTCTGCTCGTCTTTAAGTTCCGCTGCGATGTTTAATTTATTACATCTGTGCATAAATCAGTTGTGCTTATTTTCTTCACTTTCATTTTTAGCTACCCAAAAAAAGAAATGGAAATCTAACGTCCTGTTTGGTACGTGGCAGATATCTTAATCCTCTGTGAATAATCATTCTCCCCAAACAACTGCAGAACATATTCCTTGTACCAGCGTTGCGTTTCATGCCCCTTTAAACTCAGCCTCAATTAAACTCCTTCTAAATATTTAAATGCGAGGTCTTGGTAATTGGTTACAAATAATGGAACCTTAAATTAATAATAATTACACTGAAACACACTATGCTAATCATGATGTTTGAATGCCTTCTAGCCTTTTTATATAAAATAATACCTTTTTTTCACCATTTAAGTTTTGAATAGGGGTATTAACGTGCCAAGTGCCAACATATTCTTTTATAATTCTTTGCAAGATCCATTTCAAATCCTAAAGTGACTGGCGCTTTTAGGATTTTAAACCCTTGCCCGCTAGATTCAAAAGGTCAACCAATTAGAATGGAGGATGCACACCGAGCAGCAATTTGTATGCAAAGGGCAACCTTTCACAGACGTTCCTTGTCGCCTGTGTACAAACACACAAAAGATCTTTCAATAAAAGAAACATTTTAGAAACAAGAGACTTGGTTACAGGTGGCTTTTGTATTTACACTTAGCTCCTTATACATCAAATGGTTGAAGAAAGCACTGCCAACGTTCTCAAAGAAAATCCTTCAACTTCATTTACGAATTGGGATCTATAAGACACAACACCGTTTCTATAAAATCTTCGAAAAGCCTCGGAGAAAGCAGAAACCCTCTCCCTATTTATCATTCAGTGATTTTTAAATGAAACCAATCATCAAAGGACATGATGAATTCACGATATAGAATAAATGATTTCAATTGCGGAGCTCACAAAACAAAATCAAGTTAAATTGTGCAGTACATTCGGCCATCAAATGAAAAAAGTTATTTATTATTAGCAATAAATACTGCAGAATTCATGAATGATTAAACAAATAAAATGCAGTATCCACTGACTGAATTACAGGTATGAACATGGACAGATAAAATCAATGGGCAGGATATTTTTAAAGAGTAGTTTTTCCAATTCTGAAATGAAGAAAAACATAATTCTCTAATTTCTGCCTAAATGTATTGAGGGATAAAGCCGTATAGGTCTTTTTATGGTTTCTGCCTAAACCCCGTGGAAGTAGGCTTTAGTATTTTTAAAATATTTTTTCAGGGGGTAGCAATAGTCTTTGTGCTCAGGGACATTTTAACACTGAAAAGTCACCTTATACTTCGACGAACAGGCAAAACAATGCAATTCCTAAAAGCAATACAAAAAACAAAGTGATCTGTACTTGGAAGACGCACGTAATATCTCCGAATCCTTGTGCTGAAAATAGTATTGTATAAATGATCGACTTCTGGTACAAGAGTCACAGAAGAAGATATGAGCCACTTTATCTTTTCCCAAGTGAAAAACCTACAGGGTGGACATCCATTTTTTGCCAGCCAACATAAAGCGTACAACTACTGGCCCGCAACATCTGCACTCTTTCCTACGATAAAAACGCATGCATAACTTGATTCTTTGCTGCCTTTTCCTTTTGTAGGGAATTCAGGATAACAATGTCTTTAACACATTGAATGTCAGAAGGGCAAGGTAAAAATGTCCTGCATGCACTTGAAAACCGAGTGATGCATGAGAGCCCAGATGAGAAGGACCCTTACATGCAATACGATCAAAATACAAGGGAAACAAATTAAGGCCAAGAGACCCGAGCTTAAAATGACAAACCTACAGCACCGCTGTAATGGCTATTAAATAAATAATGAATCCAAAACCAGCCAGTGTCAATAAAATATTCTCCCCATCCAAAATGAGGAAACTTCAGCTAGAAACTTGGTTTTCTATATGCAATTTCTTGAGTATATCTAAAATCATCCCACAACCACTCATTGTGCATAATTACATTTTTTATACCACTTATATTCAGCTGCATATGTCCTCCGTTATAATAAAAAAAATAAACGACAAACAGATGAAAGAGTAGGTGGTCGACTCTCTAAGGTCATGTAACGTTCTCTTGGTTTGTCTCTCCTCTAGGCGATTCTAGAGATATATGTAGCAGCGCTTTAATTTCTGTACACGAGGATGTGCTGTAGCCAAGGAGAAACTAATCTATGACTCTTCTATTCCAGCAGTATGCTTATCCAAGTCAATTTTAATTCATTACAACACAACTGCATAATTAGAGGGGGCGGAATCTTTTGAAATGAAGGATTTAATTTGATCCTAAAATAAAGGCAAAATCGTGCTTATCCGAGACCAATCTCTTGTGCAACCGTGCATACTTGTAGAAATTCAAAGGTAAGCTATAAACAAGCACACACAGCAATACTTCGCAGTATGAAGAGGCAGGCAACAGGAGGCCAGCTTTCTAATCAGTCCTCAAAGGAACCAGCAATAAAGAAGTGCCACTTATTCTAATTTAAAGCTAATACAGGCCTTTCACCTTCTTAGAATGTAGAGAAGAATAGCTTCATTAGACTAACCGGGGAAAGGGGAAAAAAAGCTTCAATACTACTTTGCACTTAGTCGGCGAGACAAAAAGTAAATTGTTCCAAAATGTCCTAACTAAAATAACAGAGGCAGCAGCTTAACCGTCTTCTTAAATGCGGTTAAAACGAAAGCTACATTTGAATGAAATACTACATTTTACCGCTTGCATTAAAAAATATAATAGAACATAGATTTAAAGAAACAGGGATCTGTTTTGATTCCATCGCTTCCATCAGCTGGCACTCGGTTGGACAGGATTTGAGACTTACCACAACATATAGCAACTAAGATTTGGCGTTGAGTATGATTTTGGGAACATGAAATAAATGTGTTATTTTAGAGCGGAAACTAATCATAATCAGTTAGAATTCTTATCCGAATTGGGAGTTAGGTTTTAGGTTCAGAGAGCTGACATTGACTGGAATGTAAATGAGTAATCATCATCAACCCCATGCTGGTGGACAAGGTGGGAACCATCACATGTACACCTGGTAAGAACTTCCTTGCCTTATGTATGAGAGTCACAAATATGATGACAGAACACTGCTCTGTAGACAACCACGGCACAGCTTTACAATTAACCCCTTAATGACAATGAGCGGTTAAACATCTCTACACATGCAAAAATAATTTGCCTAAGGCAAGCCTACCCAATTGATTTATGTATATTTCTTTTAACGGTGTTGTACATGGTGAGGGATCAATACTCATCTTGCTTGTTACACTCAATGCCGCTACCTGCAATGAAAGCCCCAAATCTGCTATTTATGTCAATGGGCAAAGGCTATAATTCTGGAACCATAGGACTTATGCTGATGTATTTTTCAGGTAAACCATGGCGCAGAGCAAGGAGGCACAAATTCAAGTTGTTTTAATGGCGGGCACCCGCAGTCAGCGTGAAGTCACTGAAGTGTTAAATGGGCAGGGTCCTGACTGGCCACCAACCACACACACACACACGTGTTGGCAAGCTGTTAGGTGAATGTGGTCACACGTGTTCTGGCGGAGCGGAGGAATCGTTTTCACCTGTATATGCTACCCAACAGCAGACACTTTGAACAGATTTGGGAATCTGGTGTGTTTCTCCGTATGGCATTTAAATTGCCACTCTTACTCCAAAAAGTAGCATCTTCGAGTAAATCAAAATCAAAATGGTTTTATGTTTCTATCTCATTTTCTGCTTAAACCTATCAATGTTACTGAGAACTGGGACTATGCGGTGGTATTTTTCATAATTGTGACTTTTCTGTTGAATTTTGAAGAAAGAAAAATAAGATGGTGATTAAGTCATCAAGCATATTATGACAGATTTTGTGAACGACACAACTGCCATTCTGTTCAATATGAATTGCTAATGAGGTATAAGTAGCACATTACATCAGTTTTTTGGTGTTAAGAGAATTAAATTTAGTAGATGCGCGGATACGTTTTAAGTGTATAGCACCCCATACAATGCCGGACTGTCCGATTATCACACCTTATAGGAATCAGGACAGCTGGCACGTATGCAATCACCTGCCTCTGTATTCATGTATCTGGCCATTCATACCTTCATATAGGCCAGTTTGTTTGGCATAATTTCAGCCTGAGCCCCCCATAATCTTTCTCCTAGACAAAATCATATGGATTTTTATTTGTCACAGAACAAAGACAGCGTGGTGGGTATATGAACATGTTAAAAATAATATTCTAATATTCTTATTAACCCCTTAATGACAAAGCCCGTACATGTACAGGCTCAAAATGCATTGTTTTCAATGGGTTTAGGGACCGCCCATTGTAATAATATATATAAAAATAATATATTCTTGCTGGCTAAGGATGATGGGAGTGGTCACAACTGAAAAACTAGGATTATATATATATATATTATATATATATATATTATATCTTTTCTGCTCTTTTCACACACTCATTCATTTTAATACAGCATTTCTCTGATCTGCAGCTACGCAGCAAAGAGGAGGCTGGATTAAAAAAAAAAAAGGAGAAAAAAGGCACACATCGTTCTGTCTAGTAGAAGATTACTGAATCTTGACATTGTATCCCTTGCCAATATGAAAGAAAAATAGCGTTTCTTGACATCAACCAGTGTCTTTAGCGATCTCCAACTGTTTAATCATGTACTTTCAGTAATCATGTTACAGCACATGTGGCAATAGCCTTTTCTGTTTCCCCTATAAATGCCTACCCTACATCATTATTTATATATAGTTCAACTGATCTGTTTTACTATTATTCCACAGAAAAACAGCAGGGGGAAGGGGATCGTCTGCCTAGAACGCTGGCCGTGATATAGAGACGTGAAGCAAGCGATGCTAAATAATGCCGCTCAAAGTTGCAGACAGTTCGGCTACAGGCCAGAAAATGAATCCAATTTTTCATTCTGTCATAAATATTTCAGTGCAAATGTTCTTGATTTGCTGCAACTGTGGTTAAGAAAAGGGCCTCCATGTGAATATTAAAATAAAATATATATATATATTTAAAAAAAATGTTAATATAAGGAGGGAAGAAAATGATCTGGCAAATAGTTTAGCGGCAAATTAATTTCTCATCAATTTGTGGAGAGAGGAAGAAGAAAAAACATACTTAGAAATATTAAACAGTGGTGCAGTGTGATACAAACAAGCAAGGGGGAAAAAAAAACATTTATCCGTCTCTTCCTCTGACAGTTTCTCATAAAATATCTGCAGTCCATCTATCTTTCAGTACTTCAGACTCCTCTGGAGAGAAGAAATAGTAGTTTAAAGCTCACTTCAGTGCCAAACTGCAGGAGATTGCTTTCCACAGGACTCCTGCTGATGGAGGCCTAGGGGAAGAGGCCCAGGAGTTATTCAATCAACTCAAGACTCTGGGGCGGCTAGAGGTCCTTTGAGGGCTGATTATAAAGCTTGCCCTCCTGTTGCCTGCCTCAGAACAGAACAAAATGAGCAGTCTCTCGCTGAGCAGATTCCACGAGAAGGAATTTCACCTGTCATGGAGTTTGTCAGAATTTCAGGATTTATCTTTGTGCAAAATTAATAAAACACCAGCTCGGATTTCAGCCTAACCGTCTCTGCTGTGTCATCTCTGACTGATCTTTCACCTAAGAAGACTGGAGAACCGAGATAAAGTCATCTACGCCCTACTTAACCTACAAACTTTTGCACGGTTGCCAGTGTTGCATCATGAAAATTTTGGCTCGCAGCGAGCATAAAACATAGGCGGAAATGCTTTTTTTTCTATGTGCTGAGAAATACTAGTATACAAAGTAAGGGAAATCCAGTTGTTTTTTGCCTTGTGGTCTCACATCTGTTGAAATCATTGTCTGCTTTCAGAGGTTTAAGTTTATTCCTGCATAGCAAACACACTCCGTCAGACTAGACTCGCAACAAGAATTGGTTCATGGGTTTTGTCTTGCCTCGGCTTCATAAAAAATTAGTAGATTGAAATATTTTAAAGTAATACATTCTTTTTTGTGCACGTTTTTGTTAATATGAGTGATCTGTGTGTTTAATACAATTGGTTAGGTGCGTTGCATGACATACAGAACCATAGACAGGATGAGGTTGGAATGAAAAAAGATAAAATATACCGGAATGTAACATGGTGCATGATAGAGAGACCAATGGATGGTGGGACGTTCCATAGAAACTTATATCCAGGTAGCACACAGAGGGAATTCAAGGACGCAAGCCTCCCAAATCAAAAACAAATAAGGTATCGTAGACATGGCTACTAGAACGTTTCCAGAAATGCAAACATTCATTGGATTGTATCTGTTTTACCTAACTTGTTTTTGATTTGGGAGGCTTGTGCCCAAGTCGCACGTCCAGGTCCTGAAAGCTTACATGACTTTAGATTTTGGACTATGTTGGCCCAATTCAAGTTTATCCACCTCAACTAAAGACTCTAGTACTAACCCACATCACTACAATATATATATATATACATATATATATATATATATATATATATATATATTCACGCAATTATGACTACTAGAACATATCCAGGAATGCAAACGGTCATCGTACTTTTGTGAATCTTGATAGATATTATGATGATGTGGGATAGTACTTGAGTCTTCAGTTGAAGCAGATACCTTTTTTCTTGGACCAACACAGACAAAGATGTAAAGTCACAATGGCTTTCGGGACCTCATATGGAATGAGAAACTCTCAATATACGTAAAATAATTTAATATTTTAGCAGCCACGCACAAAAACGTGACATAAGCTTTTGAGTCCTCAGGGATCTCCTCTTCACATGGCTGGTACTAGAGAAAATGTTGAGAAATTTAGAATTTACTGTTTTCAGCCATATGTATGTACCGATATCGTTTTTTATAGCGTAAGTGGCTCATTACAATTTACAGTACAATAAAGGAGAGTTATAATAGGCTTAACAGACATACTAACAGTATGATCCACTATTCTGTTTCATTAGAATTAAAGATTTACATCTGTGCCATATATAATATGTATATATAATAGAATATAATATTTTATATTATTTTTATATTATTGTTTTGTATCGACATTGAATTACAAAGGAAAATATATCCTGGTCAAGATTTGTTGTATTATTTTAAACAACAGTATGAGAATGAATGTATCTGCAGAAGAACTCCTAATAATAAAATGTGAATTCACCTTTAGTGCCCACCAGGAGAGGATATCTGTATAAAGGAAAAAGCACCCAAGTGAGCCACTGAATACACAGGACAGCGGGATATGCGGGCGACCTCAGCGGGGCCCTGAAGAAAAGCATTAACTCTGCAGAGGGATAAGGGTTCCCAATGGAACGTGGTCATGAATTATAAGTGAGCACAGGAGCTTAGTATGAACCCTAAACATAAATATAGGTATATATTTCTATATGTTTCTCTCCTGCAAATTAAAGTCATGTGAAATAAAAAAAAATATATATATATATATAGGCACCTCTAGTAACTACGTGGCTTACTGCTTACCGCTGTCTTGCCTGTCATTTGGGGCTAAATCTGGACTCCCCACCAAAAATAAATCCCCAAAAGCAATTCATGGACTATTTACCTTCAACTTGGTAACACATGGAGCTCTACAGAATAAGGCTTCATACTAGCTGCAGGTACCTTGGATGTTTAATTCATTCTTTGCCACTTCCTATTTTTAAGATGTGTTTAAACGTCCTTTTTCCTGGGGCAGGCCATACCCTATGCAGTCTGAATACAGTTTAACCCTCTACGATCTAGAGACAGACACCCAGCACTGATAAGGATTTGTGATGTGCTCCGGCTCTCACGGGGTTAACAACAAAGCTTTTTTGCTTCCCTACAGTTGTTTAATATTACATGGGTTTTAGCGGATTAGTTTACCCAGCCTTTTCACTAGAAGCTTAAGACTTCAGTTTTATTTTCTTGTTCTAAATGACGACACCGCAAGCACTGCTTTTAAGCACAATTCATCTTCCCTGCAACGTTTCAGGCTTTCACAGCGAACGCAGCGCTCTCACTCTCTCCCCGACTCGTTTCCTCCAAAACTCTGGAGCCCTACTAGGTGTAGCTTGAGGGCAGAAAGGATGTTACACGCTGTGACTTGCTGCAAATACTACAATAAAAAAGATAGCGCTGTGAATTCCTTGTAAATTCAGGCTGAAGACTTGAGCCGCCTGATTTAGCAAACTCAATCAAGGGCAAGATAATCGATACTCGACCAGATGCACAGCAGCGCATTGTTGTTTTCTTTTCTTTCTTTTTTTTTAAATTTCCAAATTACACAATAAAAAATTAATCAGCAAATGATAAAAATTTTATATTTAATTTTCTCCAAAATGATTTTAATGAAAGAAAGAAAGAAATAATGCAAGCAATTCTTTCTCCTATGGGTAGCAGGGGATTGGCATCTTTTGGAATCCTGCGATGGTGATAAGTAGCTGCATTGCAGGTGCAGGGAAAATTGGGATTCTATAATTTCCAAACATTTAAGTCTGGCTACTAGTACCACTGATGTTTCCGCCTTTCCCATTCTACCTGCTTTTCTTTTTGTTTCTTCCTTTGGCTGGCTGCTTCAGTACTTTGCTTCTCTTTTTGTCTGAAGCTTTACTCTTGCTGCACTTCTGGGATTATTGTGAAAATGCTCATTTATTTATAAAGCACCAGACAAAGCACAGCATGATTTAGGGGGAAACTTACAAGCCACGACATATAACTGATAGGAGTGGAAGAAGGGGCCAAGCTTTTGAGAAATCTAAAGAGCCTATCAGATGGCGGGGGGGGGCGGGGGGGAGTTTAACGCTATATGAATTTCTCATATCTGGGTGGTTTCAAATTTTAAAGGGCCTTAAACACATCTAATGCTACCGAGGCAAATAATTTCACACAAGCTAAATAAAGCGCACAAGTGTAATAATATGCAAAAAAAACCCATAATTGTTCCTTTGTCTAAAACTTAACAGTTCTGCCCTACCCATTTGCACTGGTATGAAATGCTCGGCAGGAGCCACGTGGCTACCTCTTTTAAGGCTAGTAAAATGTTGGTATACCTGAGAGCTGCCGAAAATACATCGGAAGCAGGTCGAACATGGCTGGCTTACCCCCCAAAAAATTATATACATATATATATATATATATAAGTGGGACCCCATTAGTTACATTGCTTTTATAGCTGACCAGATTTCTTTTAACATATTATCCTTTACCAGACACAGATATTTAATGTTCTATTCAGTAATGTGGATAGTGCTCAGTTGGCCACACAGCATAACCTGCCTCTGATTTTTTTCCTACATTATAAAGGAAAAAAGGAAACATTAAAAAGAGATGTTGTATCATCCTGGACAACTTCTGCTGCTTTTTAATCTTTTATTGTTGCTACAAGCTTGTGGAAATCATACAGGAAAACAACCGTTTATTACAGATTTTTGGCACAGTGGTTAAATGAAATCTCAACAAAAAAAAACGCCGATTAGGTATAAAGCTATCATTTTTACTTGTCACAGAGCTTTCTTTCAAAGTTCTAGGACACCGATAACATGAAATTACCAGAGAGCCATAATACACTCACAGGAGAAAATTGTAACATGCCCAGAACATTCACCGGCATTGTTAGTAGACAAATGATCAAGAACGAAAAACCAAAGAAAAAAAAACCATTGAGATATAAAATGGGCCAGTTGTTAATGTAATAATATGTAATAAACCAGTCGAGGACCTACTGCAATGAAATCCTAGTGAAGCCAAGATGACCTTCTTAAGGAAGATGTGACAGGCAATTCTAAAATTTCTAAGCGACAAATTATTACTTATTACAAACATCCATGTTGGGTAAGGAATACGGAGACAGGGAGCTTATGTGTAAAGCGCTTTTATGAATAAAAATTGTAATTTCTAGGACGCAGAGACACTAGTCTGTCACAAAGAGGGATTGTCTTCTGTCCCCAGTTATCTAATTAGATATAAAAACAGCCATCTCTGCTCTGTTCGCATTCTCCTGCGAGCAAGCATTGGAGCTAAATGGCTGCGAGTATGCATGCATGCGCAATATCTTATGGGGCATGGGTTCTGCATTTCCTGCAAGATAAACAGCTGGGGGCAGGGAAAGAGAATATATGCACAGATGGGATCCTGATGAATCATTCTATAAAAAAAACCTGTTCAAATTTGGCTATGGACTATCCCCTTAAAGTTGCCGATATGATCTTACTCTTATCAGTAGCACTGATTACACATTTCAATTATAACAGAGTCTAGCCAACATTCCCCCCCCCAATGTATGTTCCCCTTCTAGGTGAGTTCAAGAATGGACCTTGCAAAGTCTAGTTGTGCCTCCAACACATTAGCATGGAAAAAGTAAGCGCTTCACACACCCAGCAGGCACAAGAGCGCTTGTAAACAGAAATGCGTGGAAAGATATGACATGACCGTTCTAATTCAACACTAAATTAGCCACTCACATAATATTCTTTGTTTGGAACATACATTACTGCCCATTACTGGTCTTGAGTGACCCCGATATTGTTAATTATTATTAATACATTTACTAACAATGCATTTGGGCTTTGGCTTGCAAATAATAAGTAGAATAGACCTTTTTATAAGACAGAGCGGCTTTGGTAAATTTGGGGGGAAATTTGAGATTTGTACTAAAATGTAATATCTTATATATAAAGCAAATTAATATAAATGTAAGCGAAATTCACAATTTTTGGGGGCATTAATTCAATGCACAAAATAATACCGGTACATACTGTATTTCTATTTTTATGCTAAAGGGGAAAATACATTTTTTTTCATTGTCAGGTTACAAATATATACATTTCTATTTAACACAATGATTTATGAGTTATAGATAATTTTATATTATTCTACTAAATAAGTATACATATTATTATTATTAATAATAATAGTAATAATAACCCCCCATAATTCATACCATGACTCATAATTAAGTAGCCAGTGGCTTTATCCAACTCAGGGGTTAGAAAACTGACATTTCTGTGTAATTCTGATGCCAATAAACATTCTGTCCAAAAATAATAACATTGTGTGTACACAAAGCCATATCACACTTTGGATCTTAAAGGCTGTGCACTTTATATCACCTGGGACATGTCACCTTTAATAAGTGTGGGGGTTATTAAAAGAGAAGATAAAGTGAAGTGAGAAATAGATCCTACCAATGAAATATAGCGAGTTTATGTGTGAAGGGCTTTATTTAACATTGGCTTGAGAAGTTCTATCCCATCTGCTCATTTATTAGGAGTTAAAATTAAATTCACACAGTTAAGTAGGAATAGAACAACTGGGAAAAACAGCTTTGCTGGAAATCTTTGGTGAACTTAGTATGTGATAAGACATAAAAAAAAATGTGTCAACACACAATAAATTGTACCTGCAGTTCCGTCTGGAAAAAGAACTTTTGTGGACACTGTGTGCAATCATAGATCTTATCTTCTTGTCCATGAGCAGAAAAAATGTGCTGCTGCAGTTTGTTTGCCTGAACAAAAACTGTAATAGAAAAAGACGTTTGTTAAACTCGAACGCAGGATATCGTATTGCCTTACACAGTATCACAACAGTACATTAGAATACTTTGGAAATAATATAACTGACAAGATATTCATACGTCTTTGTGTGCCAGTGGAACCGGCATGTTCATGCAGCCAATTTTTTTTATTGTAATCTTAACTTAAAGATATATTTGAAGAATCGATTACATTAACCCCCCAAGTGCATTTTATTAACTGTAAATGACTAAGGGGTTCTCAACCATCTGCTAGAAGTAAGACTAGATGAAACATTTCACTCCCACCAGGAAGGCTATACTATTATGTTTCCTCGACACAAAGAGCTGATTAGCCCCTGCATAGTACAAAGTTAATAAGTATACTTGGTAACTCTCAATGTTTGAGTCTCCAGGCTTGCTTTCTCGGGTCTATGGGACCTCTTTCTCTAGGCATGGATCGGCACTTGGCCATTCCTATTCTCCACACATACTCTACCTGCTCCTCGATCACTTTACACCTGCTCCCTGACTACCTCCCTTCCAATTAAGGCTTTTTGAGGCTAGCACTACCCCCTTTGCACATCTACTCCTGCCTCTTCGCAAGCCAACTCCCCCAGAAGGTTAGCACACCCATGTATGTTCCTCAGGAAGCTTTCAACAAACCATCTAAGCCTCCATTTGTGCTCAAGAAACATATGGTCAGTGGAACTTTTTTAACTTACCTTAATTCACCTGCAACTCATGGTTTGGTTAATAAACTCTTAAGGATTAAAAGGTTTAGTCGTAAAAAGTGAGCAATTAAAGTGGGAGACAAAAGCTTTGCTGATGAAATGTGCAAAGAATAAATATTTTTGCCTCTTAAAACAAAAGACAAACGGAGTCCCAAGATTTTAATGTATACCTTAATTAAGAGGGACAGGAGCAAGCTTACTTTGTAATCAGGATCACGTACATCATTTTGTTATCTGGGTTATAAAATAAGCATTAGCAAACCAGAGAAAACATTGCATGTAAAAAGGTTCGGCAATCCAAACCTTCGGACACTCCAAGGCACAGATTGGAAATGGGAAATCAGTAAATTCACTTTGGATACTTTGAGATTAACTAAGCCTACATACAGAATGCAAGCGTTTCAATAATACAACCATGTTCAATTTTAATGACTACAAAACAAGGTCCTAAGAATGTGTAACCGTTTACCTGGGAGACACACTATTAATAATTAAGTTGTATGTGCCAGAGGCAGTATTTGGCTTGGCAGCACTTACATGTGATGACGCCGGGTGCACTGTGACCTAAAAAGGAAGCTTCTAAGTACAAGCCGTATCTGGATAGGATAGGCCAGGCTTGATTAAGGATGCTGGCATGCGATTGGCCTTGTGTCATTGTTACAATCATTCTAATCACAAGCCAGTTTAGAATAAAAATTGTTGCTCATAAATTTTAATCAGATTTTTTCATTATGTTACGATCAATAGTCTCCGAAGGGAAAAAAAAGTCATTCCTTTACTTAGAGGGTTTGCCTCTATACTGATCCCAACTTTACTCTCTCCTAACAAGGAATGGTATAGTAAACCACACAACTAAAGCACTTTTCACATCATATTTCTGGTACGTATACTTATTTGATTTGCTTCACTGCAATGTGTTTAACTAACTGTACTTCTTAAAAGGAGAGAGACAACAAACTTACAATTACCCAGATCTACCTCTGAATGGTGCTCACCATCACACATTGATAATGACCAACAAGCATTACAAACAGTAAGATGATGAGATGGTTTGAACTATGTGTACGTTTTGTACAGAAAATAAACTTCAAGTAGAGTTTGAGACACGCAACATGGTTTATTCACTAAACTGGGAATTTGCAAGAGAGTTGCTGTTTCAACTCATCAACTTCAACCAACAAAAAAAATATGCCAACATGATTGCATTTTATTTCATGAGATTCCTTATACAAGATAGGTACGTAATCACATCAGTAAGGAAGAGCCAGAAGGCAAGGTGCATGAAATGCAGGTTCGGGTGGTAATAAGGTATTTATGCTTGTACTGGGCTATAATACAGCAAGACAAAGCAGTTTCTGAAAGCGTATTATGTTAAAGTCATTCTGCATCTGTAAAGCCAACATGAAACCGTTTACTTTGAAGTCACGTATTGCAAACCCTTTGAACGTAGGTATAATGGTATCACTCACTGTCCCTATTTGTAAAAGTCAACTGCCATCCTATCTATAATACAAAACACTTGTTCCAGCCATAAAATATTAGAGGACCCCAAACAAAGGAGCATCTGCCCATTTTCACTCAGTTCTAATCCGCCCTTGACACTATGAATAGGTTCTAATGTTTTTTTGACACAATACAATCAAAAGGCCATTTTGCACTGTTCTATAAGATTATACATCAAAGCCCTCAAGGATGCTTGTTTGTTGAATAACACAGTTCAGGATAACAAAGCAAAAAGACAAGTTTGTCTCGTGTGAGCCTAATGATCAGACGCCAATGGCTTTAGAGAACAGGAGGATATTTAACCACATGTAACATTTTGTGGTGCAGCTGCATAGGAACCAGTGAAATAACCCCCACAGTTACATATTAGAGCATTAAATCCTGTCAATAAAAAAATCGATGGCAACAAAAGATTGCTTGCCTTGCAGTATTAGTCAATTGACATATTGGACTGCATGCATTACCTCCAATGGGGAGGATGTATACCATTCACTAGGGACAAGCACAGGATTCGGACGAGAAGGCCTGAGCAGTTACACAGAGACTGAATAGTCTCTTTATTACGGGTGTGCATCAGGATGCTTATATCAGAGTCATTTCCTGACAGCAGACTTAGTGTTTCACTTTCGGTCTTTTGCATCCCATTTCAGAAGAATTGTAGAAGCGCGATCTTCAGACAGCACAGCGTGATTTAGAATACACGGACTAGCTGCTCCGGAACACACTGCATTCACAGAGCCTTTTTTTCTACCACTAGGTGTCAGCGTCAGAACGCCTCCTCTCCGGGCTCTTTTTCGTGGAGTAATAATAGCAGTAATAAGGGGTGACAGTAGCCAGGCTTCACAGAGAACAGATATTACTTGGCTATATTCTTATTTTTCAGAAAACCCAAAGCCCAGAATTATACCTGTGGCCTTGCAAGCTTTTTTTTTCACTAGGGTATACTATTTTTATAATGGTCGCAAACCAATTTAAATATACATTATCGTATTCTGATAATACGTTGTTTACTTGTTTTCCTAATAAATACACTATTTATGGATGAAATGACATTGCTCAGTGACTGTTCATTTTCAAGTATAACAGGGTGTGCCAGATTCACCACAAAGAGGTAAATAAGGCACCAGGACAGGGCTGACAAATGGTGTCAAACAGTTTGCTGGTCTTTTGACATACGCCATTAAACTGCTTGTCAGTGTTACATTCTGGGTTTGACTGCTTCCCCAGGTCAGTTTCTTCCTCTGGGCAAGTGAGCAGTGTTTGGCCGTGCCCATTTCCCACCCAATACACACACTCCACAAAATGGGTCAAATTCTACTTAAATGCTCTTTCCAGCACTTACAATACAAATAAGTAGGGCTATGGAAGTGCTGGTCTCAAAATATTAATTTATTCAGATGACATTAATTATAATCAAACCATCTTAAATGCCAAAGCAGGGTTTTTCTCATTTTATAACATATTAAGTGGATTCATATGACAATTACTTAATACTAAGGCAAAAAGGGGTGTCAAACCTTTAACACTGTGAATGTCTGATGGAGGAATAATCCAATACAAAAATGGATGACATGTGAACATAACGGGGACCTTCCCAGGGTAGGCTGCTTGTAGATCCTTTTTTGGGAAGGGCAAGTCCCTGACAGCCTTTACCATGAGAGAAGCGCGCATGGCCAAACGCCACTACCCCTCCCAAACAAAGAAGAAACGGAAAGGGAAGTATGGCTTTAGCCTGAGACTGTGGGTCACACACAGAACATTCCCAAGTCAACCGGGTCACCCTTACCTGTAAAGCAGACTGGGCACTTGAATGTGCCACCCATGCCTTCAAAGCTATGCTCGATCAGGTGGCATTGCAGCTTTGCCGGGGAATCGAAGGACTGGCTGCATAGTTTGCACTCGTGGTTCAGACCTTCATCTGATAAAAAAGCACAGAAGTGGTTGCAGTTAGAGAAACCATCTTTGTTTTATACATTTCTAGATATATTTAGGTAGATTACATTTATAGAGTACAGAAGGAGAAGAGGACCCTTGCAAGCTTAAAATAGATTAGGATAACGCCCCAGATAGTTGCCTGTGATTGTTCTAAATGCAGGTTTTTGCTTTGCTTGACTATCTTCAGGTGACATTTTGGAGCGTCAGACAGAAGCCTACGTTTCTAATGGCTGATGACCATTCACAAAAGACTGAACTGAGCATTTTAAAACGAGCGAGGATGAGGCATCAGCATCACAACTGCAACATTAAACTCATATGGGATACAATATAACTAAATTTACCTGGCATGAATCAAAACAATTCAAGATGAGGAAACGTCTAAGATTATGTTGTCATAAACACATGAAGAATATGTCATCTTTATAAAAGAAAAAACACAAAAAACCCCCACTGTGCTCACGGTAATTATTTGTAATCACATTAATTGCCGGTGATAGCCAGAAGTAGTTTATACAACAGTAAGCAGTTGGCATTAGCCATTCATCCATATGTTACTTTTATTGCTGTAGTGTACACGACACACACGTTGTAAGCTTAATGGTATCAGCCTCATCAAGCTGTCATTTCCTCTAAACTGGATTACTGCTTTGCAATCCTTGCTTGTAACTAAAGATGAAATAATGAGTTGGCAGTTGTAGCTATTGATGTTCACCATATACAAATCAGATCTTTTAAATTAAGTCTGTAATTAGAGAAACTGATCAAGCAGTACCATATTTCATCTGTCTGATTAGACACTAACACATAGTTCCAACAATGCGTATTCAGCGGTGGACTAGACCTTCGTGTACATTTGTGTGCATACACACGGGGATATATATTATACACGCACACTGTATGTATACACATTTCACTAGTAAAATATTGTGCTCAAGTGCAGTTATAATTATTACCTTTTATTTATAATATAGCGCCAATAATTTACCCAGAGATTCTTACATTCCATAAAAGGTATGACAAAACTAGAATGGACCGATACTTTAGGTAAAGAGGACCCTGCTCAAAAGCATACAAGAGATGATTGAAATCATTTGAAACGAAAACACACACATTTTGCATTCAGAAAATTCTTATTACATGGTCATGATACAGTTCCCAAAAAAAATTAACAATATTCATAACAATAATAATATAAATGGCCTTGCCCCTTGCAGTTTCTATCAGTTTAGGTTATATTTTGTTCATTTTACAATTTTAAATTTTAGAATGCTTAACCTTTTTTATGTAAGACATTTAAGGTAACATAGTCAATGAGAGATTGATAAATACCTGCTTAAAGTTAGCAGAATAAATAATACAATTTGAATATATTTTAGCACGGCTTTGTCTGTCCAGTTCCATGTGTTACGTTTTTTTTTTATTCTTCCACGCAGGAAAGTCATTGCAGGCAGCATGACCCCTGTGCAGAAGTCTAAACGAGAGCGTCAAATATTGTGCCCCGATATACATATTTATGCTTTATAATCCGCCAGTGTAAGGAAGTGTTAAAATGAACATGTGCCTAAAGGAGGAATCAAACTAGCAGAATAAAAACATTACTAAAGAATGGTTTAGTTTGTCCCCCCGAAAACTGTAATTTAGCACATGTCGTATAATGTGCAACACATTTTAGCTGTACACATATAGACGTAAAAACAAAGAATTTAACACACATAAGAACCATTTGGCCATCTGATCTGCCTACGCAATTATATTTCTCCCCCATTGTGATCTCATGAACAATCTTGAGCTAATGACTTATTGTTGCATTGGTTGGCTCAAGAGGTGTTTGTCTCTATTTCGCGTGGTGTGTGTGTGTATAACTATATTTGGCTTTAAGACACTAATTTGTTAAGTCACCTTTAAGTCGACCTTTAATCGTCACCTCTACATGTACACATGCAATCTATATTATTGCAGTAAAATAATACCAAGACAATACCAATAATTGTTGTCCTCCGTGCACCTAACAATTGGCTAGCAATTTCTACAAACAATTTAAATCTCCCCAACATTAACCCTTTCCAGTGCTGGAATTATACGTCTGGTACTGGGTGGGTTAATAATCCAGTCTCACATCAGAAACTTAAAAGAGCATTAACCTTGCATGGCCTCCGTTCGGGATGCCTAGGGCATTAAGAGGATGCTGCTAGCTTGTAAAATAGTTCGGGGAAAAGTCACCGAGATGGGCCCATTGTCCTCAAAATTAGTTCAAATGTGCTTTTTTTCACTAAGGCATTAAAGGGCATGCTGGAAATGTAATGAGTAACATTATGCATTTACAGATTGCTCTATACACCCCCCCCCACCACCACCACCCCGTAACAAAATGGCAAAGAATTATTATTATTTGTCCTCAATCTGAATTTCTGCATGATTGCTAGAATTCTCTATATCCATATTCTTAATTCTGGTGCTTCAGCTGCTGCAGGCTTAGGCTTCCCATCCCCTGCATTTTACCCCATTTGCCCCTTTAATGGTCACCAGAGCAAATGTTATATCTGTTACAGCTACCTTTATTTTATTTTTATTTTTTTTAGACGAGCACATTACCTATTTTATGTCAATAACGTGACATTCTGTATCATTTAATTAAGCTCTTGCAGAATCACAGTCCGATCACATATAACCAGATGTCAACAGCAATACGGTTGTAGGAATTGCCCAGGCTGCAAACGATAACATCACCAAATGGTGCATGGATAAATAGTCGCAATTTGTTCAATTATTAAAAATGTTAAACAGCGTTGTATGCGTAGCAAACAACTTTTAACATAAACATGTTTAAAACACCAGGAGAAAAGAGACTATTTACAACTGGATACGATTACAGCCTCCAGGATCTGCCGACATAAACAACAAACATCTTGTAAGCGTCCTTGAGCAGTAAAACTTATAAAGGTTTGTACTCCGATGACTCCAAAGACTCTACATTTCTATCAGCACCAGAGGTTGATAACACCCTAAAGCAGTCAGATCGTTAAACAAGAGATCACTTCATCGGGCCCTGATCTTGGAACGCTAAGTTAATGCTCTTTTCCCCGAAACTTACCATCCTAGTTCAACTCCAATCAAATGTTCGCTGGCTATCTTACACGCAGCTGTTATTCCTTAAGTCACCAGAGACCCCTTTGTATTGTCTGATCAACACTCCAGCTATTACCGAGCACCAATTTGTAAAGGTTTAGAAGTCGAGATTCTTCTTCCCGGTGACTCCGGAGACTGTCCAGATGGATCCTTTAACCTCAAATACTGCAAATATCCATAGGCTAACATACAAAGCAATAAAACCCCAACTGGCACATCATAATATGGCAGGGAATTTCACCAGAACTCTGACCACCGTGATAGTAAACTACATCTCTGACAGGATTTAAATAGCCTGCGGTGGCTGTCAATGTTACGATTTAAAGAATCTGCTATTTATTTCATCAGTGCGTGTGTGGGTTATTTTTCGATTAACATAAAAAATCAGTGCTCAAAATGTTTGTTCGTTCTGTACCGGCACCATATCTCCTCTTCTATCATCACAAAATGGATTATTTTTTATTTTGAAATATCTCTGTAGTTTTTATTTGCTTACACATTTAAAGAAAAGAATACAATGAAAGATCTGCTAGATATCCAGGGCAATTTAATGTTTTGTCTAACTGGACAATACCTTAAAGCAGGCCTGCCATGAGGGCCAAAATATACGAATAAAAATCTAATAATGCATTAACACATACAAAACTGTGTCAGCTTAGTTGTATTTCTATTTCTATAGATGGTATTCTATTTAATGGTAACCATTGGGAGTACATTGTTACAGGGCCACGCATGCCCAGAATCTGCCGGAATTAAAATCAAGTCCTGAAATAATTGGTTGATAATTTCACATTGAATTTGTTACATGGCTGATGGACTTGGTTAAA
Source organism: Spea multiplicata (assembly GCA_009364415.1). Classification (NCBI taxonomy): domain Eukaryota; kingdom Metazoa; phylum Chordata; class Amphibia; order Anura; family Pelobatidae; genus Spea; species Spea multiplicata. The sequence continues at coordinate 30,226,501 of VKOC01000006.1, forward strand.
TGCAAATCCATTACTGGATCAAACCAGAAGCAGGTTAGCATTACTATTAAATCATTGATTATATATATATATATATATATATATATATATTATATATTTATACATATATATATTAATTAATCATTGCAACATACTCTGTAGAATCCACACTACTTTATATATACAGCATCTGCATCTATAAACAGCTGTAATCCCGGCTCAATTCAAATTTAAGCAAAAGTCAATCTACTGCATCTTATAATGCGATCATTCTTAGAGCAAGGGATGCATTTCACTTCAACAACTGTTCAGTTTCCTGCTTGGCTGCACTTACGTCTGTCGCCTGAAAGTGAACTACGCATGCCACATGTTTACCAACAAGACGTCTGGCTAAAGAAGTACTTGGATGCAAATAAATTGCGCATAGCTTGAAAACAAAAATGCACCTGGTTGAAAAAAATATAACATGTATTTATATTGTATAATATATATTATATATGGCTATTTGTAACCATAAATATTGCTATCTGACATAACATAGTGCTTAACTGTAAGGCTGAAAAAAGTAGAAGTAGTTGCTGTCCTGGATCATAAAGCAAAGTCTAGCCATCAATGGCCTATTCTGGTCTAGCCTATTCTGGCAGCTCCTCTGCTGCATAACAAGGAGCCAATCACTTTGTTGGGTAATCGGGCTCCCTGTAGGGCCACTGCTGCATTGGCTAGTTAGAGCGGTTACTGAACTTACTGAACCAGGTATTTTAAATTTTATTTGCATACAGACGTACTATGAGGTAAGGGATGTTTTTCTTCTTCTAAATAAAACATTTGAATAATTACAATATTTTAAAAAAATTACATATATATCTATCTATATATATAATATATATATATATATATTATATATATATATATATATCTATACACTCGATTATAAAATCATTTAGGCAGGACTTCCCCCGTCTTTTGTTTCTGTAAGTCATAATTGTTACGTGATGCACGATTATGTCACTTTTACCCATTGTACATTGCTGTGGAATATGATGTTTCTTTATAAAACCAATAAACTTATAACACTCAACACAGGTGGTTGAAGTGGCATGAATAAAATAGAGATTATTCTTAAAATGGGCCTAAAGTGCAAACACCATAAGATGTGGGACATTCAAGCACAAAAAAATGCCAGAGGCAGAGGGTTTATAATGTCGTGACCTTCAGCATTATGCTTAGACATAGCCGTAAGGTCCCCGTGAAACCCACACTAAATAAATCTTCAGGTGAAAAGTGGAGCGTAGCTGGGTATTGTAATCTGAGAGGCATTATTTGAGTACAGTAGATAAGATACCATACAAAAACAATGTCAGTAGAACAGATACCTGCAGAATCACTCCAAACCACATCTCATGTTTTACATCTAAGGAAGGTACATTATGTTGACAGTCAAAATAAATATTTATAGTCTTGGCCGTGCTGCCCTCAAGTCCTCAGAATTCTCTTGAGGACAACACAAGCAGGTTTGAGCACTTGACACAAAGCTAAATAGTGCCTCGATCTGATCATTACAAAACCTGCTCAAGGATTCTAACAACCACATCATGTGCAGGACATTCTCACTGCTCCTGCTAGAAATGGAGACCTATGGCAATGAGGCCAGGTAATTATTAAGTCAGCCATAACTATGTACATATCAAGAAACACAAGGTACTCATGTCTTTGGGGGCTTATTAAAAGTAACGTGCAAAAAAGCTTATCCCAACAGTGTTTTTTCTGCCCTTTTCACTAATCATCCTGAAACATTTATATTTTTCCAGAACTAGAAGTGTGAGCCTGTATTTTTTTTTGTTGTTGTTTCCAATATACTGAATTAGATATGGGTCACTAAACCAGGTACAGTGTGTAAACATCAATACACATTAAAATAAGCAAATAAAAAAAAGTACCTGTACCATTTAAGATGATATGCAAGATGTTTAACCCTTTATTATCATGACCCGACTAATGCAAATATCTAATTATTTTAGAATCTGCTATTACACACATAAAAAAAAGAAAATCTGGGTCTGTTTAGTAGTTGTCAATTTTGCATATAGTTTTAAAAAATTCTAGAGCAATGAAAGTTTTATTTAATTGAGGAAATACAATAAAATATTTGCTAAAATAAAATTACCCAAACTGATTTTTTTTTTAATTTTTGTAGCATATACTAAAATGTGCAAATCAGCAGAACAGCTTATTAAATCTGAAAACATTAGTCATTACAGCAAAAAAGAGCACTTTAAAATACATCATACTAAAGTGAATGAAATTTATAATCTACAACAGGAAAAACAAAAAAAGTGTCCATTTTTACACACAGATTCATTCTAAATCTCCCCTGTCATTTCATTACAGAACTGCTTAAAAGGCAATCATGTTGGGAATATTCATAAGATTCCCTGAAATCCCGACAGAACCTCTAGAATACCGGCACTTTTTCCAAAGTCTGTCATCAGTTCTTGGAGTCTTTAGGTTTACTTTTTACCTTTAACTTTGTTTGCAATGAGCTCCTCTGACCTTTGCACAATAACATAAAACGTAATGGTCTAGAACATTGCTTATTTTTTCCCAGCTAGGCGCAAAAAGTATACACAAGAGAAATAACTAGTCCACCATTGTCTGCTTATCCGTCTCTTATGTAAACAAAAAAAATACTCAAATATTCATTTTTACTTTACAGTAAAGACACGTTGCACGTAATGACAAGCGCTCATTATCTTTTTTCACTTCAGTCCTTCATTCTGCTGTTCCACAAATCACTAATTCCATCTTTCAGTATGCTACGCAAATAAGCCCTAGTAGATATGTAGTTTTATTATTTGACCTGAAGGTGTAACTATTATTATTATTTTTAGTATCTAAGGCAACAATCAGTGCCTCTTTTTGGGTCACATGACAGCGGCAAAGTTTTGGTTAAAACTAGGAAAGGTTTAGGCTTCCAACGGCAATATAAATGATGTAACAAAAAGAAAATTACAAACAATACAAATATACAAGAATGTATATATATATATATATATGTATATGTATAAAGAAAATACAATTTGACACAATCTAACAATCCAAAGATTGTGTTTGTGGATTATGCTGCATATCTGCCACTTGTGTGCTATGTGGATATAATGGAGTCATTGGATCTTTCTTGCTGGAGTCATGACACTGAAAGAAATTGACCACCAACTCATCAATTACATCAGATGTACGCACAAACCAATAAAATGGATCCCGGACGTTGCGGGTTTCAATACACAAATGTCTTAGCTCATGTAAATAAATCCATTCTGAGTGATTAGGATAGGTTAAAGATATGTACAATAATGTACACAAAATATATTTCACCACTAATTTTTTTCTTCACAGTTTACAGTTTTCCGGCCAATTGCAAACATGTAATATACTTGGACGCTTATATTCATCAACATGATGCATACACTTTGAGTAACGAGATACATGTGCTCAATAACTTCTTAGCAAACAAATCAGTCTTGTTAATTGCATTCATTTGTACCAGAGAACTCTAAAACACCAGAAAGCTATTTAATTAATAGTTGAAATAGTGCTATGGTGCAGTATGGACAGTGCCTGCTACTTTAGAGCTGAAAAACCATCTTCTGAAGAGAAGACCAGGGAAGAAGGCAGCGGGAAGAATGGGGCATCAGCAGATAAAGGGTTCTCGGAAGAAAAAGGCCCTTAAGTGAACAATTCTGCAGAGCTTAAATTTTTATATAAGGTTTTAAAGTGTATTTTCTTTTTTTTTTTTTTAAAAAAGAGTAAAACATGCTAAATTGTTAGTAATTCAGTTTTCTCTAGAAGAATTTCTTCTACATCAGTATATATATTGTTCTTAGCTTTCTCCAAATGTAAAATCTTGCCCCAGCCTTTTAAACGTCACTTGGTTTGCTTAATAAGTGGACGTCCAGATAATCTTCTAGTGTTGGACACTGTACATATGAAGGCAATTTTTGCAAAATTACACTTAATTTAGTCAATAAACTAAGGTGAACATCATAAAGTAGTCAAAATCATAACTTTTTCCCCCAGACTACATCAAAAACACAATACCGCGGCTTAAGGTGACAATACTGTCGAAAATGTGAAAAAAATTCAAGTCCCCTTTCTATTCACTGTTTTGCTGTATTTTACCCTCGATTCAAGTATCATAATATGTATACAGTATAGCAATTATTATGCCTGTTACACTATGGAAAAAATTAAGAGCTATCCCCCCCCCCCGAGGATACTAGTTTCCCTAGCAGCACTTCTTGAGATATTGTCCCTCATAAGATATTCCCACCACACACTACTTTATAGCAAAACAATGTATGTATCAATCAATTAAGTGAAATCTGGCTCCAATGCCATTGAATGACGAGGCTGATGGTATCCCAGGTGTTTTATTGCAGTTATCATGATGCTATATTAAATGATAATGGAGTTAATCCAGCCTACATGGTCATGATGCACATTATCCTGAGCACTTTGTGATTCCACCTTGGAGTCAGTCCGCACTTTCATAATTCACACATTTTTACTAGACGATACTGTAATGTTATTACTAGGGTCAGACTAACTACATAGTGTAGAATCTCATAATTTTTTAAACGAGACACCCTAAAATTTCATTAACTTCCTGAACCAATTAGGTAAAGGCTACCTGACAAATCCAAATGCGTAGTATGATAACGCTTTACATTTTTTAACCCAAATATGATAACCCATTGGGTATCCTCCCATGCATGATTAGTGCTCCTCCAATATTCCAATGTCCCGGCTACTCTTTAGTGCCTTGGTGCTACAACATTGTCATTAGCATGAATATTAAGGCTTTTTCCCTGGTGTTTTTTTTGGGGGGGGCCTTAGTCAGTCAGTCATAGACTGAAGATAAGGATTTATCTATAGCATTATATGCACATTAAACTAAAATGTGCCCACCTATCCCTCTTCTTGACATCAAATTCAATCATTCCACTACATCAACTGAATTGTACCAATAATACACATGATTAAATAATAAAAAATAACGGTGCATGACTGAGGATATAAAATAAAAAAATTATTATATAATATATATATATATATATATATATATATACAGATATATAATTACTCACAAAAAGCCATTTCCCCCTTGCCACTTACAACACACCGCTAATATCGGGTCTATCATACTCAAAGGGTTAAACATGCCGGCCACTGATGTCTAGCATTGTTGGAGGGATTACCCTTGGACACATCTATGATTATGGACGTACAGGAGTCACGACACGAATTAGAGCCAAACTGTATTGTGAACCAGTAAACAAGGGATGAAAAAGTAATTATTTCTGGAATGAGGACCTCGTGGAAGAAAGACAGGTGCAGTCATCCAAACAGATCGTCGATTCAGGGTGCTAGAGAAACGCGCGTAGGGGTATTCACGAAACAAAAGCAATGGATTTCACTTCCAAATAACACGAGCCGCTATAATTACGAGCTTCGAAAATGCAGACGAGCAAATGAAATAACTGAATTTACAACAGGTCATGCTCCGTCTTGCTTTAAACCTCTTACGTAGTTTAAATAAAGGCAGCGTCTGCAGTCATCGTGAGCACTTTTGAATGTCTTCATTAACAGCGGCTGCGGATTTAGCCGTAAAAATTGGATGCTCTTATTTTTAACCATCGTTTTGTCTAAGACAGACCAGTAAACACAATTCCTCTCGCTATAATTAGCCCTTTTTCTCGGAGGCTCTGGAGTGAGCTTGCCTGCCACAGATTTAATATCCAGTGCTGTATCCATATGTGCTGCCCTTGTCTGGTCCCAAAGCATAAAAACTCCCCTATTAGCAGGCTTGACTGCTTAATTATGCAGATTTTTTTGTACCCGTCTGCCTATAAAACTACGACGTCTATTTTTTCTCTCCCTCCTTTCTACTTTTTTTGGGTTTTTTTTTTTGCACCATGCTGGTCATTCTAATGAAACTGGCATAGGGGAAAGGCTCTGATTTGCAGTAATGGAGGTTGGATCACACTGGCAATTTGTCCTTTGTGGGAGTTATGAAAGAAGTCAAATGCCTTTATCAGGCTCTACCCTATCACTCCCAAGGTGATCTGAGTTTACTTCCTGATGCTTTCTGAGTTTTCCTGAGGCTGTCCAATCAGTACGTTCACTAGGGAGCCAGGTCTAGCTTGGAAAAAAGTCTCTGTATCTAGTTACAGGACCACCAGGGACAGTCAACTAACCACCCCCAAGCCTTCTGATGAAAACCTTTTTTTTAACAAGGCCGCCCAGCGCCAATGAAATAACACACATCTGCATATCCACTGGGTCCCATGTTTCTTGTGCTCATGGATTATGTATCTTGCAGCCTCTAATAAAGAAACACAGTTCTTTGTTTAATGTTTATCTTGTGCTTGTTAAGCAAATGCTAATGTTGTATCGGAATGCTTTAGTGCTATTTGGGTTTTGGGTGATTTACTACAACACAATCTGCTGTGGAGTAAATTTGGAAGACAAGAAATACTCATTCTGGTAAAGAGGAGGAAATAACAGGGCAGGAGGAAAAAGGAAAGGGAGGGAGCGAGACAGAGAGAGAGGGAGAAAGGAAGAAGAGAAGCTGCACTGGTTTCTGCATTGCTCTACAGATCCCCATCTAATAACGTACTATTTACATTGTACCGCAAGGAAGTTTGCTGATTTCATTAATGTATCGAAGTACTCTTGGCTATATGGGAGCGATAGGAGCTTAGTTCAATTTTGTTCAATAAACGAGAACTACCTTTAAGAAATACAAATATATATATATTTGTAAGAACTGCAATGTTAACCTCTTATTTCTCTCTAAAAGGTTTAAAGATTCAATACAGAATGGTGCTTCCAGAGCAACTTGCCAAGAATGTGCTCCTATAATATACATACTGTAGGAAAACATTTTCTCTTACGTGGAAAGCTCTAAAAGGCCTTAAGAAATAATTGTTTAAGTTTTCCTATCACCAGCAGAACGGTTGCTCCATCTAGCGAACTGTAAATCCCATCCACCTAAGCAGACGTATCCGGGGCCTTTATATAAAACACTCATTATTGAATCAGGGGAAGGCATGCTAACTTGGTGACCATCTTCAGAGAAAACCTGGATTGCCGATTGGAAAACAAATCTGTAATATTTGGGTTTGCACCCATTTGTACAGTGCAACATAAGGGTTTTACATCAAACAAAAAGAAAGATAAATCTATAACCTACCCACTTGTGATTTTAGGATCAATTGACACCACTTCCAATAACCAACAAATTATTTTTTAATACAAAATATAATAAAAAAAACGTGATGCGTGCATTTCCAAAAGGAAGAGATCTTAATATTCCAAAAAAAACCCAACAAACCTCTACAATTCTTTTAATTCAAGGAGATAGTAAGTGCAGAGGGTGAATCTTAATAGTAACTGTGTGTGATCTTTCAGCTGGCAAGCAAGTTCATATAATAATTCAAACCCCCTAATCTTAGCAGGTCCTTCTCAAATCCCAGTGATGATCCATTAAGCCATCCATGAACTTAATCAAAATACAATACAGATCTTTCAAATACCAAGTTATCGTACATTTTGTGCAAGGACTATAGCCCAAGAGGCAACGCCATACACAAAGGGCTTAGTTTACAGACCAAACAGAATTGCAAACTAGGGCTGGGAATATTCTGCTGTCAAATTTAAAATGATATATGTCATAAATATGCAAGATTTATTTATATTTGTCAGTCAAAACATTTAAATGCACATACACATTACAAAGAGCAGACACGAGCATATACTGAAACGGTAGCAGTCCAGCATTTAAAAAACAAAAAAACAAAAAAAAAACCCTAAAAATACAACAAAAATTGTACTTTAATCAACACAAGAGTTAGGCTTTTGCATACACAAAGGTTACAGATGCAACATCAGCAAATAAAATATTTCCTGCAATCTTAGGCATTATAAAAATTGCTATATAGACTGTCAATAAAGCCTTTTTTTTTTAGCAGTTGGACAAAATGGTTGTAAGTTTTTAATTTATGTTTAAAACACACCAAAATCATGAAAAGGGAAGGACTGGTCCTACATAAATCACAGTGAGATCATGCATGTAACTTTGCATTATGCAGGTCAAACGTAACCATTCTTCCAACTTTGTGAGAGGCTATTATCTGTTCCAGTATGACTGTGCCCCACGGCACAAAGTAAGGCCGAAACATTGAGAGGTTTCAAAAGTTTGGTAGGGAGGAACTCGAGTGGCCCACACAGAGCCGCGACCTTGACTCCGCTGAACACCTTTGGGATGAACTGGAACCCAATTGGATTGCGAGCCAGGCCTTCTCATCCAACATCAGTGTCTGACCTCACAAATGCTCCTTTGGTGAAATATGCACACTTTCCACAGAAACACTTGAAAATCTTGTGGAATGCCTTCCCAATATACCATTATAAAATAAACTTCTCCGTGAAGCATTGGATTCGATAACGAGGATGTTTTTTTCTAGCTGTATAAACTGCCTTTATATTGCTTCTAACAATGAATGAACAAAATGGCAAGCGAATGCATTGTTAAGTTGGGCCCTATACTAAATCCATCTCTAGAGTCCTTTAATTTAATGGAGAACATTTTCCTCTAAAGTGAAATGCTAAATTGATGCTGGAACAAAAGTTCTCAAGATTCGATCACCAAGGGTCATAGGTGTCTGCTTTTCTCAAGAGGGTTTGAGTCAAAGTAGATGATGTGTAGACTTATTGATAAAATTTCTGGTACGTGCACTGGAATGCAATAGCTGCGCTTAATCCATTGCAGACATAATTTGCTGCTACTGCTGAATTTTAAGAGGACTGCTTCCAAAATAATGTCAGCAAAATCCCCCCACCCCTCCCCTTTTTGCGACAAAGTAATTTTACTTAATCAGACCTGGGACACAGTAGCCTATTACTAGAAAACATTAAGACACAAAAACTGAAACCAACATGGTATCATTTCAAAAGAAAAAACTATTTGTAGGCAGTGCTGTATTTTGGCCCAGGGCAGTGCCCTAGCCACCCACACCATCTACCTCCGTTGTCACCATTCTTTTTGCCAAGCGCCAGGATAGTTTGTGACGGGGGCTTTGCTGGTTAGTATATGGGCCAGTTACAAGGGGATTTCTGATCTCCACAAGCAGCTCATAAAACTGAAGATAGACTACTATGCTGAAAGTAGGTGGACATACCTTTCAGTCAACACACCTTTGTGTTATAGTTCAAACTGTAAAATGTGCCTTTTGGGATAAAAAAGGTTAACCTTATTGTACCTATCCTTTTATATAGGTGAAAATGACAAATCATTGTCTTTCCATTCAGGTAGATGGATGTGAGGTCACATGAGACCTCCCAATAACGATGGAACTCCATTACACAGACTAGACATGGGTGTAGAGCATTGTAAGTTTATGGGTGGCCTTGTCGCCTAAGGCGCCAGAAATTGAAATATAGCCCTGCCTAACAATATGCAAACATATTTTATGTTTAACCATGCAAGGGAGGAAAAGCCAGGGGTTATTTTAGGTCTCTCAGGTGATCGCGTTAACTCTGCTTTTAATCACAAAAAAGTATTTTTTTCCCCTTGCCTTCACGTTGTCCCACTTGAGATGTTTTACTTAACCATTTGAAAAATTAGGCCCAATAATGTATCAGTGATACATAAGGAGTAATAAATCGCAACACCTTTTATTAAATCTAGACATGTGGAAGCAAGTTTCACCAGAACCTGCCTCCAGATTAATTTCCTACACCCAATGAAAATATTTTGGCAGGCGTCTAATACCGAGGATATTCCCAATACCTTTATAAAATAAACTTCATCGTAAGGCATTGGATTCATTAACATTTTCATATCTGTGTTTAGTCTATTTTCTACATTCTTAAAAAGAAATGAACAAATTCTACACATGTCATAAGCTGCAAGAATGTTTTTGATAATGTGTCTTTAATCATGAGAACTTTGAATGACAATATAATAATATGGTGGCGGTTTTCACTGTTCTTTATGTGAAGCAACTGCCACCTACACAAGGACATTTTCAGATTTACTCTCGCTGTTTTCTTCTACTAGCATTTTTTTTTGATAGGTTGCATTTGTACACTCCTCGCATTATGGTAGCACTTAACAGAAATGAATGAATTCAAGATGAGCGGATGAAGAAGGGGACCTGGAGAGAGATCTGTTTAATAAAGGTGAGACCTTATAAGTTTAGAGGCTTCCTAAAAAGCATAAGAACTAAGAACAGGAAGTAAATATTATAATAAATCATGATCTGTGTTTATGAACAGGGTAGCAAGTATTTAGACTATATGCTCTGTGCATATTGGGTGACCAGGCTCCCTAAAACCTCACTGCTCAATAAGCTGGTTAAAAGGGAGAACACTCCAACCAGCCCATTAACACTATGGGGAGCTGTATCCCCCCCATAGTTTTCTTCCATGCCTTGTAGAGTGCTGGGATATGATGTCATATTCTGATGCCTAGTACAAAGGACAGCAGCGCAGAAGACGCAACAAGCAGCACTGACCCAGGTTACCGAAGGATAAATATCCCACTGCTCAGGTTATATATATATATATATATATATATATATATATACTGAAATTTAAATTAACAGATGTAGCATAAAATAACGTGGGTCTATAGCACACAGCATCTTTAAATATATATATTATAAATGTATATATTACTCTAAACCTTATGAAGTTTATTTTTTGTTATAGTTGTAAATTGTTTCACAGTTTTAACATTTAAATCATGGGACATTTTCACTCCATTTTCCTATAGCTCTAGCAATCAGTTCTATATAAATGCAGCTTCTTCCTCTTGTAAATATGGAAGCAGAGGAGGAATCCTTCTTGATTTCCCGTTGCGATCTGACAAGACCACAAGGTCATCTAACAGGAAATGCAGGAAATGACACGTTCGCTATTTCCTTTTTTAAGTTGCCTATGGTTATAACAAAGGCCCCACAGCAACAATTGCGTTATATCATTCGTGAGATATATCCTCACAGAAGATTATGCATTTTACGGCAACCTATATACAAGTGTAGATACGCGTGTCTATTATTGACCAATCCTAATATTGTATACTGTGTATACACAAAATTACACACACACACACGCTATACATATATTACATATATTACATATACTACATAAACAGATATTGTTTCAAGAGTTATTAATAAAAGATTCACAGAGCTGAAGAAAAGTTTCATTTCACAGTTCACTGACAAGGATGCTTTATCAATTAACAGGTAATGGAGAAATATTCTCAGCAATTAAAATATATGATTTTCTGTAAATAGGAAATACCACCAAACAACTGGGTGCACCTTAGGGAATAGGGAGCATCTTCCAAATAAAGCAACACACTTCATTGTCATCGAGCCCTCCAGTCCCCCGGAGAAATACAGAAATAATGAAGCTACATACAACAGAGCCTCAAAGGTCCTTCTTGAGTGAATAGTCTCTAGGAAGGTGCCTGGGAATTGGATTTTGTTACAGAATGGTTAATCACTGAAGCACCTCGTATAGTTAGGGTAAATGACTACTAAATATAGATACAGTTGCTTGAATGAAGTTTAAGTAGATTAGCTCCCTTAAAGGCATATGATAAGGGAGTATACTCTTTAAATTAGCATTTCCCCCTTTCAAATGCATGGTATCTATCAGAGTCCCAGGTGCATTCGCTCTCTTTCCCTGCGCCCCAGATCCTTCGCTTGTGGTAGATGCATTCGGCTGACCACATTTCCTGCTCACCAGTGTACAAGCGAGCTACACTGACCAAAGAGATCACCAAAGCTGGCTTGTGCAAGAGTTTTAATGAGATCCTTCTGTACATTCCATAGATATCAGTGATTGTCAGTTACCATAAGCCGTTTTCGAGATAAGGGTTTTTTTCTGTGGGTAAAGAATGTACTTTAATATGCATTCTTCATTGGTGAGGCTGACTGAGATACTAGAGTCTCCATATAACCCAAATTCACGTCAAAGGCAGTCACCAACAGTGGAAAATAAAAACAAGGTATAATTTCCTATTTGCGGTAACTCCGGTAACTTAGAAGAGGAACCATACAAATAAGAGCAGATCATGTAAAATAATCAGTTTTCTCTTCATACTACAAAAAGCAGTGGTGAAGCCCACTTATCCTTTGTTGTATATCTTATGGTCAACCCAAGAAGGATTAGCAGTCTTCCATGCACTGCCAATGCACTGGCAGGGAGACAATGAGTTTACTTAAAACATCAGTGATGGCAAAGCATGATGGAGCATATAAATACTATATATATAATCCCCCAACAAGTCACGAGAACAAAGACACTTGCGTAAAATTGCTGTGCTCTGAACCTTGGGCGTTGCGTCTCACTAAAGCAGGGTCAAAGTGGGAACGAAACAATAGGAAAAAATATAGATAACACTTTCAGTTTAACTGGAGTCGGTAACCTAGAGTGTACGGTTTATCTGTAGCATTAATAAATTGAATACCATTACCAATTCCAACAACAGTTAAATATAGCTATAGGACAGATCATGTTTCTATTCTACTGTTAGTTTTCCATAAACTCCTCAGAGTACGAAAACAATTTTATTAGTTCCTTTTAAATCAAATGCTTCAGTTGTCAGGTAGTAATTTCTCTGGAGCCTCAGGAAACCTTACATAATGGATCAAAATGTACTAAACTTCTTAAAACAGATATTAATTTACAAAAAAAGTTAAAATGGCTCTGGAGCCAAGCATTCATACAGATGCATCCTGATACTATATTTTTTAATAAAACCACTGCATTCACTTTTTTTTGTGCCAGAACATCTCCAATTAACACAATACGCTAAATAGTAGTAGCTATCATTACTACACTTAAACTCAAACATTTTGAGCACCTAGGAAAAAAAGAACATAAGGGCATAAGCATTGCTAGGGCCCCCAAAGATCCTAGGCTACAGCCCGCAGCAGGTTGGATAGCAGTGGAGTCGGCTTCGGACTCACACTAAATTAACAAAATTCTGATTTCCAGAAACCTCCATGACATATACAACTAAGTTAATCGGCTTTAGGCATCCCATTTAACTACATAATATGTACATAAGGACATGCCCCAGCAACCGGATTGCACCCACTGGATTTGCCCCAGCACCCGGATTGCACCCAACGGATTTGCCCAGATTGACCGGATTTAACCTGCACCTAGATTACACCCGCAGTGGTCTCCTCTCAGTCTCCATTCGGGGCTATGAAGTTGAGACTATGAAGTAGACACCAGCAACGTCCCTGCATCAGGGGAGGGAAGAGGGACAGGGGTACTACTTGGGCCTCTAAGGGATATTGGAATCTCTACATTTTTGTGACCCCCTCTGGGGTCCGGAAAGCATATGTGACTTTACTTCTTTGAGAAAGAATTTTATGAACACTTTGTTTATTGCAAACAACTATTATGGTTACAATAAAGCTGACACTTTCAGTTGGTCTGTGCGTTAATTTTTTTTTTTTCTTCTTCTAGCTAGCATTAGAAGTAGTTTCTGAAAAATAACCACCGGGGTAACGGAAAGAAACACAGCCAGATAAGTTCCAACAGTCAACCTTCTGCACATCCAGCCATTATTATGTGGTTTGATGATATAATGGTCAAAAGTATATTTGGATGCTATCCCAAAGGATGCTTTCTCCTACACACAAACAAACTCATCACACTTCCAAATTCAGCACATTTCAGGTCCTAAATCACAGAAACAATACACACACATACACACAATAAAAGCACAAATCGCTTTTAAAAAAAAACCCCAAAAACCTATAACCTGGAAGTATTATCATTTTATAGGTACAATTTGTACCTATCTTCCAGTAGATCTGAGAGGTGGCACACAAGTAACGGATCATTAAGCAGTCGTGTGAAGCCAAAAGAAATTAACCAGCTGCTACAAGAGCCACCTCTCTTATACACGATGATAAAGAGATGCCAGTTTTGCATAGAAAAGCTATAAATTAAGTATAAAAAGTCTGTTACATCTATATCTTCCGGCTGATCAAAGAGATGCAGCTATCCGTGTAAAATAAAAAAGTAAAAAATGTTTTAAAAGAACAAAATGGAAGAAGGGCATTCCACGCTGGCAGTTCTAGCAAAAGGAACCTAGATTATGTCTCTGATTTATGGCATATTTCCTTTACACCAGTTTAGGACCAATTTAACCACCTGAATGCCAATGCGTTGAGACTACGCACTTTTGCTTCACTAAGGAAGAATTCAGGTTCCTGACATCTCCCAAGATGTTGATGCAAGCAAAAATGAAATGTTACATAAAGGCTTTTTTTTTGCACTGTGCTGTGTTTCTGCATATTTATTTCCAAAACTAAGCTAACTTCAATGGGTAGTTCTCTGGAAGAAAAACAATCACAAGTAAATCTAAACAGCATTAACAGCACTACATTTATATGTATATAATGTTACCTATAACATGAACAATTCAATTGCAAAAAAACCTGAAATATTTGAGGGGAACCCCCCCCCCACAATAACCTGGTTGCATAAGTGTGCACACCCTCTTATAACTGGGGCTGTGTTCAGAATTAACCAATCACATTCAGACTCATGTTAAATAGAAGTCATTACACGTCTGCCTTCATTTAAAGTGACTCTGATTAATCACAAATAAAGTTCAGCTCTTCTAGTAGGATTTACCTGACACTTGCTTAGTTGCATCTCAGAGGAAAAGCTGTGGTCTGGAGAGAGCTTCCAAAGCATCAGAGGGATCTCATTGTTGAAAGATATCAGTCAGGAGAAGGGTACAAAAGAATTCCCAAACCATTAAATATACCATGGAACACAGTGAAGACATCATCAAGTGGAGACAATACGGCACAACAGAGACGTAACTAAAGAAAAACATCCAAGCCCGGCTGAAGTTTGCAAAAACAAACATCAAGTCCCCCAAAAGCACGTGGGAAAATGTGTTATGGTCTGATTATGGTCATATGTGTTATGGTCTGATTAAACCAAGGTTGAACCTTTTGGCCATAATTCCAAAAGGTATGTTTGTTTGGTGCAAAAACAACACTGCACATCACCCAAAGAAGACCAGACCCACAGTGAAGCATGGTGGTGGCAGCATAATGCTTTGGGGCTGTTTTTGCTGGAAACTGGGCTTTAGTCAGGGTGGAGCGAATTATGAACAATTCCAAATACCAGGCAATTTTGGCACAAAACCTTCAGGCGTCCGTTAGGAGGAGAGGTGCCTGGCAAATAAAAGCTTTTTTTTACAGTACAAACCAGGGTAGATATAATCGAAAAAAAGGGAGCTAATTATTCTGTCAGGTGAAAAAAACACATTTTCTGCTTTTCTTTTTTTTCAGCGTAAAATAAAAAAAATGTCAGTATAAGACATGGCATGATATTCGATGTCTGGTAAGATTGTCATGGGAATTAGACTGAAACTGTTAAAACTGACACTATTAACTTTTGTTAACACATTAAGAATGGGAAGCCTGCCAGCCTACATATCCTGTAAGCCATACAAGTCAAGTAGGAGCTGGAAAATACATATATGAACAATAAAGTTCTCAAAATACTCAAAACATCCAGCGTGACCCTATTCTAAAACACTATTTTCCATACAATAGGCTTAAGAGTCTTGAACCATTTCGCAAAATGTATATAAATGATCCTTTTGCCTTAATTCTAAAGGGAAATGGAATAAAGGTTGAATTATCATATAAATGCATTGCGTGTGCAACAGAGCTATCCAAATATTCAATGCTGTTACATTATTAGAGCTCCAATTTAGGCGATTTCCTAAAATGTCACAATGTAGAAGTTTTACAAATTACACTTGTGTGCCGACACATTGTAACACACGCAAACCATGCATATAACAAAGGATGCGTGACCTTACCTCACATACTATAACATCCTAAAATGTCACCACCATTGAGAGGTTCATCTATATTAAAATTGCCTAATACCTTAGAACACAGAAGTTTACATGCTGAAAACCCACCAGACTGCCACTCGAGATAATGCGTCAACGACACAAAAAATGGCATCATTATTATGCATTAATCAGATCTACTGACACAAAAAAGAGAGCATCAGAAAAGTCAAAGACTATTTTACCTCAAATGAGCTAAATGCTAAAGTACTTTGGGTAAGAGCCTCCTAACTACCCCTGACCCTGATTATACCACTGTTCTTAGAATAATGATTATATATATATATATTATATATATATATATAATATAAAAATTAGATCTCCTGGCACAAATCATATTGATCAATGTTTAAAGGCTAAAGGTTCAAATGAGTTTTTGGGGAAAAAAATCAATTCCCTTCAAAAAGCCAATAGCAAATTTCAACTGTCCTGCACTTAATGAGGGCCATGAGTTTGTTTTGTGTTCATTTTAATTTTTGGAACAAAAATGAATCACAAAACCGCGTGATGAGGGTGGATGTCCATGCGGTCACATTTAAAATAATAAAGAGGTAAATTCTGAGCTGGGTTACGCTTTATTCTTCACGACCTAGACATTGGGGTCAAGGTAGCAGCATCTTGTTTTTCACCGACAAGGGGTCTTTTACCTACAATATATCCCATTTCTCCCTGTACTGGTTTATTTGCACTGTGCAGCAATAGACCTACTTCGCAGTCCCACCTCTCTGATTACATAATGAGCCTTAATCAGTAATTATACTAATGGGAACTGATTATATTTATGAAGGACAAACCTGGCATAAAGGTTATTAGCCCAGTAGAAACCTACCTTTATCGGCCTGGAATACGCAGATGGTAAATTTTGTTACCATAATTTAAAAAGACAAAGCACCACTCATATTGGTAATGATGCTTTAAATATAATGTCTCAGACGTTTAGAGGGTTGTAGTAGGGCACCTCAAAAGGGGTCTAGACGAATAACTCCATTACATATCACTTGTAGCACAAACACTGGGACCATAAAAGCTTTTTATTCTTCAAAGACCAAAAAATGTATGGATGGGCACTCTAGGCAACCGATCCGATGCCCCCTTGCTATGGGAACATTCTTAAAAATAGATATGGATAAGTGTGAGTTTTCCTTTTAAAGTTTTGAGTTGTTTTGGAGAAATTCCTAGGAGGTCTCAATCAGGACGCTGCCACCTGAAAATACAAACATCTGGTGACCTTAAAATTAAGAGGGAAAAGAAAGGCAAGAAACCGAGAGAGAGTATGATGTCATTGTATCCCCGTTTTAACTCATTCTGCAAATAAAACTAACACCCACAGAGCTAATCTTAGGTAACCAATCATACAGATGC
>VKOC01000006.1:30254396-30268174 GCA_009364415.1 Spea multiplicata
TATATATATATATTACGCCATAATTTATTATTGTAGTTTGTTTTTAGAAACTAATGCCACATAAGTGTATGTACAAAATGTAGGTTAGAAAGGTTACACACAATCACAATAGGGAGTTATACTTTTGAATAAATATGGTACAAACCAATTTAAATGCAAAATTGAGAGCTAAATAGCAAAATACAATAAAAAAGGATGTATTGTATTAAACAATAGAAACTTTTGTTTATAATTGTTTGTTTCTAAAAGACCTCTAGTAATGTATCTTTTGTTAGGCTTGTCACATCTTTCTGTAAATGTATGATTTTTCCTGTAGCTCAATTTTGCCTCCTACTGCCAAACACAGTTTTTGCACTGTACATTGTTCTTGGATGTATAAATCTATTAATGTACTAAAAATACAGGTATTTGCTTACATGCTTTTGGATAGCTCTGATATTGAAATTGGAGAATGACGGAAAGAGCTGTTAAATTTACAGAAGGTAGATGAATTCTGATATTGTTATCGTTAAATGTACAGTTATATATGTAGATGGAAATATTGTGTGTAACTTTTATGTAAACCTATGTCCGAATGTTGAGTTTTTGAGACACATTATTCATTTGGAGAATGAGGTTCAACATTGATAAAGGCAAGGTTAAGCAAATGTGTACAAAATAAGTACTTATAGCTTAGTGGAAGGAAGATGCATATAAGAGATTTCTGAATACTTGAATGTCAAACAAAATATGGCACTGTTCAGAAGGTGTTTATTGGTGCGTAGACTTCAGCTAGCACTATAGGTTTATCAGTTTATGGAAAAGGTGCTATGTAAATTGAACTATTATAAAGAGTAGAATTATTAAGTGTGTTCGTGGAACTTTTATTACTTTGTAACAGTGAGTTTTCAAAGGACCTCTTAAGATGAGTCATACTACAAACTGAGCAAAAATAAAGGTTGCATTAAGGTTACATCGTCAACATGGATATTATTATTTTTAGCATAATTTATTAATTATAAGTGATTGGGTATATTTTTACTAAAGTAGTGCATCTCTGGTTCCTGCTTCCAACAGACCGCATAGCATATTATGATCATAGTTAGTAGTAATAGTCTGTATGAATTGTTATAAAATTGTCAGACAACTGTTGTGGAAATCTGTGATGCTCAAACAAAGGGAATTGTTAAATAGAAGGATCCAGTCAGGAAAATAACTAGGTATCCATCTTGCTTACAAATAGCAATATACTCACTTATATATAAATCATTTCTAAACTATGAAAACTAATGTATATCTATATATATATATTACTAAATATATATATATATATATATAATACTATATATAATGGCCCCATATTGCCTGTGTGTTGATATAATAAGGACTCTTGTTTTAATAGTACAATGTACAGATGCCTTGCCACATCATCTCAGTTATGATTCCTTGATTCAACAATCAGTTGGAATGAGCAGAAACTTAAACCCTCTCAAAACGTGCCTTTCTCTTCCTATTGGGAAGGGAGCTGGATTGACTCCTGAGTTTGGCTTGCTCTCCAGTTTGTGGCCATGCCCATTCACCACCCATGTTCTACCCACAACCTGCCTGGTTGCCTCCTACTAAATGATGTACTGCTGCTAGACCTGCCCCCCCCCCCACAATGAATCTCTCATTCCAGAACAAAGGGAGCTCCAAGTAACCAACCCTGTGAAGTTCCCCGGTATTTTGTTCTAGAAGATTCTAGAAGGTTATAGGAGCGATTAATATGTGATTTATACAGTTAAAACTTTCTTTCTAATTTTGAAGAGTATCTCATTTAAATATTTGTCAAAGAGACCATTTTTTTCCCTAACTGCATATCTAAATGTACAAATTTATTTTTACCATCGTATTGAGGAGAAAATCCTATATTATCTGCATTCACAATTTATGCAGCAAAACATTGTAACATCTCATTGTATGATTAGTGTAGTCTAGCATTAAAGATAATTGTGATAGTTTTGTAATGTGATAATTTAATAATAATTTTATAATGTGATAGATTTTTTGTGAAAACCTAAAAAAGGAATAGCTAACAGTCATTTTAAAAGATGCAGTAAAGCCCTGCTCCCTAGTCATTCATCTGATAACATCCCCTTAACCCATTTCAAATGTCGGGAGATATGGAAAATGTACTAAAAATAGAAACCCTGTAAACCCTTCCAAGCTAAGAATCATTCCCACTTTGGAAAGTTACCCATAACTAAAGTAGCAAAACAAGTTGACCATGCTGGACTACTGAAGAGGTAGGTGTGACACATTTGCATCATATGAATACTTTTTATTGTGAATGTATTCCACATTCACTATATATATATATATATATATATATATATATATATATATAATTTGTGCTTATATTTCATATACTGCATACTTATTCATTGTTTCTAGTTGAATATAATAATTCTGATGAGTGGCCACATGGTTTGGTATTACTATTGGACTGTGCTGATTGAGTTTGGTTTTTCACAGTTTCTTACAGTGTACCTACTTATTGGAAAATCAAGCACAAAGAACCATAGTCATCCAATAATTTACGCTGGATCATGATGTTACCTTGACTTTAATTATAACATTGACCTTTCCTAGAATTATGAAACCCTTCTACACTCAATGCAACCCTGGCATGTGACGTAGACTTCTTCCTTCCATAAAGAGGTAATAAAATATACTTAAGATTAAATAGTATAACTCTTAACCTATATGGATGTTTAATGATTTTAGAGTTTATTAACGAGAATGATAATTATAATTTACTTGGGAAATGGCTTCCTGCTGACGTCGACAACATGTAAAAAAAAAAGCACATGCCATAACAATGAGAGAATGTCATCAAAATGATTTGACCACTTTTCATGAGTTAAGGCATGTGTGACAGTTCATGAAGAATTGCTGCTGTGCCTTATACAAAAACAAATAATCATCGTAATAGGCATCAGGTATCAAGTGAGATTCTGGCAAGTAACTGTTGGTGGAGACAATTTTACAGCCAGTGAGCTGCCAATCATCGACAAGTAAACTACTTTTGAACAATGCCAGTTATATTTTCTGTGAAATTTCAAAGGAACATCCTTGCTGGGATGGCAAAACTCCAAAATATCTTCTAAAATATGTTGCGAAAAGTATACGGCAACAGAGTGAAGATGAAAGTTTGAGTAAGAATTTGTGAAGTGCCAAATTGAAGCAGCAGTGCATAGTGAAGTCTGGGTATGGTTTCTAAAGGCATCACTTAGCACCACAGGGTATGGTATATACAGAAAGAGAACTGTCTCAGAGGGATCAGTATGATCATTAAACAAAATTAGATCTCATCTGGTATGTATGCTTTCAATGGAACTACATCTTTTTCTTCTGAGCTCTATAACACATTATATTGAAAGCTCCTACAGAAGAAAACATGTCCTCTGAAGTTATATCACATCACCCATTTATGTCATCCTTTTGGGAAACCAATCATGCTCGATTTTCACTAAAGCATAAATGCAAATATAGCTAGAGCCATGCTCCCATAAGCTTCATTTGCAAATTGGTTATGTCTGTAGAATATCATGATAAGAGTTTATTCAGTAAAACATAGCATCATATAAATCACTAATGAACTATACCACGTCCTTCAAAAGTAAGACCTAAAGGCGATTCATTCATCCCATATCTCTAGACAAAAATAAAAGCTATACCTCATCTGCACCTTATACATATCATTGTTCGTGTGAAGCTAGAATAAAATAATGCAATAATGTCTAAAATATGGACAAAAGGACAATTACACCAACAGGGACTTTTAATCACATTTTAAATATATAGATATTAATATGTAGTTGTTCCCTCTTTGCAGCTATAACGGCTTCCACTCTTCTTGGAGGGCCTTCAAATTCTGTGGAAATTTTAGCCCATTCATCCAGTACAGCATTTGTGAGGTCAGGCATTGATGTTGGACGTTCGATGGGGTTGAGGTCAGGGTTCTATGTGGGCCAGTCAAGTTCTTCCACACCAAACTCATCCAACTATGCGTTTATGGTTTGTTTACTGGGGCACAGTCATGCTGGAATAGAAAATGGCCTCCCCCATTTGTTCCCACAAAGTTTGAGGAATAGCATTGTCCAAAATGTCCCCTTCAGCATACCAAGACATTTTGGACAATGCTCTACTGGCGAATGACGATCAGCAGCGAGGTCAGGCTTACAGCCGGTTACAGGGAGATCTATCATGTCCCCAACCGGCCCTGCTCCTTCAGTGGAGGGAAGTCCAGTCGGACGCAGATGAGGCACCCGCAACTGATCTGCACCCTAGGGTGGTGTCCATCTTGCCTATAGGTAGCGCCTACCCTGTCTCTAGCTATATTTTGCTGGACCAGGCTTACTGCTATGTGAATTCTCGCTTGCCAGACACAGCTAAGTCATGATCTGGAAAACCTCCCTAGACAGTGCACACATGTCCAGGCAGAGATTCCTATTTCAGGGCCTTTCTTTGGCCTGGTTGCACAGAGGAACGTATTCTTCCCTCAGCAATCTCCTTGATTTGTAAGCATTATGGGTTTTAAACGCTCATGTCTTACACTTGTAAATCCAGGGCTGGATGATTTGTACAGCACCTGTACTGCAACAAACAAATCGCCTCCCTGGGGCTCACAGTGTCACAACAGCAAAACATGAGGGTGAATTATTTTATCATTAGAACATATTATTTTAGTTCACACATTGACCTCCATTTAACATTGTTTAAAAAGCTCATAGTATATAACCATCCAACATGTTAAATCTATATTAATGTAAAAAAATGCTTCTGGCTCAAAATGATTTCAGTACTCTGATGTAAGAAGGAAAGTACTGTTCAGGGGGCCCAATGATCAGATTTGATGAGGTGTTATTGGTACGGTATTACTTTTTCTAGAAGAAAATACTGGTGTCGGGGAAAAGAATGTTAATTAGTAATTGGCCCAGCCGGATTCAAAGCTCAGAGTGACAATAACATAATTCTTGGACGAGTGGTGGGATCTGACCTTTTTTATGGTCTTCTAATGATGTTCTCTATTCTGGCTCACTTAACCATTTAAATGCCGCCTGGGATATTGCCAGTGTGCATTATACACCTGAATGTAAAAGGCTCTGGAGGAATTCTCTATATTGACCATTTAAGGTGTCATTTCATACGTAAAGGCAAAATATTGGTCAGAGAATCAACATGCTTAAGCTTGCACTTGTTGACACAGTATAGGGTTACAATACCCACTGTGATGGTGGTGTTGAAGTGGAGACTTTATTCAGAAATGTATCATTAAAAACATTTAATCGTTACCAGATCTATATAGTATAGATTATCATGGATTATCTTAATTCCATAACACAGCTCTGACAGCATTGCAGTATATGTATTAAAAACACAAAGTGAATCGCATTGTGCTATACTTTCTTACAAAATGCGAGTCATCTAATTCTGTTAAATGCATTGCATGGAGTCTTCTATGGAGCTTTAGGCTATGTACAAGGTCTAAAATGTAATAAATTGCTTGGCATTTCAGAAAGGTACGTATGTGACAGTCAAGGATTTCAGAATTGCTGTTTATAACTTTACATATATTGCGAGATCACAAGAGCTTGTCCCTATATTTCTTCTGCACCAGTATGTATTATGTTTGTTTATTTTGTATGATGTTAATCGAACTGATTTTGTTTGCTTTTAGCCCTAGATCTCTGGAACCTGCTGGTGCTGTATGAATAAAATGTAATAACATTAATACATGAAGACTGCAGACGAAACCCATGTATATGAAAGCAAACAAAACGGTGCAAGGTAGCCAAGTACAGGATATATTAACAGAGCTGCATTCTCACCATGAGCGACAGTTCCAGGGGCTGACAGCATTACCCAGGGGCCTGATCAGCCTCTTTAGTGACTTTACTCTATAAAGTATGAGGTAGTGGGGCAGCTGGTGTCAGGCCAAAATAAGTCCCTCTGTATTAACCTCTACCACATCTACTGGGAGGCTGTCCCTCTTACCTACCATAGTAACCAACAGCAACATTTAGCAACTGCATCTATGCACTGATCCAACCTTACAAGCCGGAATCTGATCTTTTTCATTTGAAAACCAACTAGTAAGTAGTATTCTCCTTAAGTGAATACCCCTTGTTTTTTCTACAAGCGTTAAAAACAACATCTAATATTAAATTTAGTTTGATTATCTGAAACATTTAAGTGTAACATTTAAGTAGAAAATAAGAAGAAATGTTCACAGCACTGTAATCTATTGAACACTTTTGGGAAGAGATGGTTTTGGCGTAAATGTTGTAGCATTATGTAGTAGTCATATTAAATACGTTATATTCATAGATAGGTTTTTGTCTCTTACCTCAAAGGCTAAAACCCAGTACACAGATCATTGGAACATGTTTACTGAAATGGTCTAGTGGAAGACAGTCACTTCTTTTGTTATCCAGCAGAACATATGCTTTAGATACATTGATGTGAAATTTGGATGTATTGGAGTAAATAGAACTGAGTGTACAGATTGAGTATCTGAAATTGTAAATAAGACCACTAATAGCAAAATCTGTTAATGTTCTAAGTGTGTTATAAAACGTGTTATGCTTGTAAAAAGTGGAAATAAAAAAGACCAAAGAGCTAGAATGACACTGAATGATAAAGGCTTCTGCTTCTCATTATTCTACACTTACTGCCTCTCATCCACTCAGGTTTGAGACCGGTAACACAAGGAGTGACAATTTCATGTTTACTAGGTCAAGATATAAGAAAGCAGAAATATACAACTTGATCAATGATAACATATTGATACAAACACAAAGATAATGCACAAGATAATTTAATTTCAATTAGGTTAGATCTATCTATAAAAGGCTAGGCATGATATCTGACTTGGCATATTACCAGATTCCAAAATACTGTTGTTCATAATATGTATGTATGTCACATCCTGAACCTCATCATACCTGACTTGAAGCTGTTAGGCTCAACTTATATAAAAATGATGTATATATGTTAAAATACAAGTGGATAAATTGATAAGTAATAGCTCTCTATTGTTTTTTTTGAAACACGCAATAAGACATTAGAAGGCCAAAGATTGGCTTGCAAAACAGCCTTGATATCCAAAAAATAAACAGGTACTGGGTGTTAAGTCTAGAATAGAATATGGAACAGTAGTAGCCTAAAATGATACATATCTACCGCTAAGCTCTGTGGTTTTATTCTTTATATTTATATATTTTTGTCAGTAGTGCTTTTGTTTAAATTTGATGTATTGTTGTATCTGAGAGGTGTTATTAGAGCACCAGTCCCTTTATCCATACTTTTGGGCATAATAGGAAATTTATATTCTCCGTGTATCCAATATCACAGAGAGAAGCTTCAATCTTGTGTGGAGATGCAATTCAAATGAATTGAATAGGAGATTTCACTCTCTTAAAAGTATTTAGGAATCCCACAGCAGTCACTGAATGGTAGACGGATTCAGCTGCTGCTTACAACATCTTGCTGAGAACTTCATGACTGATGGTGGATGTATTATCATTAGAA
This sequence comes from Spea multiplicata, assembly GCA_009364415.1. Classification (NCBI taxonomy): domain Eukaryota; kingdom Metazoa; phylum Chordata; class Amphibia; order Anura; family Pelobatidae; genus Spea; species Spea multiplicata. The sequence goes on from VKOC01000006.1 coordinate 30,261,951, forward strand.
CACAAAAACCAACGTATTTTTATAAGAAAAACCACTTGTTTTGAAATCTAAAAAAATATATTACACTTTTATACGTGCACTGGGATATTTGTTTATTATTTCAAAAGATGTCTCATCTAGGGTTTTAGCCTTTGAGGTAAGAGACAAAAACCTATCTATGAATATAACGTATTTAATATGACTACTATATAAAGCAACAAAATTTACGCCAAAACCATCTCTTCCCAAAAGTGTTCAATAGATTACAGTGCTGTGAAAATTTCTTCTTATTTTCTACTTAAATGTTACACCTCAATGTTTCAGATAATCAAAGTAAATTTAATATTAGACGTTGTTTTTAAATGAATATTTCATGTATAGAAGTAAAAAAAAAAAGTTGCCCAACCCTACCTGGTCTATTGTGAAAAAAAGTATTTGCCCCTTAGTTACTAAAGCAAACAGTTAACCAAACTTAATTGATAATTGGGTTCAATTTCACTAGACACACTCAGACATGATTACTGCCAGGGAATAAATATCGGTGGGAGCACTTTTAGGATAAATTCTGCTTAAACAATAACGACAAAACATGGCAAAAACTCTATATTCTATTGTTAAAATGTCATTGATATCATTAAAACTTATAAATTATATTCACAAAGGCAAAACATAGCACTAAGAATACAAAGACAAATTATAAGATCATCACATATGGAAAACCACAGAGTTGGCCAGTGATTCGGACCAAAACATCAGTGATCTGTAGAAAAAAGGTGAGAGGGTATTTCAGTAAAAAAAAAAATCATATATTTTTTTTATTTAATTTTAGTGAGTACATAAAACCCACAAACTTTAAAAAAACCGATATGCAACATTTTTCAAATAATTTATATAATTACGTCATGTCTTGGCCCTCAAGGCTTTATCAGAGGTTAGTGACTGATGCAAACAGATAATCCTGAATTCAGAAGAAAGAAGGAAAACAAAAAATAAGGAAGAGCAGAGGAAGGAGAAAGGCCCTTAGCATTGATATAGTCTTTATAGGATAGATGGTGAGTATGAACAGTAATAAAGTACATTCTCCTATTTCTCAAAAAAAACCATTTTTGGTAGTCGGGTTACAAACTGATAGCATATTTTATACATTTTTAGCTGCAGGATTCATACAATAGTTGCTGACAGGAAAACATATACTAACTCTATAATTGAGTGGAACGTACTTAGCATAACTGGGTAAATGTAACCACAAGTGCTATTTTAAATATAAAGTAAATAATTGTTTTTACTGTCTAAGTTGCTAGTGGGTTGCCTAATAGGAAAGAAACTGTGCAAAAATGGCATCCAAGGTAGCGTTGTCACATTGTTGTCAAAAAATATCTTGACGACCCCCAAGACTTTTGGTATAATATTCTGGTAATAAAGGAGCTTGCCATATAATATGTAACCACGAATTCTGCTCTCTACTAGAAAACAAAAACAAGAGGAAAAAAAGCCACAGAGAGTCGAGTGCTACTGGTAAGTATTTATTTTTTAATAAATATTCCATTCCCATGGAACAAAGTATAACACAGCATCAAAGAAAGAAACTGCTTCTGTCAACGTCCGGAATGATGGTGCTTGCAGTAATGTCATCTCCGATTGGAGGATCGGGGAGATGATGTCACCGCAGCACTGCCATTTTGGCGGAAGTTGCAGGGTTATGTCTGCAGAGATGTGCACCGACAAAGAAGATTAAGGATTGAAGATTTAATATAGAAAAGAGATGGGAATGGAGTAAAGAGAAAAGATACAGATGCAGAAGAAGATGCAGAAGCGGACGTGGTCGACAGAAGCGGAAGTAATTGGTAGAGAAGGTAGGAAAACATTTAGAGAGCATGATAGTAAACATAAATGTGAGTGAATGAGAGTGAATGTGGGCACCTGGCAACCAATTTTGTTCCCAAACTAAAAATGCCCCCGAATTTTTGGCTGAACCGAATGAGAAGGGAATGAAAATCGTTGCCTGAAAGCGAATGGGCCAAAAACGAACCGAAAAAGCTGTCTGAATCATATTTGGCCCATTTGCACATGTCTAATGTATATATATATATAATTCTTTTTATATAGCGCCATCATATTCTGCAGCACTGTACAATAGAATTGATAGGTTTATCTGTGTAGTTTGATATACATTTGCACCTTATTTTCACTCCTTTAAATGCAGATGTTTTTAATATTTTGCAGGACAGAACGCACTGTGTGCTACTTTATTTCAGAACCCCGTTAGAATCTTTTTAAATGTCAAGACATTTTTGACTGTTGTTGTAGCTTTCAGCATTGTTTCACCTCTCCGACACCTCTACCTTTACCCTCTCCAATCTGCAGTCACCACTGTGCTGATATAATCTCAGATTTTCAGCAAATCAACACTATGTACTCCCTGCTGACCAAGAGAATTTACTACTGACAGAAATAAAAAGCTAGTGCCCTGCAGTAGTTTATCTCTGTATTCTTGGCTTTCCACAGACTGATCTTTATTCTCGTAGGCTTCCATGGTTATATTAAAAAATCTATTGCTTAATTTGTATTGCAGAAACATAACATTTACATTCTAGAAAAGGAAGGTTAAACATTGTGTGACCTTAATTTTCCAGCATTACTGTGGTTGGTTTGGTTCATATAATAATATGTTAGTCTATGTGAAATCTGTTAGCTCACAGATTGCAAGTCTGACACCCATAATGGTGAATTCCAGTGGGAGCCAATTAGATGTTCTCCAGCTGTGGCAAGACTATAATTCTCATCATCTTTTACCAGTCGGGAACCTGTGAACCAAACACAGTCTGCAAATTATAGTCATGTACGTATAGGAGACATTCTTTGTATGTTTTATTAATTCACGTGGCAGAAATTCTAATCTCTCTATGCATAACAATGAAGACTCACGTGGATCCCAAGTGTCAGTAAGTAAACTCATGTATTTGGAAAATATCGTAATAACAATAAAAAAGCAATTGAAACTATTCTTCCTCTTCTTCTTCAAAACTGCACTTCTATTTGCTTTGCTGATTATATTTTCAATTAAATTATTTAATATATGATGTCATGGATTACATTGCCATCGGCACCATATTTTGGGAGAACACTAAATATAACACAGGAATTACATGTTTACCCTGCTATCCAAAAGTAGTGTTCCTATGAAACCTTTCATAATTGGGAAAAAAAAATTTGACCGTTCCCAGACCCCAAAACAACCAAAAAACACCTAAAACCTAAAATAACACTAGCACATAGTACAATCAGTAATGATATGATAAGTAGACAGTGTAAAAATAATGTAAGTAGTTTCACTTACTAAAATTGGGAAAACAGCAAGCCCACTGGAACGTTGAGAGGTAGTGATAATGGTGATAAGGCTGCATTGTTGGAGGTTGGGGTGATGTGACTTAGAAGGGCAATGGGGTGTAGAGAGAGAGGAAGAGTATATTCAACATCTGAATCCATCAGGGCAAGAAGGTCATCAAACCCTACACCTTTTTCTACCTGCCTGCCTCGATTTTAAAGGTTATAGAGATGTGTCAGCTACTGTGGCTAATTTGAAAGGCTTGAAATATGACAGTTTGTCTACATAGCCTCATGCATTTTTCTATTATACAGTTTTTGGAGACATGCCCTACATGCCCTTTCAATATGAAAGTCATGCTTTTCTTTAATCTTAAACAAGCGCTTCATGTTCAGTTTCTGGACAACTTCACTTTCGAGCCATTTTTTATTGCGTTCAGTTCCGATTCATATCCATTCCTCTTGCAATTGCACAGCTCCTCATTTGTCAGTTCTTGGCTATGGGATGCCAAAACCTCCTTAACATCATATTTGTCAACTTATACCAGTCCAGCCACCTTAGCCAGAGTCTTTAAAACCGGTCACTGCTTCTTAACACAGTTTCCTCCTAAAGCCATTTCTCTTCGAGACTGTTAGCCTATTAAGTGCGTCTCCAGGGTTGGCAATTGCCAGTTTCATATTGTAGTCTTTCTAGTCTCTCGCAAAGATGCTTCAGAGTTTCCCTTTTTGTCAATAGCACTTACAATAAAATGCATGCACAAACATTACTACCATACTTTGTACTTCCAGCAGGATGAGCAGCACAATTATCGACAATCATAAGTCTTCTATTGGCTATCGTATCCACTCATGTACTCGAAAACACAATAGGTGTATTATCAAGACTTTTTAGTGCTATTGGCTGCTAGTAGAGGCCTAAGGATAGCATCACCAGTGGCATTAATAAATCACCACAATTGAAATGCTAATTTATTTCCTGTTAGGACACATCCTAATAACCGCTGCACTGGAAAAAATAAAGCAAGATTCAGTAAAGTATAGATGCTCACAGACACACTTCAAAGCGATGTCAGCCTGATGCTGAGATGTTGTTTGAGGTGGCATCGCTCTCACTTTCTTGTGTTGCGCGCTGCATACAAAGCAGACACTGAACACTATTTTAGTTTTTATACTTTTTTCGTATAAACCAAAATCCACTTTGGGTTTCTTTTCGGTTACCGAAAAGAGGTACTAATGTACGTCCTCCATAAAAGCAATGTGACATAAAGCAATCCTTGGAACACTGGGGAGGTAATCTGTAATGACTCTTATATTTGCCGATACCTCGTATGGCATTAAAAAAATACGTTGAAGACAATAGGAAATGCCTGGGGGGCCGCAGGCTGGCAGCACCACATACTCAACTGACATGCCACTACAGCGCTGACCAGGTGCATTAGTGTCTATCCACCGGCTGGATAGCTCTGATCCTCGGTTGGCTATTAACTAACAGTGCAATGTAAGGAGTTGCTTGCTAAAATGCATTTTTTAATTTGAAAAAAACTGTTCTATTTTGACTAGTATAATCTTTTCATTGCCAGAGAGTCCGATATATACAGTTATGCTTATATATATAAGTATACATCACTTACCCTCAGGATCTTTTTCAAAATGTTTATATGAGATAATGATCTATACATTATTATAGTTGATCTCCTGAGCCTATTTTCTGATAAATGATTTTGTGTTAAGTGATAAATTAGCCAGCTTCTACCTCTATGGTTTTTCTTCTTTGAAGTTTTTTTTTAATAGAATCCATTACAATATTCTAAGAAACCATGGCACTATCTTACTAATATATATAAGTACTATAATCATTAATCTAAGGCATATGTACCATGTCAGTTGTAGAATTCTGTGTTGTATTAAATATTAAATATGTTGTATTAAATAGGTTTTTATCCGTTAAGTGGAAGCTGTATCAATTAAAAAATCATAGTATAAAAAAATATACATGTGGTATATTGAAAACATTTCCATACCTTCGGAATAAAAAATTGTTATTGTGCCACTTCGTTCTCCTGTTTAAAACCCACTCAGACAACTTCATTCACAGCAGAGAGGTAAGAACAGGATTTAAAGGATTTAGGAAAATCACCATTATTTATATATCACGCCTAATCTTTTGTGTTCTGAACTCCTCCATTTTTACATTACATGCTTTGGAAGCCATAAACATATCCTGTTTGTTTTATAACGAGTGAAAAATGCAGCATTGTGAACACCTTGACAAGGTTATTTTTTTAGTATACATAGTTATTGATAAATGAAACATTTACTGTAAAATGCTATGGTGTGAATCAAAAAACAATTATATATTTGGTAATATGTTGTCATTTATTTTTGCTAAGGGAATGGAACAGGCTGGTTCACGGCTACCGCTGTGGGTTGTGTTACATACAGAATGCTCACTAATAGACATGTGTAGACACTTGTGTAAGTGCAATTGTTATGCCCCTGTTTGTGTATGCATCAGTATTTACACTTCATTCACCCAGTAACTAGTGCTTGGTTGCTCTGGCTCTGGGCGGTCTTCCTGGTGAACTCATTTCATGTTTGATCTCTGTTATTGACCCCTGCTTTGTTTATTGGCTAGTTTGCTTGTAAACCTGACCTTTGGCTAGTTAATTGTGGTTGCTGATGTTTGTCTACCTTTTGACCTCAGAACGGTTGAACAACTTCTTTGCCTGTGGTGTCTTGGTATCTCAATCTAGAACTAGCGTCACCGACACTATTCTTATTTCTACACTCTGGATTCTTAAATCCACCCACAATGTTACCTCCTGTTGTTCTGAAATAACAACTAGGCCATAACAACTGAGCACTGGTTACTGCAGGAATAATGTTCATATAATTGTATTTATTATAATATGTATATATAT
>VKOC01000006.1:30271150-30307518 GCA_009364415.1 Spea multiplicata
GGGAGGGAGAGGGTAGATAGTGAGAAAGGGATAGATGGGTTGGGGGTGGGGGGCCCTTAACAGATTCTCGCACCGGGGCCCTGAGGTTTTCACAGTTTTCTATTGTATACGGGAATGTGATTGTAGTAATGCCAGAGTCTATAGTTGACAGTTAAAACATTGGAATAACTCTTACCATCTCAAAGATGACGTGATTGCTGTTACCCTAATGTTCTTCTATGTATGAGATTGTTGCGAAAGATTATGCACTTCCCAGGGGGATAATAAAGCCTGAATGAAAGGCATTTACTACAGTCCTATAAAGCAGCATCTTAATGAGGATCTTTAATGAGAAAGCAGGACAATATATTTGACTACCAAATGAATTGCTGCATGAAAGAAAAAAACATCAAGGCTATCAAAATCAATGTTTTACCTAAAACACTGTTGTGAGCAGTCATGCTGTACATAACTAATTTCTATTAGCAGATTGGGAAGCAATACCCTTCCTCACAATGAGCTTCATGCTCACCAACAACAGAATAAAATATTTCATAGTATATTGCACATCAATATATTACTTTAGAGAAACCAAATCACGCTCAGTATCCTCAGTATAGCAAATGCACCCCTAAATGTGGGAAAAACAGAAAGTATTTGCATCATTTTTGTGTGAAAGTTCCGAGGTTTAATGCTAGAACCCTATGCGAGCAGCTTAACTAGGCCATTACGGTGAGTTACTGCGAAAGGTCTACAGTGTTTGCAGGAATTGCAGGCTCTTCGAGACACCATAGTTATGTACACTATAGCAGAACACACTTAGAATAACAACATAAGCTCTGCGTACTGCAAATTCCCTGAGGAATCAATCTGTCTAGGAGTTTTAAAGTTGAGATTCGTGGAAATGCTTTTTCAATTGTAAATGGATATACAACATTGAGTTTTCCTATAAGCAAAAATCAAATCTTTTTATACACCTCATTTTGCTCTCTTGCTAGCAGAATAATTTGTAAATGTACCTCTAGATTGTAAGCTTGCGAGCAGGGCCCTCTTTACCTAATGTATTGGTTTCTCCTAGTCAGGGCCGGCCCTACAATGGGGCCGACTGGGGCAATTGCCGCCCCAAGCGTTTTTTTTTTAAGTGGAGGAGAGAGAGAGCGGGCGCCGGAGTGGTTTTCGCTTAACACCGCCGGCGCCCTCTCTCTCCTTGCGGCAGTCCTCCCTGTTTCGGTATTGGTGCCGGGCTTGTAGATGCTGAGCGCCGAAGTGGCGTCCAACTTCCGGCGCTCAGCATTAATCAAGGCCGGCACCTGTTAGGAGGTGGCAGAGCAGGGAGACTCGCCGCAGGACTGTGATAAGAAAGGTTAGAGTACCTTGGGGGGGGGGCGTCTGTGTGTTTAAAATGCCGCCCCCGCGCCGACGCCCCAGGTGGCGTTAAGTCTTCGGCCGGCCCTGCTCCTAGTCTGCCAATTCTAGGCTTGTCATACCCTATGTATATAGAAGCGCTGCGTAAATTGTTGGCGCTGTATAAATAAAAGATAACAATAATTATTTGTAATCCAAATTACCATCTTGAAAGATAAAAAAAAATGCTGAAGTAAAGGTCAGTTTTGAGATATCGGATAGTTATAATTATCTGGTCCAAAAATAATTATGGTATGCAGAAAGCATGCCCTGTTTAATTGATATTTTTGATCTATGCACCTTTTTTATTTTAAAGCACTCCTACCAACCATTTGCTTGCTATTAGATTATCTCGGCTTTTTGTATATACAAATGACATATCCAGTTTTTTGCTTGGTTATATTAATCCCAAGGAAAACTATTCTTACTACTGCCATTTAAAAAAAAAAAGAACAGAATATTCATTGATGAATAGTAAAAACACTGAATTAACTAGGCAAGATGTCGTTCAATGAACAGTACATCTATTGGATAAAGGCCCTCACACCCTCTCCTTTTTTCATCCCCTTCCATGTGTTCGTTTGTTTCTGTGGATGGCTGCCAGTCCGTTCTATGCTGCAATACTGCAAAGCTACTGCAGGATTTCCTAAAGCACAGATTTGCTGGCACTAGACAAATCCTCAAACTGGCAGAATAATTATCCTATTCCTAAAACTGTTCTTCTAAGAACTAGAATACAGTGGTTGATATTATGCAGGCTCTCTGCAGTACATTTTTCAGGAAGATATTTCATTTTATTACACAGACACAATACATAATTAAACTTTCAGTATGCGCTTTTATTCTATTATGGCCATTTTTTTAAAAAAAGAGGTATATATTGTTTAGTTTCTGGTCTCTGTGAATCAAATTTTGTTAATTGCAAATTTTGTAAATTCAGCAGATTTAAAAAATATACAATAAAAATGTGTTAATAAGGTGTAAAATGAATGCCTGTATAACGGGAAGGCCTCAGTCTGGGTCACATCTAATTTACTCGTTTGCCACTATAATATATGGAAGATTCTATTGAATGTGACCTGAACAATAATTCACTGCTCATTGATTGTTTTTATATGTATTGCATGTAAAATCAAAATTATTGAGTGTTGTGTTCTCATTTGCCTTTCAAAAGCCCTTGTAACACACAGCTTTTTAGCAAAAAATCTTATAGATTTACAGGGACAAAAATAACCTTTTTTTCAGTTTCTACACAGGGAATCATAATGATTGTCCGCTGTAATTTCTATAGAAGACACATACTTTACAGTGAAGGCATTTTTTGCATTTAATTAGATACATATATGAACAAAATGGAATCATTGACTAAACAGTTTGTTTACTAGAGAGACTGAAATAGTTAAATGGGAAGAAAAAAATATGCTTGAATTTAAACTACAGTGATATAGGTTGGTATTGACAAACACTTGGTTTTATCTCATTTCGTTCCAATACACTTCCTTTATCTGCAGACCTGGTGGTGACTTTATGGCAATGCTAATAAACTCAACCTAAATTTTCATTAGTCAGAGTGTCTATCTGGGAGATTAAGACTCAGGAATTCTATTGTTTACCACAGGCAGTATGGAAAGGAGTCAGGGTGTTTCTCTAGCAGGCTTTGTCAAGATAACCGAGCTAGAACACACACAAATGGCTACTGTCATGTTCAACTGCCAACAGCATTACAGTATATTATGCAAAAACTACAATTATCTTGAAAAAGAAAACAGCACAATATTTTTGAAAAAGGCATTTTTAATCTGATGCCAGTAGTAGAAAAATTTGGTGTGAATTATCCTTTAAGAAAACATACTCTGTATGTGACAAATGTCAGTGCTGGGGCTTCTAACTGAATATCTGGCAGTATGATATGGATAATTCATCAGTTATGGTTGTATATAAAATATGTTAAATTATTAATTTAATGTTGACTCAAACATGATAAATAAACATTGAAAAGGCTAAAATTAGCATTTTCATTTTCCACCTTTCATAACTTAACAACTTCTTTCCCATCTCCTCTTTTAACATTTCACCACCTCAATTTGATTACCATGGAGAAAACACGATATCTCCTCAATGAAACCTCTGCTACAACTAACTAGATATGTAATTTAACTGCACATAGTTAATGAGCAGAGACTAATAATAGCCATTGTATAACATACAGACTGGTGGTAGACCACAAGAGCTGTAGGTTAACAACTACAGAGCCACCTCTGGATCATTCCTGGCATACTGTTTTTGTTAACCAATGTAGGATCATTCCTATTACTAATTTAACAAATGATAAATATATATGCTGTTTTGGATTTATTTAATGGCCAGGCTCTGTGTTCTTACTTCACTGAAATACATTTTCTGAGGCCTAACAAATTATTTGCAAAGGGGCATAATGTTCTCTGCTCTTGTACTGATACTCTTTGTAAATTGTTAGCTTTTTGATCTGCTCCTTGATATGGGCTAATTTTGGAGTCAGCTTGTACCCCACATTTTTCTGAACCAATGATCCAACAATCTTACTTTATTTACTTAATGTATTATTCACTTAACACATGTACATTTGATAACCTAATGCATGGCTTTTTATTTATCAATGTTGAACCTTATGTGCCAGTCCCACAATTTAATAGAATTACTCTGCAATATACACCGATCTTGCCGGATAATAACATAATAACATAATAATAAGTAATAACATAAATAATGTCAGAGAAATTTGTGAAGTGTGTTCGCTTGTGGTCATTCTGTGAAGCTCAACAGCAGTGTGCAAATGGATGCTTCTAAGACACACTTTGTATCTTAAGGCAGCCTGTACCCCACACTACTTATTTATTTTCAACAAATACAAACCGTGGAAAGGGAAATTACATGATCAAATTAGTTGTCTGCAGTGATATCTTGCTAAATGAACCAATGAGCCAGATATAAAGCCAAAGTATGTACACACCATTCCTGATTTTTAGCCACACCCATTCTTAATAGTTGTCAAAAATCAAGCACATAGGCATGCCATCCCCATAAACAAATATTGTCAGTAGAATGGATCGTACTGAAAAGCTAGATCTGCCATAGTAAACTGTGCTAGTATTATGAGGTGGAAGTGAGGTAACAACAGCTCAGCTATGAAGCAGTAGACCACACACTCACAAAGTGGGGCCCCTGAGTGCTCAAGCATGTATCGTGTAAAATAATCACTCATCTATGTAGCATCACTCACTACAGAACTCCAAACTGCCTCAATATCAGCACAAGCATTGTACGCTTCATGAAATGGCCTTTCATGGCTGAGTAGCTTCACTAAAGCTAAAGGTGTCTACAAGCAATGCCAAGCATTGGCTAGAGTGGTATAATGAAATCCACTACTAGACTCTGGAGCAGTGGAATCGTGTTCTCTGGAGAACACTACCTACTGGAATGCATAGTGCCTACTGTAAAGTCTGGTGATGGAGGGATATGGTTTCCACTAGGCCACTTAGTTCCAGTGAAGGATAATGTTAATGCTACAACACAAATATATTTTAGACAATTATATACTTTTGACTTTGTGACACCTTGTTCCAGCCTAACCGGTGCACAAAGCAGAGCCCATAGAATGCGATGTCCAACAAGCTCATATTGGTTTCGCGGCCAGGTGTCCACATACTTTTGGCCATATTGTATATATCTAGATAGGAAAAAAAACAAACTGTAAAATTCATCTCTTCCATTTATAAGTCAAGAATATATAAAGTTTGTATCTGTTCTTTTCTTGATGGAATGAGAACAACTTTTCATTTTCCTTGTTCTCAAGTGGACCTTTGACGTAATAGGTTTAATTTACCATTGCTCTTGAGAACACTTTCTAACCAAGTGAAACGTAATGAAAAATTGTGTTCCCAAGGCTACAAAATACATATTTAAGTATATTATATCTATTTTATTAGCATATCTAATATCATAAATTGTTAGCCTTTTTAACATATTTCCAATACTTCTGACATTGTGCCTTTGTTGCAATTTGTTGCAATGCTAGAAAATGTTACAATTTCTTCAACCCATCTTCTGTTTGCTTTTCTTTTTCAGGATTTAGTAGCAACTGGGATTCAGGCCAAGATTTGCTTGGTCCAACCATTATATATTTTTCTTTCTATATGGTTTCCATTTTAGGCACTTGGTTCTTGTCTCAGTTCTGGATTTGATAATCCAGCTATATATTATGCTGCTTTTGAAAATCCCTACTGATCCTATTTTTGCAGTAATCAATATTTACGTTGACAATATAGCCCTATAACATACTTATGGATTAAATGTCCTTTTATTATGCTATATACCATTTATTTCAAACAAAGTTACATTAGTCATACGGTTGGTAAAATAAACAGCTGTGTAAAATTTTACATGGTTGAGTAAAATTAGGCATATGTCCTATACTGCACATTATGTAACCAAATACATTTCTTCTTAATTAAAATTTGTCGTGGTCCACTAAATCTTGCTGCCTTTATTGATTAATGTTTATAAAATAAAACACATTCCCAAGGATACTACACACAATTTTAATCGTTCCAGTGCATGAAGTATTTTAGTTTAGGACTAGTAAAAAAACATCACCGACAAAAATATATGCAGCAAATATTCATAGCTGAAATCTAAAAACGTAGTATTAATTTAATTAGGTGCGTGGTTTTAATGTTATTTTCTTCTTTTATACCCAGGATGATCATGGTGACTGTTTTTTTTTATTAGTCTTGGCTTACAGAGAAGATATATTTTAAATATATTTGTTGTTAAAATAATAATTTAATATAATTTATTATTTTATAAACACACACGCATATATATCAAACATCTACTTGTAAAAGTTTTTTTTCTTCAAAATATTAAATAATACAGTGTTGACCTAGACCTAAAGAGATGCTGTAGTTGAATTTATAGTGAACAGCTACAGAAAATTCACCTTCAATTACTACACGTATGAGGAATCTGTTGTCCTCTGCAGAGGTCATGTTAAATTCTGCTATAATAATCCCATCATTTCACAAAATAAAATAGGGTCATCCTGAACAAAACCAAATACATAAAGCATGAGAGATGAGTTTTCAAGAGCTCTGTGTATTACAACTCAATCTATGAAAAGAACTTTTTATAGTCCATGAAAGGGTGTCATAACCTATGACAGCGCTTAAAGCTGCCTAGGTCTGTTACTGATTTAGTGACACAGTAAAATAAGCTGCTGTCCTAAATAAGATCAAAGACATAAAAAAATAACGAGTAGAATTGGACCCACCTTTTCTTTCTGATATAATCGTAGAATAAATTAAATTGGGCATGGTAAAACAATCCTACCTTATTATCTCTCTAGACACTGTCTCTCATAGTAGTAATCAATTTTAAATTATATTTTAAAGATTTTAGGTGAACTAGCCATAAATTAGGTGCATTGACATAAGTTGCAAGGTTAATATTGATTTTCTACTTTTAAAATTATTATTACTAGATAAATAGACCAGGATTTCAATGCAGGAATAAGCATAGTTTGCTTTTACAATGTATACCTAAAAATATTGTTTATGCAAAAAATACATCTCTGTATTTTGTGTAAAGCATTTACATGACTGAGATACCATTCTCACTAAATCATTCTCCATTATTTACTCTAAACATAGAGTATATATATATATATGTATATATATATATATATATATATGTATATATATATATTACATGGTGACTAGGAAATAGTTTATGGATTTATTGTAAATTACAACAATAATTTGATTTAACAAATCAATTGTTTATAACACAGTATTTATTCATCTTAAAGGGTAACTCTGATAAAACTGTTTTATTACTGCTATCACTTAAAAACAAGTTTTTTAAATGGTTATTGTTTTAAAACAACAATCATTTTCCCATAGTTCTAGAACATAATAAACACACAGAAATAAAAAACACAGAAATATAGAATTTGTCGTCAGATAAGAACCATTCGGCCCATGCAGTCTGCCCATTTTTTCTGATGTAGAGACTGAGGCCTTAATCAGATCTTAGTCTTGTCTTATATTCAGGATAGCCATACCTGGGAACCATGGGCATAAGAACCCCTAAAAATCTGGGGGGGTAGCATTTTTTTACCCCATCGGATTCTGAGAGCCGGCTCTCTGCTCAGCGCCCCTCTCTCCTCCTCCTCCTGGGTGCCGTGGGGCGTTTCGATTGGGGGGGGTTCCTACGGCCCTGGGGGATTTCTTCATTATCGATCCCCCGCATGTCCCCCCAGTTCCTATGCCCCTGCTGGGAACTTCTGGGCTCCAGCTACCCAGAGCCTCGATGACATTGGTGGGCGGTCCCGCTGATGGTGGGAGGACCCACTGACGTCAGCGGCGGCAGAAAAATGGGCGGGGAGCGGGGCGTATCTAGACTCCGCGGAGGATTCGGGTCTTAACCCGGAGAACCGGAGGAGCAGCGCTCACCCGGCAATCTCTGGGTCAAACTTGGAGAGTTCCAAGGTATGTGTGTTTACATTTTTCACTCGATTAGCTTCTACCACTGCTGATGGTAAGCTGATCCATTTATCAGCCACCCTCTCATTCAAAATTCGCCTACAAAATTCAAAGTCAAATTCGCCAACATTATATTTAAGACTCTGACTCTCCAGGAAGCCTTCTTTGAAATAAACTTCCCTCCTCTGCTTTGTTAAATCAGCTTCAGTATGTAAATGTTCCTAAAAAGATCGCCCTTCTCTCTTTTTTTTCCCTACAAGCTATACATATTAAGATCCCTTACACTTCCTGATACCTTTTACCCGGGAAACCATTTATCATTTTTGTAGTCCTCCTCTAAACGCTCTCCAATAAGTCAATATCCTTTTGAAGAGAAAGGCCTCCGGACCTCTCAATACTCTAGGCGAGGTCTGATCAGAGATCTGTAAATGGGCAGAACCCCCTTCCCCTTTCTGCTACTAATGCATCTCTCTATACAACCCAACTCCCTGCTTTCTTTTCTTACGCTTTATTGCTTGCTTACCTTTAAATCCTCAGAAATGATTCTCAAATCCATCTCTTCTTTTATCACTGACAGAAGGATGCCCCCCAGTGCTATATATCTGTCTTGGGTTTTTTAGCATCCTAAGCGCATGATTTTACATTTATCAACATTAAACCGCAGCAGCTAATCTCTTGACCATTCTTCTAATTTATTTAAAATACTTATCATTTGGCTTGTTCCACCAGGAATGTCTACCCTGGTGCAGACCTTTGTATTATCTGCAAAAGGGCATACTTTACCATTAAGACCTTTTGTAAAAGTACTAATAAAAATATTAAAAAGTATAGGTCCCAATACAGATCCTTAATGTACCCCACTAGTAACAATATTCACCATTAACTACAACCTTCTGTCTCCTATCAATCAACCATGGCCATTTCCGTTCAACTATTTAACATCTAAAATCCTTGTTCTATTATTTTAGTTACCCAGTCAAATAATTAAAGGTCATTTGACACTATGTCCCTGCAGTAAACCAATGCTGTTTCTGATCTTGCAAACCACTTGCGTCCAGATACTTAACAATTTTTTTTTCCTTTAGCATGGTTTCCATTAATGCCCCAACTAATGTCGTCAAACTTTCTAGTCTGTAATTAGCCAAATCTTCCCTGCTACTTTTCTTTGTGAAGTGGCACTACAAATGCCAACTTCCAATTTCCTGCAACTACTACTATAGTGACTGGTTAAATAAGTCTGTCAACTGTTTTGCAAAGACATTCCAAATCTCTTTAAATAACTTTGAGTGTATCCCATTGGGTCCCATGGATTTGTTTTTACTTAAGTTCAAGAGTTTAAGAGTTCAAGTAGAAATTCTTCCGCTGTAAATACACATTGGCTAGATATTTCTCATCATTTATATAACTCCCTACATTAGGCTTAAACTAATTATTCCTTCTTTACTTTTTCTATTTCACTTATATATAAATATCTAAAAGGTTTTCTCATTTTTTTGTTTTTGTTAATCTGGCAATATAATCTAATAATGTATTTTGCTATTTTAAGCTTAGCTTTTTTATTTGGTCTCATGTTGTGCGTTTGCTCAGTTCATAAATGCTACTCTTTTCTCCTTCAATACCTGCGCCTGTTTAATACATAGTTCTGCTGCCTTAGCAGAACATCTCTTAAATATTTGACTTCTCCTGGACTTTTCAAGATGTCCAGGTCATCAAAGTCTAACCTACATATCCATTTGAGAAAGATCAATCTTGGTTTTTGTGAGGTGCAACACAACATCTGTCCTTTTATTAAACCATACTGATACTGGAGGGCAAATCAATTCATGTTACGTTGTTACTTTAGCCCAGCTTACAACAAAATACATCAAGTCCTTATTGACACCATTAAAAACTCAACATGGCCCTTTACCTAATAAAAGTCTATGGAGAAAAAGATTTCATTGGATAGGCAAGACTTTGTTAGTGTGGTACACTGATACACAAATACTAAATGAGTTCCCACAATGGTGACAGGAGTATTGGTGCCCACTCCCTCGGTTCACTATTTATTTTGAGGGCCAATACTAGCATGTTTCTCCAACAAGAAGGGCTGAGCTGGTCCTGGTACAATGTATGAGAAGACTTTCAAAGAAATCTCAGCTGAAGTTGGGCCTTCAATGAAGTCAAACAGTAGAAACCATAACTCTCCTCTAAACCCTCCCACCCATCAGCTCTCCATTTAGTGAAATAACCTCAAGAGATGTCTGTGAAATAAAAAAATGCTTAATTAAGTGCTACACTACATCACCATATACAACACAATATTGAATGCCCTGAGTGCAGTACTTTGCAAACTTTGAAATCTGTCAATTTCACAACATGGGGAGGTGTTGTATTTATATAATATGGAGGCCTTTAGTAGAGCTCAGAACACATTGGTGGTAATATAATGCCTAAAATATGAAAACATTAGAAGTTATACTGTCCAGTATTAAAAAAACCCTTAATTTTCCATCTCATCCTTTAGTTTTGCATAATTGTGAACAGTTTTGGGAGATAAATAAGGTTGTTTTATATCTTCTGGATTTACATAACTAAAGTATCTAACAAACATTTGATTGACTTATCCCCTTTTTTGTTAACCTCGCTATCAAGCAACTAACACCTTTTTTCGAAATGTGAATTAACTATGCATATTTCCAGCAAAAATACTGAAGCCAAACATTTAGTTAGAAAGATGCATTCTGCAAGTTGCAAATTTCTCAGTAGTGTGTACTCTACCTTCCTCCAACAAAACGATTGATGAGGATTCCTTATGTGGAAGAACTGAACGTAAAAGGTGCTTGGTTGGTGGAATAACTTTTTTAGTTTGCTTACAGTTGAGACAACTAATGATTTTATCTGATTTTCTTTAAAAAATACAGAAAAAAGGTCATAGAAGAGTGTGTATGTTTCAAAAGGAAATAATGAATGTTGCCTTTATATATATTTATAACTCATGCCATATATATCCCCCCGTCTCTTATAAGTTATAACGTTTGTGACACTGTTTTCTTTAAACTACAGTGTTAATAAAAGAAAGACATATTCCTGTCTTAACAATAACTGATTCACATTATAATTTGGTCATACACAAAATTTATATGTTATCCAACCTAAAATAGCAAAAGCTATCAATCCAAAGTACATCAATATTTATTGTAAGCTTTTAACACTGCTCCATATAATTTTATATACTTTCACCATAAAAGCACTGAGTGGTTCTGATTACTTCATAATCTACATAAACAAATGTTTTTCCCTATAAAACCTACCAAGAATTGACTTCTGTTTGATGGCCCTTGTAAGGATGTTATATAGCCTTCCTGTAATTAAATTAATTCATGAAATGGTTGCCTTGCAAATTGTACCCAATTATAGCAAGTTCATTGCACAATGTTGCCTACAGGATAATAATGTATATTCATGAAGGACAACATATGCTAAATTTTGTACTTATTAACATGTCAACTACATCCAGAGAATAACTGTGTTTAGAAATCATGATAAAACAAGTACCTTTTTTACACAGTTATTAACATTAGAATTAACATACCCAAGTGTACATGATACAGAACTGGACTTGCAATCTATCAACATTACGGGATATCGATAAATCATATTTTTAATGTTATAAATGTTTTATGCTTTTCAGAATATGATAATGGCAAATCAGGAGCAATTTGCAATATATATATACGGCATGTCATAAAAATAAAAGCAGACGTTTAGGGGGTGACTTTTGAAATGTTAAAATGCTGATAAAGGATGAAATTATATTTTGACAATTAAGCCAGACAAGTCAGGGTATGTTTTTCCAATCAGAGGAATTTATTTCTTCGCCTGAACTCCAGGACATGGAAAGGGCAAATGTAAAGATCCATTAGTGGAATCCCCCAGGTATACGCTGCCACTTAATGACTAGAAAAGCAATCATTAGGAGAGCGAGAGATTGTCTTTGAGAACGACAGGCAAATGGAAGTTCCGACACTGCTTTATGTATCCTATTTTCATTCAAATTGACTTGATAGAAAAGACAGCTTTTAATTATTCTAAATTACAGCACGCTGGGGTAGTTGTTTTATATCCAATTATAAAGTACGCAGATGACTGTTTTCTGTTCCAAAATGCCAGATTTACTTTTTTTAAAAAAAAGTTAACAAATCTTCTTCAACAAACTGGACATGAAAGGGTATGCAATGTATCCTTCAATCATTGTACTTGTGAGGCTTTGATTCCCCTGAAACAAGAGGATCACTGAAATGTACCATATTCTTTCCTGCTCCAATATTCAAAAGGGAAATCAGATTTCTTTTTGGTACGGAGTACAGAAGGGGTAACTTGAAGATATTGAAAGCACACGTAATACACTCTCTCATTTTTCTCATTGAATTTCCAGTATCTTGGGATTCTTTACAACATTCAAAATTGCTGAAGTGTAAAAGAAAAAAATTCAACCCAGTCACCAGATCCAAAATTAGCATTTTATTCAGAACGTTGGGGTCAGAGGTGCATCATTCATATTCTGGTACACAATACAGAGGCAAAGCTGCTGTCAAAGTCTCTTTAGTTTAAAACCTTCCCACCCCCCTTAAACATGTATTAGTAGTGCCACCAGTGTCAGGTTACCCCTGTTTTTTTTATTTTTTTTGGTACAAATTATGTAAAATATTTGTGCTAAGAATTGTTTTACCCTCCCAAATCAATAATAATAAAAAAAAAAACAATTTGTGAATTCATTCTACAGTTTGATTGATCAAAATTGTGTTTTAACCTGTTTTGTAAATACTTTATCCATAACGAAAGATATAAACATGCAAAACCTGATTCATAGTCCAAATAATACATACACATGTTCTGAAGCTTTTAAACTTCTTTATAGACTATGCTGATAAAACATTATGTACACATACGGTTTTTACAGTGAAGTGAAAAAAGACCCAAACAAAAAATTGTACATTGATTAAGACCAAAATGTGCCTATAATCTATATCATGTGGAAAAGGAAAAAAAAATCAATCCTGCTACAGAAAAGCCAAATATTCTAAAAATTGGTGATATGATAGCTCCCTTCATCTGCATCCAACTGCAAATAACTGGAGAATTTCAATGAAAAACTCTAACTTCTAGAACTAGATATAATGCACTGTACATGTCACTCACATGTTCTGTTTTCAGCTAATAAAATAACTCTAAAGAAATGTCTTCTCTATTTCAGATTTGAACGAAAGCAACGCAGTGTAAAAAAAAAAAAAAAGTGATGAAGGATATTTTGATTACTTATGCCACCCCACCCACAACATACCTTGTCTTTTCACCCTTTCAGGAATCAGTACCATTAAAGCGTTGAACATAAAACTAAATCCGATCTGAAAAAGGTACAAAAAGGCACATAAAATCCCAGTGCTTCTGTACTGTAAAATTCAAGTGTAACTGAGCTCAATCAATTTTTTTTCCAAACAATATTGGATTACTGATATTCCCACTGAGCCCAAATTGGTTTGCAGCCTATGCCAAAGCCTTCAATCAAGCACTTGTGCTAGTAGACTACAAAGTTAAAGCCAAGCTTCTTTATGCTTTTTGGGAATATCAGTTCAAATGTTTGTTCTTGTCCACAAAAATAAAAGTTCAGTTTGAAGTTCAGTCATCTCCTCCACCATACATGTCGGCAAGTTTCTTGAAGCGAGGGCCCCAGTCATTTAGGTAATCATAATCTTGCTCTCCTCCACTACTTGATGAATTCAAGGAGCTTAGTGATCCAGCAGTAGAGCCGCTACCTTCATAATCAAAAACTAAAAGAGAGTCATAGGGTGGGGCGGTGGGATCATTGTCTGCTGCTTTCAGTCCCTAAAAAAAAGAAAAAAGTGAAGAAACATATTGAGATAAATAATTACAAAAAAAGGCTATTAGCATCAGGGGAGGGCTTGTGCCTTTTGGTCTAGGGGCAACTAAATCCAAGTGCTGTACCTTATAATGCTACGTGCCCCCATCTCCCATTACAACAGGGTCATGTAATACTGAACTCTCATCTCCCATAGTGACTGGCCCACTTGCACTGGGCTAATACATTTAGACCAACTGGATCCACTTAGGTCTATTCCATGCCATGTCCTAGCATGTCTGGACAATGATACACACATTTATTGATTTTTAACAGGTTTACACCAACTCTGAGTTTAATACATAGGTAATATTATAAATGAGAACAGGCATAGATTTGATATTGCAAAGACCATGAAAACCATACGATATACATTTCATAAAAATGAATAAGAATAAGCAATATGGATCACTCCTAGGAGAAACGTGTCAGTAAAAAGCGGATAGGATAGTGAATATTTGGATATAAAAGCTGTTATGCAGGGCAGAAATGTTTATATAAGACCATGAAACCATTTTGACTATGTTTCCCCTGTGTTCTTTTGCTACCTCCATTATTCCTCTCTTTCTCTGTAAAGCAAGTGGAAGAATGTTTTCATTGAACCGGCATAAAGGCTAAATTTGCTGTCACCTTACTATAGAGTGGAGTGAGATGACTAGAGGGCTAAATATTAAGGAAATATATGTGTTCTTTTACTGAGACATAACAAACATAGAGAACAGGCTCTTGTTATGGATCTATTCTATCTTGCAAGAGCTTGGGTGAAAACAACAGTACTTTGTTAGATGAATTCTACAGTAAGTTGACCCCAAGGCAGTGAGAATGATGTTGGATGGCAGATGGTATAGAGGCAAATGAAGCTGTGGGGAGAACCGTAGAAGAACAATGTGTCTAGTTTCTGACGTTATAAGCTAACAAGGTACCATTACGAATTTCAGTGTCACGTTGGTATCTGAACATGTCAGAATTACATTCAAGGTTTTAAAGATGCTAACTCAATTGTTTATAGAAAATGGTGATAACCAATCCACTTTTCCCCCCATTGTAGTCTGTGCAAAGCTTTACTAAAACATGCTCAATCATATCAATCTACCTGTATGTAATCAGAATTCTATTGTTGCCTCCTGTGTCAGTAATAGGGGAATACTGGCTTAGTTTCACTGCATTGTTTTACTGTCTAAACTCGCTAGAATAAGATACGAAATATCAAATTCAAGAACATTACTGGATATGTGGGTCTGTTATGTTAACCTTTAATTTTAAATAAAAGGTGCTGTTCTACCTATCATGCTTAAGTTAGCATGTTTGAAACTAAATGCAGCATTGGAAATATGATTCTAAGCACTGCTAAATGCCCAAGCCAAATTAGTCAATATTTGCTGGAAATACTGTTGTGACCACAGAAAGAAAAGCAGTAACAAACCTAATATGGTTTATATGTTTAGCATATTATTAATTATTATTATTAATGTTTTTATCTCAATGGAACGGCAAACTTCTTTAATGGTGAAACTATGATGTAAAAGGTACTTTCAAATTCATTTGCGAAAGATGATGTGTTGTGGACAGTCATAATTTAAGTGTGTGGTAGATGCATAGATCCACAGACAAAAATAATGAAAAATACTGCTTATATGATCAACCGCTGAATTGTTGCACCAAATAATTAATAGTGAAAATACAGTAAAAGGTATGTATGCACTTTTAGCAGCCCACAGTTATTGAATGTTGCAGCCAGACTCTCCCACCATTTTACTAACACCTCTCCTTTCTGTCAGTCTGCCTGCACGCTTCTGGATTCATTTCAAAATCTTACTTTCAAAGCTCTTCATAGCGGTTGCCCCACTTACATCTCCTCACTCCTCAATTTACTCCTAACTGGTCTCTCTACTCCTCCAATTATCCCCGTCTGTCCTCTTTTCTGATTTCTAATGGCACACTTGCAAAATTTCTCAATGGCTACCCCTATCCTCTGGAATGCCCTTTTCTGCTCTATCAGACTTTTCCCCTGCCTTCTGTCCTTCAAAAGGCAGGGGAAGACCCAATTTTTAAGGACGCTTACGAACTTACTCTTAACACTCTTCCTCCCACGTTCCTTTCCTGCAATACTTATACTAGTGCAGCACTTTTACCTCTTATGTAACACAGCCTAACTCCCTCTAGATTGTCTGTTGTTTCTGCAAGTCATCTTGTTATGTTATATACTAATGTTATGTCCAGTCTACCTTTTGTACAGTGCTGCAGAATCTGATGGCGCTATATAAAACAATAAATATTAATAATAAATAAATAATATCTTGGTCTTTAGCCATTTAGCCTAATAGGTATTCCAGAATGCATAATATTGATTAAAAAGAAGGCAATGTGCAATAGACTGTAAAGATAAATATGCATCATATGTATATATAATTAATATGTATATTTTGGAAAAAAATGTTGTTGCTTCTTTATGTATAATACCAAGGAGATCATACGATTTTATCACTATTCTTCTCTGCACCCCCACCCGCATATCTGCTCTTGGTAAATCCCACTTGTGATGTGACAGCTGTCCTCATGAGGGCAGAGCATTGCATGACATCACTTATGGCCAAGTCAGAGCTACTGGAATAGTCCATTGTATTCATCTCCTGCAGTTTCTTCTACTGTGAGTGGAGCGCTTTCAAACAGCTTTTATTTTCAACGTTCTACAAACGGCATAAATAGTTTCTCATCTCAGAAATCAGATCACGTTGCTGTCTGAATAGTTTCACACGGTTCTTTTGCTGTTGCAGTGTTAACAGAATTGTAAAACGTTACATTGCAAGTTTGATTATCACTCTCTCATTGGTAAATATACTTTGTAGACATAATACAAATCAAATGGTAATTAATATAATGCGGTAAATATTAAAGTATATTTAAATGTAAATGTATGTAAATGTATTTAAATATAAATATAGTGGATACGTGCTAGATTTGTTCTCTCTCTATGTGTGTGTATGTGTATATTTTATGAAGTATCTTGTATGAAGTATATAATATCTTTATAGAACATGTAATTCCTGGGGCCAAAAATATTGATGGACTTATATTGGTGCTCCTAGAGTTGCCTTCTTAAATTATTGGTTATATCTACATTATGTATTGTATCCTTCTGCCGCAGAAAATTCTGAATGTGGAATTAGTTACAGTAGGTTGATTTAATCCTGAAAAAAAAATTCTGAAAAAAAAAAGAATTTTTAAAGATCTGTGATCTCACCGCTAATTACATCTGACATGATGAAAGGGTTGTGGTATTCACATTGACTCTGGCATTCATTGTGCCCTGCAAATTGTGCTCGTGGATCTGCATAACCATCCAATTTAATTTTTGAAAAAGTCATAATTACTCCGTGAAATAGACACATTCCCTCTGTGAATGTGACAGTGAACATTTCAGCGTTATGTCAGGAGTTTTGCACCTCAGTGACAAAAAAGAACAGAAAGAAAGCTTGCAACAAAATGAAGGTAGACATTTGTGTCCTTCACTTATATTGTGTAAAAGAAATACCTTGCGTGCCTGAATAACTTGCAAACTAACACACAAGCTGTTAAAATGCTTCAAAAGACAAGTGTATAAAGCACTTACATAATTGATTTAATTTGGCTGCTCTATACACTAATCCTATTTGAGACAACTCTTGGTAATTATAAAGGTATTGAATTTCAACCATTCGCACCATCTGAAAAGGGTGATACGTGAGGGAAATTAAAATTAACTATTATTAAATTTGTTTTATAAATGAATTTAAGTTACAATGCCAATTATGTGTAAACCAAATGAATCTGTCTTGTGTATTCTTAAACTAATCTTCTAGAAAGGGTTTTTAAATGGACTATACTTAGGCCAAGTCTTTAAAATGAGGATGCTATTTTCATTGTATGAATATTGTCGGAAAACATTTTCAGTGACCAGTTTACATGTTTGTTTTTTTTAATTTTATTTTAGGTGAAGGCTTGAAGATGAAAATATTTAAACATTCTTCTGTCCAAAATAATATTTCTTAACATAGACATAACATTTTCAATTGAGCCCATCTTCCACAGACATATTTGCATAGAGATACTACAACTAATAATAATTTTCATCGAGAAGAAAAATAGATGGCTGAAATGAAACATAATGAGCCACTGTATGCCCTGATTAACCCCTTCAAGTACTGGGAGTTGGGCCACTTTCTTTACTGCAGAAGCCAGGGCAATTTTTGTTGCTTTGCTATAGTTATATACAAGGTACATTTTACCTTTGGAACCACACACAAAGTATATATATATATATATATATATATATATGTATATATATATATATATACACTGAAAAGTCTTTCTGACAACAGAAGGGTTGTTTTATTTTTTGTTTGCTTTTTAGTGAGATATTGTATGTGGTTGGCACTGAAAGGGTTTAAGCTCGCCTATTGATGCATACACTGTGTTTATCCATAAAGCTACAAATGGGAACAGAGAGGATCATTTTTTAACCAGAACTGTTTTTTCTTATCAGTCAGTGTATTCCAATTGTAGATGTTTCGTTCCAAGGAGCCTGAGACTGGTAGAAGCTTGCGGCACAAACTGCATTATCTAATTAACTTTATGTCCTTACGTTCTCTTATTTTGCCTCATCCATCCGTGCAAAGGCTTCTTGAACAAAACCAACAACTATCAACTTAAAAATAAGGCAGGGATGAAACAGAATCATTTAAATTATTTCCTACGCATGGCTTTGCTTAGAAACTGTAGTTATGGTTTACTTTAAAACAAGGCGTTATAATAGAGGATACATGGATCAAAATATCAACTTTTCTATAAGGGTATGTTGCAGACTGCAGTCCAAATAAAGTGTTGGGTAATTATTATTCTATTGTTTTTCTCATCCTTATGTGAAAGATGAACAATTCCTTTTCAACTAATATATTATGAGATAATCTATGGCAGAATGATCTTTCTTGTGGAAGCCAAGCTGATCATTTGGGCTGTTTATAATGCATGTTAGAAACATCGGTGTCCCCAGGGTTTGTGGCATAATACTGGAGCTGGAGGGTTTCCACTCACTGGAGTGGGTACCATAGCCATCCAGACTCAAAAAATTCTATACATTGTACCATAAATAAAATTGTTCACACATTACAAATACACAATTACAGAATATTGATTGGTATTGTACATTAAGATGACATTCTCTACTAGCATGGAGACATACATTTTTTTTACATGCAATGTATGTTTCTTGTAGAATTGGAATAATGGAGCAATGTGTACCCCTTGTTCTCCCACCCAGTTATATGTTGTATACATTAACATACATGACTGTGGAGTCCTTATGTACTGATTTAGTATGATGAAGTAAAGATCTATATCTCCAAATACACACAGACCTCACATTCCCACAAGGGAGCGATATATATGATGTCATTACACTTAAATCTCGTGTGGATTGCAAGATAGCAGAGAAAGCGATCAGCGTGTTACTCTGAGATGGGTGCAGAGCTATAACACACTTTTGAGTAAGGACCTTTTCAACCACCTACTACCTCTGTAACACAAATGCACCGTAGAATATATCATTAATTTAAACAATATAATGTAGTAATGGAATGTACATTTCAAAAATCCACCTTCAAATAGAGCAAAAAACACAATACTACAACATTCACCAGTGAGCAATGGTTTTCATTTATAGACACTGTCAGATTGCTGATTAGATTGTTTCAAAGAATAGATTGGTATAACTATTATACACCAAAGTTTTCTTCCTTCTCATGCTCTTGTTATATATTAAGGTCTGAAAGAACAATTGTTAAGTAAAGATAAATAGCTTTTTAAGTTTACCTCATTAATGAAGTCACCAATATCACCAGGATGGGGAGCAGCTGACCGAACAGGGTACTGAGGTTCTGCGTGGATTGGTCTTTCATCCATACGTCGTATTCCACTTGGTTTGATTGTATCTGGTTCCATGGTATCGGGTTGTTGCAACTGGCTTAAATCGTAGTCCTGGGGGACAAGACAGCGAGAATATTATGCCACGGTGAATGTGGAATTAACATAAACATGGCCTGCTAAATGGAGGCAGGGAACACTAGTCTTCCTAGAAAAAAAACATATTTTAAAAAGCTTACGTTTAAATCTTTTGTTACGAGAAAAATGAGACCAGAAATAATAATAATATTAAAATTCAGTGCACGTAAGGTGTAAATGAAGGTGCCACGACACCTCTGAAGTTCATGACGCAATCGACACCTTTTCTTTTTAAATGTTATAACTCATGATGTGTGAACTAGGAAGCTGTGCTTTGCAGCTTAGGAAGGTAGAATGTAACCCAACATGCCACATTTGGAAGTGAAAATTAGCAAACCTGTAACAAATTGCTGAGAAGGTCACAGATGTTCCTAAATTCAACAGCTCATCTGTACATGGTGCATTTAGGATTGTTTCATTTTGAACAAGTTTTATCTGGATTTTAAGTTCGTAATAGACAGATGGTTTAATTGAGCTTTAAATATTAAGGATGGAGGCACCTTGGACACGGATTTGCTTGTTACTTTCATGTTCACTATTTGCATATGCAGCATGATAAATGAAAAAAAATTCTATATATATACATACGCATCTTTAAAGAACACGCAAAAGCACTCTCCACAGTATATATTCACGCCGATTGCTTTTGTATAAAATCATTCACCGATGGATGCTACCACATAAAAAAAAGGGGCAGCATTTCTCCTCAATGATAAAAAAACGTTAAAACAAGTCATAAGAGGGTGAGAGGTTTACATGTAATGGTAGGAAGTTTTAGTTTACGGAGAGGGTGGTAGATAAAAGAGTGAAGGATTTTAAACACACATGGGATAGGCATTAAGACCTTGAGACCAAGGACTAAGATTTGAGTCTTTACACTAGGAAGTGGAGACTTGATGTGCGGAATGGTTCTTATCTGCAGTCAAATTATGTGTTTCTATGTTTTTGCAGCATACAAGAAATAGAATATTGTATGTTTTAAATCAGTATGAAAAAGTAAGCATTCTCCTGCCATCTTATTGCAGTAACTTGTACTCGTTCCTATCGATGATACAAGTCCTAGTACAAGGCTACCTAAACAAGTATTAATATATAATCTATTCAAAACACACTTCACTCCTGTCTCAGGGACATGCCATGGTACATTTCTTGCCACGATGCATTTAATTAAAATATCTTGTAACAAGGTGGTAATTTTGTTTCACACAGAACTTAATTTGCACACAGCCCTATGTTTTGACAGCTCTATTTTTGGAATCAATCTCTACGTAATTCACTTGTCGATTATTTTCTCTCCAGTAATCCTTCTGCAAGATGACTTTACCAAACAATATGTGGCACTGATAACACTAATCACATTAGACATTAGAGAATCAATTAATCTGAAGATCTCTAGGTTTCAGAAAACAAACCATAGATTTAATTGAGTAACAAATATCACCAGAAGTAACCTAAACTCCTATTTTCGGAAGAAAAACTTCTAGCACAAGGAGGATTTCAGTTCAATGACATTTTTAAAAGAATCAGCCAGGAGCCTCTAATTGGTATGTGCTTTGAAATCTGCAAAGCACACAAAGTATTTGTTGATAATAAACTGTCCTTCTATTAACGTAAATAGCAATATAAAAAATGATAAGGCTCCATTTAATGGTAAATGGGATTATAACCTTTTTTGATGGCAATTTTTCTGTGAGTGCCAGTATTGTGAGCAATCCAATCCTTCTGAATACATTAAACTGACAACAGTAATGGTCTGGAAGCAATTAATGCACAGAGCTGTATCTACCAGCACTTAAGTCATTTCTAAACTTTGGAGATTTAAAAAAATAAAATAAAAAATAAAATGAATGGTCACAGTTTTGCAAGTATATAATATGTAAAAAAATGTAGCTGCTCATTAGGCTCCTTTGCTTAATTAGTTTCTGGAAACCAAGAATATCGCTGTTGTGGCCATCTGCATAAAATAAACTACAGTTATACAAATGGATTATACCCTGGACGTTTACGTTCTTTGTCTGAGACAGACTTGAGAAAGAAAGGTGATTCATGTCTCATCATAATCACTGGTAAAAGAAATTATGGTAGGTCCCTCTGAGTAAGGTGGGATAAGGATGCCTTGGAACTTCTGTAGTTGCACTCCAGTTGCCAAATATCCCAAATTATTATCCTAATAAGTCTGGCTGCTATGTCTTATAGTCTGCAGCCGTGTCTCTAAAGCATTGGCACCTGAACCCTTGTGCCCGTAGATATAATTCAGTGTCCCATTAAAATAACATTCTCTCATCTATGGTTTTCTTATTGATTATTATTAATTGATTTATATAGCACCACCATATGCTTCAAAGCAGTACAATGGGAGGTCTTACACGTCTATGGTTGTTACTGATTATATTGCAGCATCTCCTATGGCTTCACCTGAGAAAAAACATAGTATTTTTGTCCCCCAGGTGTGCAATTTAACCTGATGAAAACCAGAAACCCACATCAGACGAGACAATCCCTTAATTAATGTAATGTTTCTGGAAAATCCACAATGTCAAAAAAAAACAAAAACGTGTCCTACTTCTACCTTTTCACTTGCACACACATAATGAGATGGGACTGACATACCCGCAGAGGCAATATATAAATATGTTCAGTACTAGCATATGCAATAGTAACATGCTGTGCGCAGTGGGTAATTAGTAAATGTCCAGGGCAATGCTGTCATGGGCCTCAAAAACAATGGTACCGGCAGATGTTCACAACAATCCTCTGAAGAGAAACATTTCTCTGGAGCTTCATACTCTGCAGCACGATCCTGAGGGGTATGCTAAGGTAAGGTGGTTGTGTTCTGGTGGCTCGGTGTAATCAAATGTTAGAAGAAGCGATCATTTTATTATTTTTTATTTTACCTTTAAGTCCATTAAACCAGTGGAACTTTCTACAAAACAGATCATTATCAGTCAGTGAAAATGAACTGGGTGCTGTATCTGGAACCAGAAGTGGCAATGACTCTAGTGCTACAAGCTACAAAAATATTATGGCACATGCATCACTGAACATTTGTTTCTATTACTTTAGTGATACAGTGGCAAATGTAAGATAAACCATTCAAATGTTTAATGAAGAATCACGCTTGTAGGCATTAAAAAAAAATGGAAGTTCAGTAATGTCTTCTTGCCACTTAGGAAAAAATGTGTGTCTTGCATGGCAAGCAGGAACTCTTGAGATAGATAAAGTGTAATAATATTACCTGGTCTTCTTCTCCACCTCCTTCTTCATCATACTTCAAAATGTTGTCTCTGACATCATCTTCTGGGTCAATAAGAAGCTGTTTGGCCTGGCGCTCTTTGTCGCGACGCTTCATCCATACCACAAACATCAAAACTAATGCTGTAGAATGAATAAACAAACAATAAAAAGGTTATGGAAGAAATGAACACATTGATAGTTAAATTAATTTATTTACAGGTTGCAGTTTGCTTAAGCACCAGCAGAATCGTTAATGCAGTACAAAGGAAGACTAATAGTAATGTGATATTTGGCTTGGGCCCATAATGGAATTTTCACCCAATTATTTCCAAATCTGGCTTTAAACATATCTGATTTCCCTGGTAGGCAAATTAAGTAAGGCAATTATTTTAACTAAAGCTTTAAAATATTAATACACTTTAACTTGAACAAGTAAATCAATTTGCTTTCCACATCATGTTATTCTACAAAACAATTCTGTTTTACATAGCCTTTTAATATGGACTCTCTAAAATGTGTCTTTTAAATGCCGTAACTCAGCTCTTACGGTTATGAATGTAAATGTGTTTTCCTTGTTTGTTTCTGTTTTATAAAATCAGTGCTTTGCTAAATGGCACTTGTAGATTTAACACTATGTGTCAATTATTTCATTCCAGCAAAAACATTTGTTTATTGTTCATCAGTAAACTAATCCTTATTGTCAGACAACGTTAATTGGCACTACCTTTCAGCTTATTTGTTACTATCACCAATGATGTATGAAACCCTCCTAAGAGAACTAAGAGAGATCTGGGCTACTAGTGGCAGTCGAGTCCAGTAAAAACGCTAGTTTTGTCTATATCCTTACTGGAATATTACTGAGTGTTCCTAAAATCTTGAAGATTTAATTGCCAACAAGGACTAATTTTTGAACAGCCATGCTAGAGGATAGTATAATAGTCCATGGACAGCTAAGACTAGCCATTTGGAGGCTACACTCAAGGCTTGACATGACTTGAGATGGCACTAGGTCCCCAGTGCATGCCTCAGAATCACACCTCTGCTTTAATAAGAACCAGAAGGCTCCAGAAAAGTTTTTTGCCCTAGGAATGGTAATTTCATTACAGGTAACACTGAGTAGAAGATGTAATAAAATTGCAGCGTCTGAAGCTAAATGAATAAACAAATGCAACCCTGGAATTTTTGACAGCACAGTGTGCAGAGGCAGCATTTCTGACACCCACAGGCCACAAGACATTATATCATAGCAAAAATGATTCTTCTTTATGATAGAGCATTTTGCAATATATATAGACATATATATATATATATATATATATATATATATATATATATACACACATAACCATTTACTGCCATGGAGCATGAGATATTTAGAATATTATATGCTATGTTTAAATTGTGTTGAAGAAAATATTTTTACTTCTTGCTGGTAGACAGCACTTATCATAATTAATAATAATTACGTTTAAATATTTTTCCTTACAAAGTCTAATGAATGCACCTACAACCTCAACCATCTATGTGTTTGCCATACATCAGTTTAGTATCGATCAGTATTACTATACAATTAGTTAATGTAATCTCTTGTATAATTAATTTTAAAACACTCTCAGAAATTTGTCCTATTTTGCCATTAGTGCTCAAAGCACAGAAAACCACAGGGGTAAATGGTGGAGAGACAATGTCTAAAGCGGCTATTATTAAGTGAATATCTAGTTGTAAGTCCACGAGAGTTTAAGGCTACCTTACCTTGCAGTCAAAACTACCTTGCACAATCTATCAATCTATCTTTCTTTTAATATTTGTTGTTGTATTTGATTAGATATATGTCTTTCCCATCAGAGTTGCACTGAGATAAAAAAATAACTATAACTATAACTTACTAAGCAAAATTATGATGCAAAGAAGAATTGCAATGATGGCTCCTGTGCCAAGACCAGTTCCAACTATTGGAGCCACGCCGCTGCAGTATCCGTTCATGTCGCAAGAGCAAACTTTAACGCGTAGGAAGGAGGTGTTTGACATGGCAGGATTTCCGGAATCTGTGATCTGTATCGGAATGTTATAGATGCCATCATCAAGTGATCCAATCTTCAAACTGAGCTGAGCATGGTCACCTGGGGAAGCAGATATCTTTTAGCAACAAGACTTTGTAACATAAATGAGCATTGTAGACGTGCATTCCTGATACTGTCTCAACTAAATATGTTTAAAAGTATTGTGCCGTGCACATTCACCAGGTCACTATTATACCTAATGTCACGTCCAAATAAAGAAATGAACCAAAACAATAGGCTATTTTAAGGATACAAAATGTTGAACACTTGTCGTTCATGCAGCTGTCACCGTAGGTAAAAGAGATAAAAGTCTATCATAAATATCTATTAATGCCAGGTTATAAGTGATTGCTTGATTAACAACAATTCCCTCAGTCTCACATTCTTATGCTCCAAGGAGATATTCAGATTCATCATATAACAAGGAGCTGTGAGTAATCTGTTTATTTCATTTTTCAGCTGGTACATTTAGAAGGCTAAAAATTAGCAGATGTCTTCCCCTAGGCTGAGGATATCTTCTATTTTATTTCATAAGTTATACAACTAAGCCTTCATGTTGTAAAGCGCTGGTAGGTATGCTAGCACTTGATAACTAAGCCACTACTAATAATAATAATTAACGGCACTATACCCAGAAATCTGCTTATTTACCGTTAATGCGCGTGATTGTCCAGTTCTTTTTGATATCCATAGGGCTGTAAGGTAGTTCAAAAATAAAAGGTCCTGCATTGGGACTTATGTCAGCGTCAACAGCCGTAATGTTAATTGCATTCGGGTCTGGCCTTTCACAGATCTCCACTTCTCGAGGGAAAACATGAGGCGCATTATCATTTACATCCAGTAAATAAATTTGTAATGTGCCAGTGCCACTCATTGGAGGAATGCCTGAAAAAAGCAAAAAAAACTGTTTAAAAAAAAAATCAAAGAGGATCAGCAGATTTAATTATCATCATAATTCTAGTTGGACTATATGATCCATTAATAAACGGGGCCTTCTCACATTATTCGGAATTTTGAAATGATTATTTCAAAGCCGAATCATCTAGTATGTCAT
This sequence comes from Spea multiplicata, assembly GCA_009364415.1. NCBI lineage: Eukaryota > Metazoa > Chordata > Amphibia > Anura > Pelobatidae > Spea > Spea multiplicata. The sequence continues at coordinate 30,297,338 of VKOC01000006.1, forward strand.
TACAAAATATGCGGTGGGTTTCGGATACATATGCATTTGAAAACATTTGTGAAGTGTCATATAATATATTCTTTTGTCTATTTTGTGTATTTAGAAGGTATTCTTATGAAATTATTATTTTGAGAGTGAGGCACACATCCGTTCTAAAGAAAAAAATATGATAACAAATTAAACAAAGATTTAAAGACAGATTAACAAGCTCTTTAATTAGAGGTATTATACGCAAGTAGTAAGGTCTTTGATTACCATGGAAACGGTACAAAATCTTATTCTTCTTTGAATAAAGTTGCATATATATATATATATAATATATATATATATAACCATTAAAAAAGTGACTCAACCGGCTATATATATATATATATATATATATATATATATATATATACACATTTTTAACATCTACCCTAGAATGTGACAGTTTATGAATGACAGTGAAAAATAGTAGCATCTTGTTTGTGAAATATCTATATTCGATTTTCTTGCCTGAAAAGTCATTTATTTAGATTATGCACAACTCTCAAAAGCTTCAAGGCTCCACATAGTGACAGTCTGTGTGATTTTTTACAGGGGTCATGCTCTGACAGTGGCCATAAAACTATAAATCATCTATGGTAATTTCATTACGTAAAGCTTATCTGTACCAATACATACCACTGTCTGTAGCCAGGAACGTAGCATTGTACATATTGTTTTTCACATACATGGATTCTCTGTCCAGAATAGCCATAGTGGTTATCTGTCCATTTATAGGATCGATTTTAAGCCAGTTACCAGGATCAGACAGCTTTGAATACCTAATTCAACGAAAAAATACGATGACATATATTAAAAATACATACTTAATTGTCTATACTTATCTGTCAATGTAGACCAAGGCAACACTGTTCCAGGTTGCAAACATTAAGTGTTAAAGTCCAGTGTATTCACTGCAGGTCATGTTGCAGAATAATTACTAATTACCTGTATTGTTTGCTAAAGTCTTAATCAGTACATTTCAGATGAATAAATGAAGAACATTATCATGAATTTATTTGGAAAGTAGACATTTATACTGTGCCATTGTGCCATCATCAGTGACAAAGCATGCTTCACCATATTGAAACATCTATCTTTCTAGATCTATCTTTTCTATCTATCATCTATCTATCTGTATGTTTATGTGGCCACCTAATTGAAATAAATCGGTAGATACCTGTTTTACACTGTATTGTGGAAGCAGTACTGAACATTTTCATAACATAACTGTTTGACATTTTAACACCTGCGAGAATTGTGACCAAGAGGAAAACGGCACTTCTGCAGTAAGCATTTCTATACAAGATGTCTTTTAGAAACAAAAATAACCAGGATATGGTGTTCATTGACCAGTTCCATCCACAGATAGGCTAGTAAAATACAATAATTCCCCAAAACACTGGAGCAAGTATCGCCAAGCTTAGAAAAGGGAAAAAACAAACTCCTTAAAATATCCATTGGGTTTGGTGGTACTTGCATTGAAGTTCACAGATGAAAGGTCTGAGTTGTAACAGAATATTAGAGACAAGTAGGTTTGCTTTCATCAGAAAGAAGCTCGCTTCAAGTGGATGTAATTCTTTTGTATGTAGTCTTTTTACAAATGATCATTCAGGAAATGTTTGGACTACAAAAGGGACAGTAGGTCATGCCTGGAAAATTGAGGAAAGGCTAATGTTTCCAAAAAGGATATGGATATAGCTGAACTGATCCCAGAGAAAATGCTTCAGTTTGTGATATACTTTAAATACATACATCATACTCATAGGATCAGTAAGATCAAGCACACTTTTAAGACATCAAATGTTTCTTTTTTAGTTTTGCGAAAGCTAATTTGATGCTGTATTTTATTTTTTAATTATATGCACTTCAGGTTAGTATTTACAACAAGTAAAGAACAAAGACCATCAAGTATGTTTTATTTTCTTTCTTTACCACTTTTTGGTAGCATGATTTGCCTAAAACCGTAAAACTGACTTGAGAGAAAGTCATGAAAAGCACTTTTCTCATGGCCGATCTGATGTTCATAGGGAGTGTGAGTCCCTCTTGAGAGCAGGGCATGGGTGTCTACCACAATCTGGCCTATGTAAGGAACAATTCTACCTGCACTACCACAAACAAAATAATTCTATCAGTGTTTACCTAATTGTCTGTTTCATGTATCGGTCTGGATCCTGCGCAGTAAAAACTGTCAACTTGTTTCCAGGTAGCAGGCCTTCTTCTTGACGTAGAATATTGGGATTTGGAATAAAATAAGGGCTCTCATTCACATCAATGATTGTAATAATGACTGTCGCTGTTGATGCAGGAGGCTGATGAATACCTTTGAGTAAAGGAACTTGATTTTCAGCAACTACTGTCAGCGAAACCTTCACCATGCTTTCATAGTCAATAGGCTGAAAAACAGGAAAAAATTATTACATGGTACAGAATTTCAAGTATACTTCCACAGTATGTACAACATATTTTCCAAGAATAATAGGTACTGTTATATAGCACTGGCCTTCTCTAGACCATATTTCTAGTTCTATCAAATACTTTTACAAAGACAAAACAAACTTACTTTCACTACAGTGACTAAACCATCGTTGGTGTTTGGGTCAGTCTTAATGATGAATTTCCCATTAGGATCTCCATGGATTATTTTATATACGGCATTCCATGCACCAGTGTGCGGCTGATCCATATCCGTAACCGTTAAGTTTGCTACCACAATATCAACTCTATTTTCAGGCAGGTCACCATGAAACTGGAAGAGAGAAAAGAAAACAACAGATCTGTATGAATATTGACACAGACGGCCCCGTGCAGTTAAAACTGACACAGTATATAAACACATACCAGGGTGATACACTAAATGCTCAATGATAATCACCATGGAAAAGAGTATTAATTGACTGCCTCTGCATAGTATAGTCATAGACGCTTATCTGCTCAGAACACTGCATTGTCTGTGCCTAATGCCTCACTTATCGCATTCGGCACAGTATTAACTTGCAGGTAATGCACTGTTTTGCTGAGATTATTATGCGTAATAATGCAGAGTGAAAAAAAAGTACCAACCATCACAAATGTTTCAATAAGTCATGAAATGAGCCACCATTTCAGATCATTTATTAATGTTGTGCGCAGAATATAAACATCTAAGAGTTTAAGATGAAAGAAACACCCGTGAAAACAAAGTGATGCACGCTGAGTTTCAATTTTCTGAAGCTGACGCTTTTAGAACAAACAATACTTTTTCTGCACAGGGTGGACTGCCAAAATGTAGCGGTATGAGCTCTGACACAATATTTGCATATATCACATTATATATATATATATATACATTTATTTTTAAAAGTCTAAATTACAACTCTTAAGATTATGCGCACTGAATGGGGATGCGTTTCCATGTTTTACATTCAAGATCCACTTTGAAAACTGACAATGTGCAATTTGAGCAGTATGATGTATGCTGGAAAATGTACAGTTGGGAGAAAACGTAAGTGAGACAAGAGAAAAGAGAGAATGTAGAGCAGAAATAGATAGAGGATAGGAAAAAAAGATGGAAAAAAGGAGATGAGAGAAAGGAAGGAGAAATAAATTATTCATGGTCATTTGCGTTATTTTGGTTCACAAACTTGTCTTACATATGTACATGGAATTGAATTTTAAGTTTAGCAGCCTAAAAAGACATTTCTACACAAAAGCTGTTTGTTTCATCTAATTGAAATGTAATAGCGGAATATTAATCTGTTTTGAAGCAGTTTAAACCTTAAATAACAACATACTGCTTGGGGGCAGTTATTTCATATTTCAGTGATCTATATTTCAGTGACTCTCTATTAATAAATACATTTTACATTAATCTTGAAATTCATTTAGCACTTTAGTGATGCTATTTAGTGCTAAATGTTCACAAACTGTTTTCATTTTAAACCAGTTTTAGAAACCGTTTTTGTATATACATTGGAATGGTATTAATTACAATTTGTTAATGTGATGTAAGTGTTAAATTGTATTTCTCTATAAATAATTTAATCCCTAGTATGAGGAAATTAAACTCCTTAGCAGTTTTGTTTTTTAAATTGCTTTTTATCTACATGATCTCATCTGCTATTGAAGAAAATGTGGTGGTTTCTCAGGGATATCACTGGGCAAAGACCCAACGAGACGTTACATAGTTACATACATAGGCTGAAAAAAGACAATCGTCCATCACGTGATAATAACAACACAATCACTTGTATGAGTGTAGGAAGAGTGGTACCCATGTGGACCGAGCCACCACCTTGCTCACTAATGGACAACATCAGCACCCAAGTTTTGTTTTGGGACTGCAGCCATGAATGAGCGTGTAAGACATTGTCCACACTTAACCAAACAGTTGCTCACATGTTATGTCTTTTTCACTCAAAAAAACACTGGATTATACAGAACAAATTGACCTTTTATTGACTTGCAAACATGATTTCCTTGTTTTTTTTACAGTATACAAAAACACATAACCTTAAGAATTATGTTACATGTCCATAAAATGGAGCATAAAAGCAATTTCTTCTGGCTGTGTAAAACTCCCGACAGATATACCGTCTTAAAATTCTAAACATGAGTGAAGGTAAATGCGGAAAAGCTGGTTATTGCGTTTAACAGCTGAGAGAGGTTTCAAGAGGACAGAAGATAAGCATTTGTTATATAATGAATAAACCACGACAAACACTCTGTATCTGTCTAACTTTATATGGGAAGACCAGATAGCCCAAATGGTTCTTAACTAACAACCAAGTAGATGGCCCAATGTGTAGGACTATACAGGTGTTAGCTATGAGGAAAATACATTTTCAATACTTTGCATCAGAAATGCTCTTTATAAATAACTCCCATGTTTCTATGCGTTTATACCGAAAATATCATTAGCTGTTCTCTCAAAGGTAACAGTCCCTAAAGGCACCATTTCACTTATGTAAAGTGTTAATTGGGTGCTTGAAAAAATATGCATTTTAAAAAAAAAACCCTCATATTAAACACATAAAAACCAACATAAAAAAACTATTATGCAGCTTATTTTGCTACAATGTTTATAAGCAGCCTCTCCTCTAGTCACATAAATTCAGACTAGAATCAGCCATTTCCTGAGAAAATATGAAATCTGGCATGATTAAAAAAATTCGGGGATTTACCTGAGCTAATCTAGTAAGCATATTACAAAAAGCTAAATAAAATTATATTAAATAGGATCTCGCAAGGGTTTTTGTTTCTATATGTGGCACATGCATGTTGTGTGCTAAGTAGTTTTTGAAGTACTTGTAGTAGAAGAGAAGAAAAGTAAATGTAAAGTTTTGCATGGATGATCTTAAACTCCTGTTTTTCCCAATGTGATTTACATGCAACATTACCAGTGTCAGCTACAAATCTGTTTTACATTTCCTAGCCGGACTTTGGACTTAAAGGGTCGGTGTACCCAGAAGTTCTGTACATAGCCAGAGTATTGTAGCAAATAGAGGCATATTTTCCTATTTTTGCGACGATTGTGTGAGGACATTTACACGCCATCTGCAGCATCATTTATTTATATGATGACATCACTCGCTGCATCATTTGTGACGCAAACGGTGCCAATCTCCCAGGTTGCAAAAACTAGCTTCTCAAATGGCAGAGCTATATGGGTAGGTGAGCACTCACAGAAAACATGGAAACAAATTATAAAATTACTACTTATGTGGCAAATATTACATATTTATTCCTTACGACTACAGGTCAATAACAAACTTATGGGACATTATGGTGGAAGTTTCCCTTTACGTAGAACACTTTAAATGAATCCAAGCTCTTGTTACAGAAAGCTTTCCGCAGGCACTTCTCTCTCTTTTTTTTAACAAATTATCTGTTGTTCTGACAGCAACAAGAAGATAATATTTCTTACCTCCTCTATCAAGTATCTCACAAGCACCTTATAGTGATGCTTGGCTCTGGAATATGTCTGATGGTTTCAACAGGTAGTTTTAGGTCTAAGCTTCAACTCAACAACCTACTGGATCTGCTGATCTTGCTCCAGAGGTGACCTCTGGCAAGCTGCCAAACGGATACTTTGAATGCACCTGTAGTTTTGTGCCAAAGACAGTACCAGTGAAGCTACTGATCTGTATAACAGTATGGCGGGAAACTAGGAGAGCAGATGTAAGGCTTTCTGCATTCTGTGAATCTGCAGAAGAAGGTACTTATTTAATTTAAAGGCGCAGAGTAACTGAAATTATTTAATAATCATATTTTCTACTACCAAACAATTTCTACCAACTATGTCAATGGATCTATTCCATGTATGCATTATTTTGTGCTGTGATATATATATATATATATATATATATATATATATACTTATATGACATATACTTAATAATTTTAGTCAGAAGGTTTAGTCACATATATATATGTATATATAGTTTTAGTCACATACATTGTGATATATATATAAAATATATATATATATATATATATATGACTAAACTTTCTGACTAAAATTATCAGTTAAGTATATGTCACCATTGTTTCCTCAGCATACTGGGGCATATATAATGAATTGCTAAGAAGAAGGTTCTTCTGGACCAAATCAAAGTTGATAGCTTTTATTGGGCTAATGTAAAAAATGGTTTAGCGTTATATTAACATTCAGGACCTCAGACACCTCTTCTGGTGAATTCCATCTGAAGAAAAGACTGAAAGCTTATGTAACTTTACATCTTTTTCTATCTACGTTGGCCCAAAAAGGCATCACCTTTAGCTAAAGACTATATTTTCTCTTGAACTAATATGACAATATCCATTTTTCTTACTATGTGCATTTTCGGCTTGAAAATTCCAAATACAATTCAGGTTAAAAAGCCAGTGACGTATAAAGGCAGATATAATAACCCTCTTTGAGAGACCTAACCGTACTTCTAACACAGAGGTGGATGAAAGCAGATTGTGTTGTAAGATCAAACATGCACATCTTAGCTGCTTAAATGGAGGTGACCCTGAAGAGGACCAGCTGTGGATGCTTTTGAATGTGAGAGCAGAAAACAAGTTTGAAAGCGGAGGTAAGAGAAGGTAGGCTCCCGTCCGTCTCCTTCAGTTTGGCTGCCTCAGAGATCAGACAGATTAGATGTGGTTTATTGATTGAGGGATTCTTCTTTTATTAAAGACAAAAAAAAGCAAGACTCGCATGGGAGCTCAATGTCTATTCCAGTCTGTAAAACATTACGGGCGGTGAAGTGGGGGGACGTGCACTTAATACGCACGAGGGAGGTGAATATGACAGGTATTTTGCAAACATATGGGAAGAGGGATATCGCTTTTGCTAATTCGATTTAATGTGAATAGACAGCCGGAGGAGCCACCTAAAGATAATTCAATACATTTCTTTTGTAAATGAGATTCACAAAAAGCGCTGGCTTTTCTAAAGTATATTTCATCCTGTAATCAATATACTTTAAAGCAGATTTCAGGCTAATTAGTCTTGGATTCCAGAAGCTCAATTCAAAAAATATAGTGTTTGCCAGAAGCCACACAGAAGTCGAAATAACTACATTAATTAAAGGGTATATCTAGATAGATATATTGTATCTAGACAAAAGATATATGGATTGACCGATGGATAAATAAGAGAAATAGATTGATCGAGATACAGTACAATTCAGTTGCTTGTCAGAATATCCTTCCTTGCTCGATGCTACTGTTGGAGACAGAAATGTGATATTCACTCACAAATGATGCCTGTCTCGCTGTAAGTATCACATAATAGGTTCTATCTAATGTTAACGCACGATCCAAGCTAGATGCTTGCAAAGCAACCAATTGAAAGTGTACATGTACATTAGGGATGCTAAGGTTCCCTAGCATAACAGCCCTGGCGTCAGTCTTCAGATCACATAAATCTAATTTTTCTGTGTTCAATTTGCTTCACGGGGGGTACAGTAACTTCAACTAAAGTCTGCTGCCTCAGTGGACCTGTGGAAAGTTAATGTATAATAATACTTATATAAAAATATACAAGTATAACTGTATTTGCCCTGCGATAATACAGTACCCTAATGCATGGAATGCTACATTTAAAACTAGAATATATATATATATATTATTTTTTTTTTTTTGTGGGAACGTCGCTTTAAACAAATATGGTTTATGGAGTTATCATTCACTGGAGGCATATTGTCCAGTGACCTCTCCAAGACTCAACATTGGAAAAAATGCTTTGTTTTGCTCAGAGATGTTTGCAGTAAGAGCTATGATTGTTTTGGGGCACTGGCAAATGAACAAATAAGAATGGATTTGCTGTCATAAAATAGTGGACTTACCACTGTGATGGCACAGCACAAAGCTGCAGATTCAAGAAACATTTAACGACCATCATAAAAGTGCACTGGTAAAATGAACATTAAGAGAGCAGGTAGATCTAACCCTTTTCTCTGGGTCTTCTTTGCCCAGACTTGAGAAGGCTGGAAGAATTTCAACATAATGCTCTCTGAAGGCATGCCTCCTCCACAGGCTGCAGGTAATGAGCGATATTAACACATATTAATATTCGATAATGAAAATTGTTGCCAACAAATTTCATTATCGATTAGTTGAATCGATTTTTATCGATTATAAAATGAGGGTTTTTTCAGAGCAAACGCTCTGAAGAATAGCCCTTGTTTTATAATCTGTTTGTGACTCACAGCAGTCCCTGCCAATTGGCTACAAGGAGGGACAGGGAGAAAGAAAGGGGTGGGGCCAATCGGCAGTGACTTCAGGGAGGGACAGAGAGAAAGGGCGTCCATTTACATTTACTCCCAACACTATTACCAAGCAGCTACGAGTACAGACACACAGATTACTGTTTCACCATCCTTCCGTTTCTTTCTTTTTAAAAATGATATATGATACCTATCCTATGGGTATACCTGATATACCTAATATCTCTTTACGTATGGCACGTGAGGTACTTTGACTTTTTGCAGTTTCTCACCCAAACCCCAAATTACTACATTGGAACCCAATATAAAGTATTTTCTGTTTTTCTGCTTTTATTATTTATTGTAAAAAAAAAAAGACATTAAAAAAACATAATTTCCCCAAATATCTCTCTTGTATTTAAGCATGATTTCCTATCACTCTCCTGTAAAATAAATAAGCAAGCAAGGTACTAATGTATATATAATTTATTTCTTTTTTCTTTGGTAATGCAAAGTTTCATTAAAAAACACCTAATAAGAAGAATCAGATTAAATCAGATGGTATGTATACCTAATCTCAAATTGTACTTACAGTTGCGGCTGTGAAGAGAGGAGCGTTGTCATTGATATCTGTCACCGAAATGACGGCGGTCGCTGTATTTGAGAGACCATATGTTGGGTTTCCTTCCATGTCTGTAGCTTGAATTATTAACGTATAGCGTTGTACTTTCTAGAAGACAAAATTGCATCAATATTTGTTTAGGGACATACACAAGACTACAGAACAGCAGTACATTTTAGTTAAATGAGGCATTATCCAGTTCAGCTCTGGTGTTAAGAGACAGACATATCACATAGAAACAGTTTGAAAGCAGATAAGAAACATCATGCCCTTCTATTCTATCATAATCCTCATAAAATCATGATCCTTAATTTCTCTGCTACAGATAAAATATGTATATTAACTACTTTAATATGCGTTCATTGTTGGTGGGGCACAGGCTAATATTAATTGGCACTAAAACTTGTGACTGATGAAGGACATTTGTAAAGGACACAACAAGAACTTAAATAGCACTTTTCAGGAATTACAAAAGTGATAACCTACAAATTTTAGGTTTGCCGATTAAGCAACTTCCAATTAAAATTACACTGTGTCGAGCAACTTTCCTAAATTAGCCATTTTTATAGGATAATATTCTAGCCAGCATTTCTGAAAACAGCCTTCTAGTTACAGGCATTCGGGAAAGGAATATAGCAGATGCATTTCTGAGATCTGTCTGCAACCATATAAAAGTATCAGCTGCAATCAATACATTTTTTTAATCTGCATTAATATTAATGTACTTTTTAGGAAGAAAGTTTTTTTTAATGCTTAGCCTCAACATGCAAGACTCTAATGACTATAATCATGGGGTGAAAAGTGAAGGTGGAAAGAAGACAATGGAGAAATGAAATAATATAATAATAAAGATCAGGGGCGTAACTAGA
>VKOC01000006.1:30311124-30365619 GCA_009364415.1 Spea multiplicata
TGTATGTGTGGGGATTGGAATATGTGTGGATTGGTAAATGTGTGGATTGGTAAGTGTGAGAGTGATGGGTGTTATGCTGTACATTTCCAATGAATTTTTCATTATATAATTATGCTCTAAAGTACATCATAACTCCCATCACTCTATACTGTTCCATACAGTGGCAGAGCTGGGAGACAGAGGCCTTGCACCCTCACCGCAGGACTCCTGAAAGGTAAGTGAACTTCAAAGAGGGAGAGGGTAGATAGTTAGGAGGGGGTAGATAGGGAGAATGGAGTGAGACGGGGTACATAGGGCAATCATACTCCTATCATGCCAAGTAGTCTACGAGTACATCCTGGAATCTGCGGGCATGATAAGAATGTGATTGCTGTTAATCATATATATATATAAATATTGTTATTTAATTGTTTTGTTATGTGTTATGGTGTGTGGGGGGGTCATATTCGGTTTCGGCCAGGTAAATGCTGCACTTTTGGTTTCAGTCCAGAATTCGTTTCGGTGCATCCCTACTACTAAGCCAGACAATGAAGTGGTAGGCCTACACCACATCAATGTTTGGCGTAGTATATAGTGATTGGGGTTTTGTTACAAGTTTTGATTCCTTTCTTTTTTTGGGATGGGGGGGGGGCGCCAGACGAGTAGTCCGCACAGGGCGCCAGAACACCTAAGGCTGGCTCTGATTGTAACTTATCAATGTAGCTATTAGAAAGGTCCTGTGAGTTTCCTCTCCAAGAAAGCATGTATTGATCCTCTATAATGCATAGCTGGGATTTCTATGCATTATGAAGGGCCAACCCAGTCGTTCCTAGAGAAGAAACTCACCAAGTTCACCCAGGAATAATGCCCAATTAATAAATGAAATGTTTCATACCACCTCAACTCACATAGACTCAGTGTTTTAATAAAGGAAGTCCACAGGATGACGTAATAATACTTAACAATAGAAAGAATAGGTTTTGCACTCAAAAATTGCCTTTTAAAACAGTTAACTATGACCTCAGATTGGCTTTACTATATTTTTAAAGATAATCTGTCACTTTCCCAGTTCTGTCACTTTATTTCAGTACACTAAACAAACCTAGGTAATGATGATGTGAGTTTAAAATTAATATATATTTTCTGCAACCCACCTTACTGGAGGAGCATCTTAACTTCCTACATTTAAATTCCATCTCGCTCATGTACTCCTCCTTTTCATTAAATGAATACCTTTGTTTTAAGGATATTTTTACATACATAACGCACTAAAAATGGGGGGTTAGATCCTGTCTATTTCATATTTATTTTCAGTAGAACGGCATGTTTTACCCCATATCTTAAATTATATAGATAAACGGTTAGGAAAAATAAAAGTATTCTTGGAACCTAGGCCAATCCAACATGTGAATGAGCTAAGCTGTGCTGGCAATGCATGGTTATAGTGGTTGATGCTTTATACCTGACCCACGGGATGGACACTGAACTAAGGGACAACCTCACCTAAGGGTCTGCAATAAACACACTCTTCTACTAGGCAAACGCTTCAACATAAATGAGGCCTTGTGCAATGTGATATTAACAATATCAGATTAAAACTTGTGAGTTCTATGGTAATTGAAAATCATTCAAACTACCTAGTCTGATGATTTCCTAATTATCTCAAAACATGTTTAATTATCTCCTTCCATACTTACAGCTGGCAGAAATAAAATCCATGCCGTGTCATCTTTGTAAGATCATAAATCAATGGATCCCTTACAATATCAGGTATGATTTTTTTTTTACCGTTACCAAAGTTTTTACTACCTCCTGTCTGTAGATCACATTTCCCCATCTCCCCTGGCGTTGTCATCATACAATATGAGACCGTTATTTCCTGACCCAGCTAGCAACTGCTTCTCTTAAGTAAACTCTACATTATTGGCCATTGCCATGAATACTAAAATATATTTAAAAGATAGTTTTGGTGCTTTGCATTAAACAGCTCAATTTCACTTGGAGCTTCCTGGGGACATATCAAAAATGTTGATGGGAATAGGAGGCATTACTGCTGCTGACTCCATAGAGTATATGTGACACTTTCACCTTCTATTTCCTTTCCCACCAATTAATGTTTACGCTTCCCCTTGTGCTTACGATTGTGAATCCAGTGACAATAAATGCTATTTGCATAACAGAACTCTTTGTGGAGGACTATGTTGCAGCCCTGTGGTTTTTAGTACATTGCGGGATATTTGTTTTTTTGTTCCAAAGTTAACTGTTGACTTTTGCTTTCCTGTTTCAATTTGTTCTAAACACAACTTTTCGTTTTATTTATATATTGTGAAAAATGAGTCATGCCAATACTGTTGATTGCTGAATAATGGTCATGTGCATAATGGTCACAGAGTTTGCAGTTCTTCTTTTAGCTCACTGATGTACCAGCATAAGGATTTTAATAATATTAAGGGTTATAGGATGTGCTTCCTCATTGAACAAACTGCTTATTTATTCATTAAATAAAATATGCATTTGAATATAGCAATGCAAGCTGGTGTTGGCTTGAATCCTACACTTGACTCAGATGGTTCACCAAGAGTGGAGGAGAAGTTGAAACCACGCCAATCCAAACTCCTTACTACCACATTTTTTGGTCCTTGTGGGAATCCTTATTGATACTTGGCTCTCCCAACCTCTAAGTACAAAATAAGGTCATGAAGATTAGCATAACCTCAGCATAAGTGTCATGATTTACACTAAATTAACAACACAATGCCGACAATTTCAGCTTCTCAGTGGTTATCTCCAAATCATGTACTAAAAAAAGTAGAATATGTGAGTAAAAAGAGAAATAAGTTCTGACTTCACAGCAATTATCTTAATGAGTCTGTATCTCTTTTTTAACAAGTTGAGGGGACATGACCAAGAATGAATCATATATATTTCTAAACTCACATATATTGAATTGAGTCAGGCTACCCTTTTTAAAGTCCAGTTTAATGGATCTTCAAAATAGTGAAAAGTTCACTTTCTATTGTACGGCTAATCTTACAATAGAAGAGTGCCGATTTATCATTTCTTAGAGTACCCAATGTTTCTGCATTTCCTACATTAAGATCCAGACTAGCTAAAGTACAATGAATGCACATAGGTATGGGGTCAGGTGTGTTTGCAATGCCCCTTTAGTCCTAGCAGAGCTACTTAGAGCTGATTTTTCTATTGCCTTGTATCTTTAAATATATAGCCGTACTATATTTCCCAATATTATTTTAATATGATGCTTGGGTAGATAATATAATTATTTGATCACATAAAAAGCAACAGCATATGCTGAACAACGAGAGATCACATTACAAATATTTAACGGCAGATAAATAAGGGGAGTAAGTCCTTCATACATTATAAAGTAAGTGTTTTTATTGCACTTTTCCTATAACTTAAAGGTTCAAATATTCTTGAATTGGTAAAATAAATTGTTAATTTTAGAAAACATAGCACGTGCAAGCTGGCCCTTTTGTGAAAAGAGGAAAGAAAACCTCACATTGGGGAATTTGGTATCATTAACACAACTTCCTCCTGATGACTGACGCTATCACATGGAGGTAGAAGGAGGAAGAGGCAGGGTGAAGGCTTATCTAAGGCAAGGATAACATTTGCTTCATCACAGCTGGCAACCTACACTTGTTTCCCTCACTAAGTAGAACATATTTTATGTATTATTCCCCTTTATGGACCACCACTAGATGTACTTTAAGGGGGCATCCCATGGAAATATAAATATTTTTCTTTGAGCATTACTGTAAAATGTGATGCTGTATAATAGCATTGCCAAAAATGTGGTTTTATGTTTTTGTTGAAATAACATTTACTCTATCTATCTGAAGAGTTGTAGGCTGGCATTATAGGAAGCCATGTGACCTTCTTTTCTTATAAAGCCACAATGAGGTGTCTTTGTAGCAATGCTCAAGAAGCCCACCTTGCTGAATGAGATCCTTTTCTCCATAAATTTTAATTAGCCAGAGTTTCAGGTTTCGGTGATTGAGACCAAGCTATCCTATTTACCAAAAGGCAATATGATTAAGAGTCATTGTGCAACGTTAACAAAGCTAGAACACGTAAAATAACTAATGAGCAGCTGCCTGAAAACTTTATGCAAAACTTCAGTTAAAACATATTTAACAGTTTAGATAATTTTACCCGACTTTAAAAGTAATTTTGCAACGCCACTTGTGAATATCATGAAAAAAAAATAACATTCAAAATAAAATACTTCTAAAACTCTGACTTTGTCCACTTGACCTTTGGCATAAAAGAAAGAGAATTCCAGCTGTTATCTTTGCTTTACTACCAGAGAGCAGTTAATAGAGACACACAAATGTTAGTACTCTTTTTGGTAAAGGAAGCAGGAGATGGTTGGCAATTAACACCATCTCGAGAGAATGACTCTTCCCGTTAAGTAGAAAATGATTTAACCCACCAGTGCTATAAAAATAGCACCTTCCACTTACTTCCCAGAGTTCAATAGTAGATTTGTCTTCAAAGAAACTTTGCTTTTTCATACCACTGGTATTTCTTCTCCGAATCAGCAATTAGTGTGGAGACAGCTTGGACTTGCACAGCTTGGTGTGTTCAGCACTGTAGATATGTTTTTCCCTCCTGGAGGTTTTGGCTATTCGAGTGAAAACTCTTTAGCCGCTTCCATGTTACAAGAAAAAACATACCTTGTCATAATTGGTCTGAAATTTAGAGGTCTTCGTTTGGTGTTGGGGGGGTCTTAAAAAATTAAACTATTTTTATAGTCCCACAGGAAAGGTCAACCTGGTCAAACTGGGACTCATCCGGTCTGTAAATGTTAACTCCTTTCTGAGTGTTTACTAGTTTGCAACATATGTCCTCATTAACTGTATCCACTAATTGCAATCTAAGCCACTGGAATTCTCTGTCACTGCTGAAGGACAAACTGTGCAAGTGTCCAACTTAACAGGTCCAGCTGTCGAGGTAGCGTACAGATGAAATGTAATTACACAAATTTGGTGCAGAGCCAGTATGGACACATCCTCATAGACTGGTGTTTATTTATTTATTTGGAAAGTACAGCTGCTTCAGGACATACCCAAAGCTCATTAATTGCAACAGTATGACTAGACATGAGTTATCGAAATTAAACGTGCCCGTGTACTGTCATAAATTCAACTGCATGGCAAATGACAACTTGTAGCTTGACCTCCAAGAAAGAGAAGGCTGTTTCCAATAACAACTAAACTCGCGAGCCAACAAATTATAATGAATTCACATGAACATCAATCATGAGTTACCGGTGTGGAGGTAGTCAACAGAGCAGGTACCAATGTCATATGCTCTGCTTGACAATGGTTAAGAATACTTGCTTCTCTTCTTCCATTAATGTAGAAAAATGACAGGAGCTGACCAGTGGTAAACATATGGCACAATATATGGCAGGAGATGCTTTCATTCAAACATATCTCCTGAAATAGGGCAATGGAGGAGGCCTAAAGGACAAATTTATATAGGGAACATGCGTTTGAGAGAGGGACACCAAGTTAAGTTAAAGGACCCTCTCAGTTATCATAAGCATTAAACTGCATATGATGGCTAGAGCATCCCTTTAAACTTCGCTTTAATGTACAATATACATTGTGGATGCTTCAGTCATAAGTTGTAAATGTTATAGTCTCTCTTTACAAACAATACTTGGCAGGGTCATAGCGCTGCACATACAGGATCATCAAAATTCTGCTTTAGCATTTCATCTTTGATGTTTTCTAAGATAATACTTAACATTAAAGTTGACTTAATTCTGCTACATGTTTTAGCTCAGCACTTGTGAATGAGAATTGAATATGTTTTTTTAGGGTCCTGTTAATTGATTGACCTCATTTCCCTTTTGTCGTATCACAGTGAGTTCAAACTGACAGGGTTGGGTGTTATCAATTGTTACTTGACATAAACCAGGAGTCTATTTATGAATAACTGAGGTAATTGTCTACTGTAGCTGTCTTAGTTTGCTTCTGTTGTGGATCACTTTATCACTTAACGTTATCTAGAGCGAGAGCAGAGCCCACAGCGGACAAGGAAGGACTTGTCAACAAATTTGCAGGTTTTGCCCCTGACCAGCAGTAAATGACAACCATTTGCTTTCATCTATTTTCCAGGTTTTACCTTATGTGTTGTGAGGTTAAAACATCCAATGTTAGCTGCTAACGACACGTTGGGTGAATATATCACTATAATATCTAGGTGCAAAAATTATCGATTCCACTTTCATAAATGGATAACCAAACTAGATGGGATTCTAGAGATAAATCCATCATTAAATGGCTACCCTCACATAGACTGCCACTTAATAAAAAACAATGAGATACATTTTATTTTAGTTAATGTAACTGGCCCAATATGTTTTTAATCCTACATTTACCCAGTGCAGTTTGTTGAGATTTACAGGAAGATTCAGTTATTTGTTATAGATTTATCTCCAAAAATTGAATCTGTCCTAAAGTGTCCTTACTGGGGTGATCCTTGTGGAAGCATGCTCACCAAAATGTCCTAACCAATATCATTTTTTTGTTATCATTTGTTGATTTATTTTTTTTACAAATAAAAAATATTTTTTATTTGATTTATTTATTTTCATAAAATGATTACATCTCAGCCAGATTGCTCTAAGCTCTTGGACTAAAACTGGTTTTCTTTGTGCAAAACACGTTTGTTTCTTTTTATTGCCAGACTATGTTTATTACTATATAAATTAATAAAGTCAAAATTATTTTTATTGACTGTATAAGCGTTAAACAAAAAAGCAAAGAAAACAATAAAATATGCTTCACATGGACGAAAGATTTTCTTCTCAGAATACATACAGAAGCTATTCTTTTGTGTGTAATATTCCATTAATGCAATCAATTAATTTAGTGCTCCACAATACAGTATTGATAAGTATGCTGGAATAATAAATGCATTCTGTGCAATAGATACAAACAACTTTTTAATGTTTAGTATCAATCTGAACTCGTTTTATCTAGCATAGGCAAAGCCATGAAATTTCAAAATTGGCTTCATATGAAACCTAGAAATAGCAATGCAATATCTAAAACATACATATTCAACATTATTAGAGTGCTAAGCATATAGGTAGTTCCTTAACATTTCCTCTACTGGAGAATCCTTCTCCCTATTTCAAAAGGATTAAGATAACAGACAGAATACCCTTTACATAGGATCAGGGGGAAAAAAATCAAAATTGCAAAATGTGTTGCCATGGAGACCAGCAAGACATCAACATTGCAGAAAATGTAGATTTTTTTTTTTACACAGATAATTCAGGATGTTTGTGCACTAAAAACGGCTTACGGTACATTTTCCGAATTCTTCCCCTTTCTCTGGCAATGTTTCTTTGGAGACCCACTAGACTGTATGTATGCGCCTTCTGAACGTATTCCTTTACTGCTAATTGTAGAAAACTGATAAAATAGTAACATACTGCAAGACATTTATTCTTTCCTTGGCTCCCTATACTCTGCAAGCAGTTACTGTAACTTGGTTAATATCCTGATAAAGTAACGGTGTGTTTAGTCACTACACCTCCTGAAATGTAGCACTGTTTAACAGAAGAAGAATTGGGGGGGGGATGTCCTCTGACATTAATAGAAATGGACTCCCTTTTATCTCCTCGAGCCATCCCCCCCTTTTAGTTTCTATAGCTATTGAAAGTAGATGTTCCTTAAACAAGAGCATTCAGAATATCTCCAAGTGTCCACTCACTATCATAGCTGTTCTTATATGACGCTGCAGCTCCTTTGTCTTTTTGAATATGGCAAACAGTGGTGTTCTGCATAAGAGAAGCAGTCACTATTTTGTCTGCATTGCTGCACCCTACAGCCCCAGGGATGGCTATGTCACATCAATCAGTATCACTTTAATAGGCAGTCAGCTAACAGAGTCACATGCTGCTACCATGAAGCTGGACTGCTGAACAAGCAAGAATCCATGATGCACATAGAGCTCCATAAAGCTTATTGTGACCTTTTTAGTACAACAGTTAGGCATCTGTAGGGAAAATAAAGCAAATTAAGATAGCAACATTTTATATTGATGAATAATATTCACGTTATTTACATTGGTTCACTCAAAGGCAATACAAGAAAGCTTACTAGCAATATTCATGTCTTTTATTTTTCAATCATTATTCAATTTACTTAAGAACAGAGGACACATAGAAGGCAAACAATTAATACGTATCACATTCTGCATTGAGGTTAGAGCTTAGCTATCTAACATTCCAGAGTGCCACGATAAATTTGGAACGCTATAAGTGCATTTATTATCTTTACATTAAAGTATTTCTAAAATCATGCCACACCGATAACTCTGTCGAATTCCACCACTTACACAAGCGTTATCGTCTCTGGAGTTCATGATTTCAACACTCAACTATGAGTTTAGCCAGGGCACAACGTCTGCTTGCCTTCACTGAACCATGCATAAAGAATTTCACATGAAGATAGCAGAGAGAAAGCATGGAGCCAAGCAGTTGCTGACCCCGGCACAAAAGCAGTGGGGGCCTTGTAAATGTAGAACATTAAGCATTCTTCAGATCTGAGACACCTACATGACAAATGTATCTACTTTATGCTGAATGCCTGAAGAATGAGTCTTACAGTCTCACCTCTACTTATACGGCACCTTTCCAGTATATAATTTATAAACCAGTATAGCATTTCCTTCCCATTAGGCCTTAATTCATCAAACGAATTCTAATAATTTCCAAGGACCAAGCCTCAAAATGTCATACATCAACCGGGATTTCCGAATATCCCTGGCTTGACAGTTTTTGTCATTTTAAGAAGCCAAAAAGCAGATATATCATAATTCCTGACCTATTGGGTGCCCTCAAAGGTTGGAATTTTGACATACTATGTTTCAAACTCCCTATTTGTACTATGTCTTGCATGAAAAACAGTGGTCCATAATAACCTACTGTATATTCTATATACAAAAAGAAATCAGAATCAGTGGCGGGATTTAAAATGAATACACCAAAAACATATTGAATACACCTTAAAATGTCATTGAACAAATACACATGTGCCATTTAAATAGTATCTCCAGCAAAAGATTAAAGACACAAGCTGGGGAATTCAAGAGCTATTTCATAAAAAAAAACTGGTGTTCCATTCGTATATGCTCACTAATACATATTTATGAAAAAATAGCAGGTTTGTATAAACCACAAATCAACTGTATAAAATATAAAATAGTGAAGGAGCCTGGAGCAAAACTTATGCTGTTGGCTTTTTGATCACAAAAAATAAAAATAGCACCTGTGCAAAAAAAGACCCTGTTTAATAAGCCACAATGTATGCAATATAACAGTTAGACCTCACTTAGCATTGTAATCACGTAAAATTCAAGGTAATACAAAAATATTGTTTTAATAGAAACATCGAATTTGACAGAAAACAAGAATCATTTGACCCATCTGGTCTGCCCATTTTTCCTAATGTAAGTACTGTAAGAACTTTAATCAGTCCTTGCCTTTGTCTTAGATTTACGGTCATATGCCTATCCCAAGCATGTTTCAATTCCCTGATGGGAGGCTATTCCACTTATCTACCACCCCTCAGTAAAGTAATCATACCAGCTACCAAGATCATCAGCAGGGTGGATGAGAGAGTAATAGTATAGTTACCATGCAGGAAATAAATGAATGGTACGAGTAAACAACTTAGCTCCTTGGTAGGTAGTTGAAATATGATTGCCGTCTTTAGCAAATGTTTTAGCAAATTGAAATCCATGTGGTTCAGTGTCTGGTATGGATTTAAAATCAAGTGATGTGACCTCAGAAGTGCCCAAGAACTCTTAGACATGACAGATAAATAGAAAATATAACTCCCTGCAAAAAGCAAACAAATAAACAAAGTAGTTAGATTGTAACCTCAAAAGAAAATGTATCAAACTGCAGCTGGAATAAAACCCCTAACGGGCGATGCTGTTGCCATAATGCAATTATGGTTAAACGAGCACTCAGACGTATCTCCTGCTGGAATTATAAACCCTACAGTAGCTGTGGTTATACGCCATGAAAACAGCATTACCTACCATGAGAAAACAACCGACATCCAAGAGAAAGGAAAGCAGAGGTCCCTCACTTATTATAATCAGTAAGAAATAACATGGCTCTAATGTCTTGTATGCCATTGCAAAGAAAGGTAAAATAATAAATATATTTATTGATCACCTGGGCTGGCCCGGATGAAGACCTTTTTAAGTTGAAACGTTGTCCTTCCCCCAATATAACCAATAAGTATTTTCCTTATAAATTGCTGCACACAGTATTTTATTATTATTATTTTAGAGACTCTCAGGTTGACCCAAGACCTAATGCCCCAGATTATAATAATTGTTTCTCTGTTCGTATCTCTATTTGTCTTTTCGCAGTTGCAAAGAAATGTGGCTGTATGGCTATTGACACGGGTTTCTTTGGACAAGCGATCCTAAATCGTGTTAAAGGCAACTCAAAGGCTGCTGTGTCATGGATTGGTGAGTGGGTAACCACATTAGATGTCATAAACTAAAACTAGCCCTCTATATAAAAAACCAGAGCTTTTATATTGATGTGCAGATTTAATGTACTTCATTCATTTATTATGTGCAAGCAAATGACAGTATTTTTCTTTATGTCTTTTATATTCATCATACACGGCAATGCATTTTGTTACATTCATTTTATGAGATTAAAACAAAAGGCCAACAGCAATGCATTCCTACCTTCATTGGATTTGTAGTTTATTTCCGTGACCTAAGCCACAAATCTAAACTGTTATTTGATATGACAGAATAAAAACCGCATTATGGGTCTCAAATATTTGTTTGTACAATCAATTGATTAAGGTTCGGTGACCTTTCCTTTGACATGGATCACAACCATAAGTACCAACTGGGGCATTCACTTCCAGCAGAAGGGCCACTTAGCAGCCCACAACACAATTATCATTAAGGGTGATACTTAACAACATGTTAAGCATGAAATACAGTGAAAGCTCTTCATTACATAGCAACTTCTCGATCACGTCTAACATTTTAGACGGATAAAAACAGAATTTGTACATAAAAGAAGCGACAAACCTTCCCGTTTTAAAAATAAAAAAGATCAAAATCAGACATGTATGTTTAGGAAAGTAAGTCTTTCTCTAAGACATATCCACCTATTGGAAAGCCTGGCGCAGAACAGAAGCATAGGGCTCATTAATTTACCATGCTATGTTACCATGGCAACTACCATTGTTTACTGAAGCTGTCTCCTTTCCACTCCCCCATTGAGAAGGAAGCAATGCACAACCTTTATGTTTTTCTCATTTGAAACGTTTCCGTCTTAACCCTGGGAACAACTTCCAAATTTTCCATGAGAAGTGAAAGAAAAGGCTTTATTACCTGCTAAAAAAAAAAATTATGTCGTCCTAATGGAATAAATAGCTAAATGTCTCAATTACCCATTTAATACCTTTTAGATTGTAAGCCCCTGAGCAGGGCCCTAAAAAGCCCCAGGATAAATGGCAAGCTCACAGGCAGGGCTCTCAACTCTTGTTGTATCTGAATGTGTAAGTTTATATTTGTTATGCATTTGTTAACCACCCCATATTAAAATTGGGCAGCACTGCTGCATATATCAGCGCTTAATAAATATTGATAATAATAACGATAAAGTACATTGTATCAATAATACATAGCAACGTTACAAACCAACAACTGTAAAGTAAACAGTGATTCCTATATCCGGATGCATGCTACTACTATAGACATCTGGGGCTCAGCGTGTGCGAGTGTATTTTCTCCCTATATAGAAATTGATTTTCTGGCATTTGGTATTATTAACAGGAATTTAGTGACAGCTGACTGTGAACGATCCTAAATTGTTTACTCCTCTTTTGCACGGTTATACAAAAAGATTGCGTACATAGTCTTCCAAATAGAGCAAAGAAGCGATCCTGTTACACTTGGGTGTTAAAGACATAATGGATTTACAAGTGAAGGGAGTTAACACCCAATGTTATTTTTACAGACAAAAATCAACTGAATGAAAGTATTGTGTGGTAGCAAGACACATCATTTTACGCATAAAGGCAAAGAACTACCAATAAAACATTGTTAAAACATTTTCTAATAGAAACACACAACATTAAGGCAGCCTACATATGTAAATGCTGTGTATATGGGAAAAAAGGTTTCTCATTTAACGCATCTGACTGTAAATTTATAACCGCAAAACAAAACCTTGAATTTCGATAAAGACGGATTGATACACAGTTTTACAATCAATCAAAAAATTATTAGTGAGGCTACTATCTGACTAGCCTGCTGACCTTTTCAAATGAAAAGGTGGTTTGTAGCCATATTGTCTCCTGCGGGGCAGCGTACCTTCTGTACTTTATAGTTTAGCCTTTTTAAACTGCGGTAGTTGCTTCTTCTGATATAACATAATTACCTTGTCAGGTTAATATACTATTCCATTTAAAATATATTCTGGCCTCCATGGCGCACCAAACCTGCTGCACTCTCATTATAGTTATTTTTTTTATTTACAGCCTATTGTTTTAAACCTTATTTTCAGCCTTAAAAATGAATCACATCGAATGCTTAAGAAATATTTCATAGCCTGCCAGATATATGCATGTTAGTACGTTAGTTAGGGACTACATCAGTGGGTTTCTCCTGCAAAAATACCCAGGCTTGGAAGATAGTTAAGTAGGTAACATGAAATTCTGGCAGTCTCACCACATTAACCATGTATTATGCTAGGTCGGCATGGCCGCATTAGCAGGAAAATCTAACTCACTGTGTTGGCCCTTCGTACTGCATGAATAAACCAGTGAAATAAAATGTTTTATTCGCATTCCACTGACAAACAACTTTTGCTCCTCAATAAATATTTTATGATAAATCATGACTTTTCTGCCTTGTGAGCTTTATTCATTCACAAATGGGTTAATTTTGTATTTTAAAAAAGAATTTAATTACTGATGGGGGATAAATAAGGCATAAAGAGTACCAAAAAACATGCAATTTTATTTTTATTAAAAAAAATCCTTAAATATTAAAATAACATATTTATTATTGTCTTATTTTGTTGTCTACAAGCTTATCTCCCAGCCACCAAAAAACGTAACGTTATACATGTTTCCAAGGAAAATTACAAATCTCTTCCTTGGTAGCTAATTATACTACCCAATCCAGCATGTAAATTACCAATTTATTTAACAAAAGTAAATGAAATCTCTTGGTTCAGCGACCAGTGTTTAACGCTGTGTTTTGCATACATATGTGTGCTGTGACCTACAACAATTCTTTTGTAACCTCTCAGACAGTATTGAGTAGTGATTTGGGGTCATGAGAAGATGGGGGTTGTGCAGTGAGCCAGTGACCTCAAAAGTACTGTACTTGCTAAATTATCTGAGAAAGGGGACATATTGTTGTGAATCATGAATAGTCAATTCATGACTTTACTGAATGACATGTCCAGAATAATGCTAAAACAGCAAATGGCTTAAAACATCCTCCAGCTATGTCTTTTTTCACAGAGGACATCTGTAAACAACAGATGACGAGGCTCCTTTAAACAGTCCATGGTGTGTGCAGGCACGTTTAATTTACGTTGAAAACATAAACTTTTTAGTATTACGGGGGGAGATTAGCTAAAGCAAGAAATATTACCAAGTGAATTGTACATAATAAGGGGTCAACCAAGCTCTTCTTCCAGGAGAAGCTTACTTGGGCCCTCCATAATGCATAGTCATAGCACAGATTTCCAAACACTCTTCTGTGCTGTTAGAAAGAGTTTTCAGGACTGGACGATTTTCTTTATAACACAGGTCATGTCTTTGTGATTAAAATGCATCTTTTTTGTTGGCATATATCCTCAAAACTTTGATAATATTTTTATGCTGACTTCAGGTTGGTTAGAGAAATGATCTTCTGCCAACTTCTGCTGTGTCTAGAATTTGAGGAATGGAAACCAAAACAGTGTACCTAATGAAATCCGAGCTCCATATAATCTAATGGTTACTGATGTATTGCTTTATTATGTATTGCAATCCATCTCTCATTTTATTGGTTTCTTGTTGCCAAGGCTGTCTAATGTATTTCGACACTGGTAAAAATGGTAAACAGGATACAAGACATTGTGGAAATTAAATATCCCTGAGAATTATATGCAATAATAAATTATCCAAATGCATAAAATATAAAATGGAACATTTGTACCTGGCTATTATTTCTAATTTTGGGTTATAGTACAGAGGAGAGCACGCACAGAGTAGAAACAAAGTGTATAATTCATAATACAACAGTCAGATCAGGGGAAGACAACCTCTTCCGCAGTTTTGGGCCTTCTTCTAACGCTATAAATACACCCTACTTGCAATAAACACTCATGCTTAACAAAAAATGGATTTTGTATCAACTTAATGTTCTCTTCTGAACACACTATTGTATGGCCTACAGCGGCTCAATGTTGATGTCAATAAAAATACCAAGGCCTATCTTTTTGAATGCATTTGCCTTTTATGAATGTGACCAATACCCATTTTCTTTGCTCAGTATGTCATTGAATACAACATATCTGGCTGAGGAGTTGTAACACCAGGCTTGGCCTGGCTCATGAGGAGATGAAGAGCACCAGTCACGTCAAACTCTTTCTCTAAGTCAAGATTTTGGTCTTTGCAAGTGTCAGTACCGATACTCCAGCGGAGTGTGCTTTATTGCGGGTGAGAGTATAGTTCTTGTTCACACATGGAATATCCACTAGTTACTTGTCTCTCGGCCTCTCATTTGTTTAAGGAACAAGTTAGAACTTTGATAGGGTAACAAAAAAAAATACCAGTTTTGTTTATGACCTAATAGCATGTATTTATTTATAACTATGCTGTAATGGAAAGAGTTTTGGTATCCCACTTATTTGAAACTAAATGTGCAGTGAATTTAGTTTTAAAGGTTACAAGCTATGGAAGGAAAGTCTCTTTAACAGCTCATAATTACTTTTAACACATGGTTAATACAGTTGTTTAATACGCTACAATAACCTAAAAACCAGTTATTATGGTGTTCCCAGAACATACTTTGTTTCCACGACAACGATCACTTAGGTCAGAGCTCACCAACGCAACTCTTAACATTTGTCTTAAAACACATTAGTTAACTGATTGACCATAGATACATCGCGAAAACTGAATTAAGCACGGGAATGAAAGTACTCATTCTTAATGTCACCGTTACTTGGCCTGCAGTGAGTAATTTACAATCGGAAAGTGACAGAAAATAATAGTTATGCTAATTCAAGCAAAGTCAGAAAAGATATTGTTGAGAACACCTGTAAGCCATGGTATGCCGTGAAATGTTCCTGCAAACTTGTTATGTTATCTGAAAAGCATAAGCACAGCACTTTCACACCTGTGAGGAGGAAATGTCAAAAAGCCCTATGGTGTTTGGCCTTCTGCGTTCCAATCATATTAAAATCTAGGTGGTCATTGTGATTGAAGGTTAAAACATGTTTTAAAGGTAAGGCTTAAAACTTATTTGTAAACCTATTTGTTTTTATTTTCCAGTTATTTCTTATAATAGCAAATTATATATTGGTGTGGTCAGAGAGCTCCTAGGTTTAATGGTAAAACTAATTGGGGCAATCCCAAGGTTCATCCACCTAACCTGCAGTTTCAGGGCTGGGAAGCATGCATTCTACAACTAGAACTTAAAACAATTGATAGAGCCAATCATGTGCTAATTTGCCTCGCTGAACTGTATAAACGTAAAGTTCTTATTCTCTCTTTAAAATGAGTGCTAGCCATTCACTGTCAGCAATTGGTTTTAGTGCAGGAAGAAGGTCATTTATCCAGCGGACATCCTATACTTTGCCCTCCACCTCTTCAAGATCATTTAGCTCCAGGCTGGCCAGCTTTGTGTAGACACATGGGCTTTTGTCTAATGTAAGCCAGTATTCTGTAATGCCATTGTTTTAACAGGTTCACAGTGCCCAGTATATGACTGTCGAAGGTCTATACCCTGATGAAAAAATTGGACAGTACCAATAATTATCAAATTAAAGTCTAGGTCTAAATATAAGCTCATGTCTAGTCCACAAGCATTTACATTGAGAGAAGTAAAGAACCGTCCTGAACATGTTACTTAAAAATAACAGTATTTTCATTATCGTGTGAGCAAGAACCACAA
Source organism: Spea multiplicata (assembly GCA_009364415.1). NCBI lineage: Eukaryota > Metazoa > Chordata > Amphibia > Anura > Pelobatidae > Spea > Spea multiplicata. Next base: position 30,327,322 of record VKOC01000006.1, read on the forward strand.
TCTGCAAATTTATTATGGCACTCGGAACCTCCTGATACCCAAAGCAAGAACATCTAAATACTCATGATAACAAGCCAAATAATGTATATGATTATAAACTCTGTAAACTCCATTAAACATTTTGAACTGGAGGAATAGGCAATTAGTATTGACCTTCAATAGAACATATTGGATTGAACAGATCAATAAAATGTTTTGTCTACTAAGGGTCAAAGTGACCGAAAACATCTGAATGGAAGGTTTTTACTCTGAAACTATTTTCCTTCATTGGTGATCAGTGCTAGTTTTTGTCAATATCATTGAACACGGAAGATAGTTTGCTCATTTCTCTGGACACTTTCTTTATGGTGCAATTCTTTTGTAAATGGTTTATTGATTTTATAAATAGCAAAGTGCCACAAGTGCTTTAAAATGCATATTAATAGAAAAAACAACATATCCGTGATAGCCCCTTGAATGTAAATTTCCTATAGCAGGGACACCAAACTATAACAATAGTGAAAGCCAGTCCATTTTGTCAGACCCAAGAGAGAGCATTCTACCAACAGGGAGAGAGGGAAATATGTTAACTTTTTAAATGTGATACTTTGGGTTTGGAATAAATATTCAATGAGAAGAGAGACGGCACAGCACAAGCTAAGCATCTTAAGCAAGCTTAATGCTCTGGGTCCCAAAACTTGGCCTATGGTTGAAATGAATACATTTTACTGAGCCAACATAGAAAGAACATAGGAAGTTATTATATAAGTTTTGAGGATATCATGGGTCTCTAACTTTGAATGGAATCTAATGTGCCCCAACAAAGACAGTTTGTCTATAGATAAACTAAATACTAGATCTATACATAGAAAGAAAGAGAGAGAGATAGATAGATAGATAGGTAGATAGATAAAGTACATAAAACAACACTGCTTGAAACAAGACATCAGCTCAGATCAAGGATCTAGGCCTTCCATGAACATGCTATGCGCATATTGACGTTTTTCATTTTGTCAGATACTTTCGGAAACTCAGCAAAACATGAAGCCTGTTCAACACAAAACGAGATGACGTCACTAGTGCCAAACAGCCCTGTATAAATCACTTAGATTTCTCATTCTTTTTTTGTTATTCACATGACCTGCTTTTCACAAAGAGCTGAGGCAAATCAGAGCATTCCAGGCATAATGCTAAAAAGCCGGCAGAGACAATTCATCAGAAGCTTTAGAAACAATAGCTGACTAGTAACGGATCATCTCTGAGCAAAAGCAGACAAGCCAGGAAAGCTCTGGTGCTTTTTATTTCACACAAAAATTACAGTGGGAAAGGACGCAGGTTAGACAAGCAATGCACACATGCAGAGTGCCTCCCCATTATTTCAAACAGTGACCCGTTTAGCGTCTCAATTGATTCTAACTCGGCTGCTTAATGCCCTTTTCTTTCTGGGGAAGCTAAGTGACCTAACAAAATTAACTGTGCTCGCTGCATCCTGAGTCTACAGTGAAGAACACAAAGAAGAAGACGTTCCTTAGATATCACAAGAAATGCAGCTGGAGTATATAGTGATGTAGTGCTTTATTGTGTTCCATTTAAGTAAATATAATTCATACCATCACTGAACTGCAAGTTTATCAAAATAATAGCAAAAACAGAGAACATGATATGATATCAGAATACGGTTGCGCCCCAAAACATGTCCCCAAAGGGTAACTAAGCAATGCTGACAATACCCTAGTTTTAAACGCTATAACAGTGTAAATTGTATGTATAATAATTCATCACACGCAGTGAACATGATACAGGGTTTTTTAAAAACTGCATCTCGTTAAGTTAGTCGGTTTCAGATAATATGATGCTAATAATGACACTTACATAGAAATCAATAATACAAAAGAGGTTATGTTCACTGGCCATAGCTGTGTTATATAATTTTCCTAAAGAGCTTTGAATATCCATTCAGTGTTAAATCCTCTGTATTTATACTATAAGAGATAATGCTATTCATTGAACACTACAGTGAATTTAAATGGCACTGATTTACAAAAAAAAACCTGTATAATTCTCTGAGCAAGTCCATACTATGATGATGTTGTTTAAATGGAGTTGAGCATGTAGGTATTACCCTTCATATGCGCTTAAACCATGATGAAGAAGACAATATGGCTAACATAGGGACACAATTAAGTAAATTGAGTTGTTGTAGGGAGAGGACTGGTTATATTTAATATAACTAGTGTGATTTTTTTCTCTGCAAGAATTTCTTGTAAGGATCCAAACTCCTTATATTCATCAGTTGCATGGACACAGCACTGTCCCTTGGAGCGATCCATGCTAGGGAAGTGAAGCGTATACTTCATTACAGATTATTGATCTGACAAACAAAGAGCTCACATTCAATTGATTAGTTCTTACAAAAGCCCTTTTTGGCAAGTCATGTGTAATGAGTTGAAAATGGTGGAAGGCTGCCTTAAGTAAATGTACCCTTAAGTAAATGTGCTATGTAAAGTAATATTCCGTAGCATAGAGCTTCATCTGTATTAATCCGTCTTTGTGAAATCCGCTTAAACAACAAGCAGATAATATGTAAAATATTGCTATTGCTACTGTAAGCAGCTACATGCTAAAGATCAAATTGTTCAGGATGCTTTGCCCTGGGGAGGTCTTGCAGCTGTGACAGGACTCCCTGTTGACTGCGGCATGCTGGCAACTGACAGTCGGGAAAATTGATTAGGTATCGGTTGTGGGGGTGGGGTAGATAGCTTATCGCGTTGCCTATTGTCTATAGAGTAGGCACCTTGCAGAGTACTGTATCTTTACAATTCTAATTCTACCGGAGGTGGTTTCAAACATACTAAAGAATATTTATATTGTTACTTTAAAATCCAGCCTATATTATTCAAACCTTTTCTTAATTTAGTACAAGAGCTTGCTTATATGGTCCAAATACTGTTTTCGGGGCTAAAAACAAAATGGAAATTGGCATTAATCACTAAGCCTGAGCTATCCTAGTCTATTTTCAATCCTATTAGCAGCCTTAAATTTACATAATCTAAATTTTTTAGCAACTGTCAAGAGTGGAGCTTTTAGTGGAAGATAACATTGAAATGAAAGCAATGCAACATCAGAAACTAGTGAAATATTACGGGATATTAAAATATGTATCACAGATGTACTCCCATTTTCCTAGAACAGTAGAATCTTAAATTTAATAAGCATTATATAAAAAAACAATATTTTATGGGAAGCCTACATTGCCTTTGTTCTTACAATAACATTGACACCGTAGAACGTTAATACATTCCCTCAAAGATCAAGTATAATATACTTTAAGGGCATGAATACAATATGCATTCACAATGTTTTATTATAGTATGAAAGAAATAAAGGTGTAGCATGTCTGCAAACAGATATCTATGCAGGTAAAGCATAATCCTCACCTACTGTAATTATAAGCATTTTAAAGATATTGCAGAATACAAAACAATGTATGTGAATGAATACACCAGTCGCGCATTCATGAATGTAGGTTGTACAAGTGCTCACCTAATTACCACCTTGCATCATGTTTTTGCCTTTGCCTATTTTAATAGATCCTACAAAGACATTATATGTGTTTTCACTTTTAATTTGACATGAAGGAACTGGCATTAACAGAACAGAACATTTTGCAAAAAAACAAAAGCAGTTATTCTAGAACGTATAATGAATTATAGCAGAACAACCCAGGTAATGGTTTCCAACAAGTACATTACTTGATCCCATGGCTTAAGATAATGGAGCAGGTTAACATTAATGGAGAGAATAGTATCAACAAGGTCATAGAAAATATTCCATTTTGAGTTATTTAATATTATGTCTAAAATAAAAGCAATAAGTAGAATGAAATAAAGGTGATATAGTTATTAGAGCTGCATTATGGTACATGCTTTCATGACCACTCCACTATCCTCTCAAAGAATACAATGAAAGGCAGACTTAAATGCACTGAAAAGCTCCAACTTTATTTTTTTTATTCACTTAAATTGGAACTCATAGTTATCTAAGAGTGGATATTAGCAGCATTTATTTAATTCAATTACAAAAAAATCTTTATATGAATTTGTGTTGTGTATATTGTGTTATATTGCGAAATTCTAGAAATCTGGTAAGAAAAGAAAAACGGGAGAAAGAAAGAGAGAAAGAAAGTTTGGAATGTTACTGATAACAACTTGAAGCGGTGCTGAAATGTTATTCTACAAGCAACTGTGTCAAAATAGTTTGGATACAGTTTGAAGAGATAAAACCAGCTGCAAACGTTAGTAAGCACAATGTGTAACCAAACCACATTTCCACATCCTGTCATTGGAAATCAGACTTTGCTAAGGAAAGGTATGAGAACGGCAGATGGTAAAGACAGTTGAGGAAGCATTTAAAGCTGCAAAGTACTATAGAAAATATAACAGTCTTAATAATAACAAGTATGTTCAAAATCATATCTAGGTTCTCTTTTTGCAAGTGCATTGAGGATTCTGCAGAATCCACCATATGAATTTGCATTTTCACGACTTCCCAGCTATTTTGAGATTTAGGAGATAACTAAACATATCTCCTGCTACTTCTGCCCATGTCTTATACTGACCAGTCAGAGCCAAAGATGGCTTGACGAGGTTCCCGAAGGGGCATCTAACTACGTAACACTGATTTCCGTGAAAGTGATTTCCTGCCACTGATTGGCTACTTCAGGCAGCAAATGAGTGGAGTGAAACAGGACGAGAAAGGGGGCCTGCACTCTAGCTCTGGAGCTGCAACTTTTCTTAAAGGTAACTTTTTTTTTTAAAGGGTTAAAGAATGTATGTTAAAGGCTGCACGGGAAACTGCAGTGTCCCTTTATCAGTATTATGTATGGACATACTGTATCTAATACTTTCAAATCATTATCTTTGTGTTCTAGGGAAATCATTAGTCCCTGAAATACTTAGCAGTGGGAAATCAAATTAAACTTTGATACTTCATTTTTAAAAAAAAAGAGAAATTAACAGAAAATTTACAAATACTGCCCTAATAATATCAACATACAGTAACTAAGATGTAACATGCTAAGGAGCAGTGGAAAATGTAGACCATAAAACACAAGGCTGTGCTTGTGTTTGTAATATGTGCAATGCAAAAAAATAAAATTAATGTTACATAAAATGAGGTTTTCCATTAAATATAGTCTCCACATAGATGCTGGATTTCTAGAACAAAGAGGGTGGAATCCACCCACACCAACAGTTGAATACTAAACATTAAATAAAGTATTAATAGTTGACATTTTGTTTACTTAACCCATGACCCATACAATTCAAGCTTTTAAATAAATCACTGGGTGATGTTATACGGGGAAGTACAGACACCACTACACACAATTATGAAAACATGTGGTTTATTTCAATAAAAAATAAACATTCCGACAAGATACAAATAATTCCCTACTGGAAAAAGTTATTTTCAGAAGATATGTTGAAATGTAAAATTTCACTGAACAAAGCGTTTAAGTAGGAGGCATTTTCTCAGGATTTTCATGCACATGTTGACCTTTAATATGAAAGACATAGATACAGAGGCAATAACGTTAAATAAGCCAAAAGTCTGATAAGCACAACATACTGATCCAGACAAGTTCCTCAAGGCCAGGTCAATGAGCTCCCGGGTTTTTTTACAAAAGGTATTCATTTTTCTGTGCCTGGCTAATTAGCGCTGCAATAAGACTGTGGACTGCAGAGTAAGCATTGTCCTACACTGTATAATTTATGTTAAAATTGATATTTGATCGCAAAAATGATCTGCCCTTATCAAGATAGTCTATTTGTTGCGCTAACAATGCTTCAATGGTCGTTTACATTTATAAATTAAACAGTTTTCCATTCTTCTTTTGCATATCGACCTGGTCATTAACATTTGCTCCAGATTTCTTGGTGTAGAGCTCCGTACCTGCCAATAGCGGCTACATCTAATTTGCTTCACTGCTTGTGAAGAGCCGTCATTTATTGGCAGTACTTAAATCAAGTTGCGGTGATTTATTAGGGGATATGATAATCAATATTCTAAAACCAATTTATGAACTTAGATCAATAGAAAGTAATGAAAATGACAAACATTTATGCTAGAAGAGCCTTGTTCATGACTTGCTTATGTAGGTCAGGGTTGATGGCTAAGCCACATTTCAGTCAAACACACAACAAACTTCAGGGTCATTGTCTGGAGGCTGGGTAACAATCTCCAATGAGTGTACTAGAGATCAAGGTCTTACTTACATCACATCTTCTGTCTCCTCCTTAGTAAACTTCAAGCACATGGTTTAACTTACAAAACATTCCATGCCCAAATAGATCTGGAGCATATGTCACCCAGAATTAACATCACTAAATTCACCCCCTAACCTCCTACCTTAATGCTATCTGCCCTTTTCAAATCCTTGTCTAGGTGGGGAAACTTTTGGTGAAGTCCAGCACTCATTATAATAAATGTATTATTAATCAAGTATTGCCAACAACATAGGTAAAATAGTTTATGAGTGATTAGATTTCTAAATTGAAGAAAATATATTCCAAGGTATCCTAGAGGTATACACTATCAAAAAGTACATGCAAATAAAACATTCTGTAGAAGAAATATGCCAAGAGTTAACAAAAGAATAAGTCTCCCTGTAAACATAACACATATTTTGCCATGTTTTATACTTATAGTAAAAATAATATAAGAAGACACACGGTAAGATTCTTGGCAGAACATCGCCAGTGAAATGGTATTTCAGTTTCAGCGAGAAGATATCACAAGACAAACTGGCCGAAAGGTATGTGAAAATCCAACATTTTTCTGTTTGCTATAAAAATAGCTTAAAAACATGTGATGTGATGTTATATTTCATAAGTGTTATGAAACAAGCATAAATGTGTCCCCACTATGAAAAAGAATGTGTCAGACTTTACATTTTCGGCTTATTATTAATTATGTAATAAAAATGCATCGCAGCTGTTTACACATTTTATTAAAAGTCTTAGAATTAAGGAGTGGGTGTTGTCAAAAGTTGAACTGTTTTGAGAAATACACCATGCCTTCTCATTTAATCATTGTGTGCGCTCAACCCTCTCTATTATATGCTGCGTTCCCTAATGCTTTCCTACATCTACTCATTCTCCCTACAGTTCTATGTGGATCTTCTCTCCATAGACGATTTTGTATTCTCCTTAATTTGTTTGGTATCTTGCAAGCCACCATAATTCTTTCTGGGGTCGATCTCTTCTATCCTCCAGAATTCCCTTCCAGACCCCTTACATTTATCTGGTCTTCTTACCCCATCCTATATACTACTCTGTATCCTGACAGCTTCCATACAGAAGCTAACCTTTAAATATCTTCTAAATATCTTTTTGCTGCAGAGTCATCTACAGAGGAACGAAGGAAATAATATTGAAATAACACTTTCAGCTGCTCTAAAATTCAAACCTTGTCATGCTTAAAATGTTCAAATGTTTTAGCTCTTGCAACACATTTCAGCAAAAAATGAAAGGCAAATCGGCATATTGTGTTGTTTTTGTCTTGAACATTCACGACTTTATTTCTTAATGGCACATAAATAACATTACAAAAGCTAATTAAAGCAACCCAAATCACTGCCAGTTTCCCCACGTCTACAAGAGGCCAGAGTAATATTCCAACTAGTCTTTAATGCCGCTGTAACTCAATACACAATACAATTTGACACTAATTCCTATTTTTAGCTTCAGTCGTTGTTGTTTTTTAATAGCGCTTTTTGCCACCAGTTTGTCAGTATCTGTTGATTATAGATGCAAACTGAAATTCACCTGGCAGGCTGTATGCAAATATCTTTCTGACAGGCCGAGGAATACATGAATCATTTTGGATTCGAGCATTGGGATTCTAAGATTCTTGGAGGGAATGAACATCGGAACAATGAATAACTGGCTTAACCCTCAGAGGTGTGAAGTAAAGAAATGCATTGCACATCCATGTGCAATATACAGTATATATATATATATAATATATATATATATATATATATATTATATATATTCATTGGTTTGGGAAAGGCGAGGTGAGGAGAAGGTCGATAACTTCATGACAGGAAATTGATTCAATAATGCTGGCCCTGCCACAGGCTGCCAAACAACGTAGCTTCCTTGAGATAAACTTTAAAACGAGACATCTGATTGATAGTTTTATTAAATGAATTTAATTGTTGTCAAAGTTTCTACTATTAGACAATCTCAATTATTTGTACCAAGGAAATGACTAATCAAGATTCCAGATTTGCATATGTTAATCTACACTTTTTCAAACTCATTACAAATGGCATGTAAGGGGGAAATGTGTAAATACATGCGTCCTTCCCCAAACTTGTGATAGGTTCCTCATAAGTAAATTAGAATTCCTTTTGAAAAGAACATTCTTGTTTTCTTTTTTTATTAATTCAGACTTAGAGACCTCCACACAATCTAAAATGACAGGATATAGAACTGATATGACCACAGACTTAAAAGTTAAATGAGTTGGCGGTGGTGAAATCAGGGAGGAACCCAACTATAATTTCAAGTGCCATAAAAGAGACATAAAACATTCCTTCTTTACAATCTACTTTAAAAGGAAACCTTTTCATCTTCTTTTTAATTTTTGTTTGATTTATTAATCACCAATCCTTTCATCTACAAATGAGTGGATGACAAGGTCTCCTACATGTAGGGAAAATAACCCATGCACATATTTGCTGGCCATATTGCTGAAAAAAGTACATAGTTTAATATGTATTTTTACATTAAGCTTGATATGTCCCAGAAAACTACGCATGTACACGCCAGCAGACCAGTAATCACCATTAAACAATGCATTCTGGTCTTGTATGCTAACAATTCATAGCCATAAAAAGAAAATTGTATCTAATAATATAATTGCCACCTATACAAGTTCGAACAATATGGTAGGAATATTCATGAATTTCTTATTTTATGGTTATTTTTTGGCCTAAAAGTAAAAGAGGGCTGCTCTAAGTGCAGGACCTGAAGTTTACAGAAACTTGGACCCATTTCCTTAATTATGCTGTACTGCACTATGCTATATGTTATTGATATATGTGTACAGCTCATAGCGAATGCTATATCTGCTATATTTAGGTAAACAATAGATTTTCTGCGAAAAATGCAGTAAGGCTCATATCCAAGAATGGTGAGCTACGAGGGAGTTGTATGTCAGCAGTCCTATAACTGGAACAATATCGCCATATTATAGTTCGCTAGTTAATATAGCGACATTTAGATCAGTATTTAAATTGTTAACCCTAACAAGCAGGGGTCCTTTTAAACTACATTAATTAATGTCATAATAATAAATGAGATATATTTGTTTATCCCCTTTTCTCAAACAAAGGTTACTCAATTATACTGTAATTAGAGAAATATGTGGATATACATTGAGGGCTCTGTATAAAAAGTAATTTTGTGCATAGGAGTCATATAACCATAGCAACTACCTAAAGGTTCCTGCTTATTAGATCATTCCATAAATTGCCCAGGGGATAAAAAAAAAAAACACCTTTCCAAAGTGTGTATTAAAGTCCCCCCGGCAAACGTTTGGGACATGGAACTGTTTCTTTAATAAGATCGTACCCAAGCTTGATAAAATCAATATTTATGCTTCAGCAGCACCATATAGAAAGAAATGCAAGCTATTTCTGATTTCTAAAGTTCTGGCATTTTCTGCAGCATTGTACATTAAAAAAAGATGGGAGACAAACAAAATAAAAAAAAGGCAATGACTGACCGGGTCGAGAATATTTATATCATAAAAATGTATGCATTATGAATGAATAAATAATATTCATTAAATATTAAATCTTAAATATTCATATTTCAGGGGGGGTTTTTCTACCCACATAAAGCTTGAATCATCATAACAATTTCCCTTGGGTCAAAAAAATATTTGGGAAGTTAAGGCTACTGTACAAATACCACAACGGAAAATTCTCACAAGAACATCACTGTACCGAAGCCAAGCATTATTTGTAACAGGAAGTTCAAGAAAAACTTTTGCCATGCGTTTTTAATCTTGCTCAGGACCAGAAATGTATCCCAGAGTCGAACGTATATGTGCATGTAACATGTGGCACAGTGTGAAACATGTCAGTGCGTCTTCAGATTCGTATAAAGACAGGAAGCTTCATCCTAATAACAGTGCTATAGTGGACTGGAATCATTGAAATGCATATCCTGTTTTGTTAAGAAATACGCAGTTTGCATATGTTTGCTATGCCACCAGGCTTCATAGTCACATTCTATGTAAATATTCTGTTATATATTTTATTTCATCGTAAAGCAACATTATGTTTAAAACATTGTAGGTTTTTCAGCTGGTATGGTATGTGCTATACAACTGCTAGATTGCTTTTTTCATGGGTTTTGGTGATTTTCATGTAAAAAGTGTAAGGGATAGCATCTAATAGTGACAAGACAAAATGCTGTTTTCCAACTCTGTCAAATTAATATCCCCATTTTTATCAGTTTATTAAGAAAAAAATATGCATTTTTATTTGAAACAGGAGTAAAGGCACGTTTCATGATTTCACTTTGTTCAATTTGGTTATTTTTGGTTTAAAAAGTGTGTGCTAAAGTACTAGTAATGGTGAGGCGCATCGAAGCTCCTCAAAGGCCACATATGGCAGATCAGACATCTGCTGTCCATCAATGGTCAGTATAGGACCTAACAACTTGATGTGTGATTTGCTTACAACCCGGCCCTGTTTATTATGTTCAAAATTAAAATGAAATTAAATGCAAGGAGAAACATGATGCTATTTTCTCTCTCTCTCTCTCTCTCTCTCTGTATGTATATATATATATAGATTATATAGATTTATATACCGGTGTATGCAAATATATCCTATATATAAGTATATATATATATATATATATTTCACTTTCTAGATGTAAATGCATGCAAATATATATAGAGGGAGAGTAGCATTGCCTGTACGGTAGTTGAACTCTTCTTTCGTCATTCAAATTAAGTTGCCAGTGGCCTTTCTATTTAAAAAATGAATTAATTATTTGGTTATCTGCTTGTTGCTTAGCACTGCTTTTAAACCCCTGAGAATTGCTCTACTCATAAAACTAAGTGAAAATGCTAACGTGAAAGGCGTATGTTGCCAAAGAGCAAAAAATGCTTTAATAAAACAGATCAAGAATATACTCGTTTCAAACGTTCTTACCAACAAGTTCTGCAACATACTATTCTTTCATTTAATTAGTAAAAGTCAACTGTGTATTATCCACTAATGTGGATAAAGTGAAAATAAAACGAGGACAGACTGTTGCATTAAGTTTAAATTAACTACATTTAATTCTAGAAAAAACTGACAGATTGTTTTGGGGGGTTTTTAAATCCTGTTCTTTTACTAAACACATCACCTTTTATAAATTTATGCATTAGACGATTAAAGCAGTGGAGGAACTGAGTACCTTAATTCAGAATCTCCGTTCATCACTTCTTCCTGCATTTAAGTTTCAATTACAGATGAAAAATGCAAAATGCACTGTGAAAATATCATTACTGTGAGCTATAGCTATACACAGTCAAGGTAAATCAAGTCTATAGCTTTTTGTTTCAAAAATCCATTCCTCTGGCACCTTCTCAATCCATCTACCGAGATTTATTTGTGAGATAGGAAACTAAAGACGGAAGACTGGTCCTTATAGTCTACTTTGAAGTACTAAAAACCAAATCTTTTGTATCATCTAACCTACATCTAAATTAATTAAGCTTCAACATTCTTAGACACAAGCAAAATAACCACAATATATGCTTGCGTAATAAAGAATAGACAATGACATGAGCTGCAAGGGCCGGTGAACATTTTCTATCAACTACTTGATTTTGTTTTCCATTGGTATTTATTACAATATATTTTTAAAGATGTTACAATATTAATAATGTGCTGCCAATGGTTAGAATGTATATAAATAACACATCGTATGGCTGTATAGGATCTGTAACTGACATACTTAGTTGATACAGTGGTTCTTCATGATGAGAGTCACAGAAGAAGAAAAAAATGTTTAAATTGTAAATTAATTTCAAATGAATTGATTACATGTATGAGTGCGTATAACTCCCATAACTTTTAATGATGATCTATACATTATGCATTGAAAATACCAGGCATTTTAATCTTCTTTTTCTCATTGTGAATTGCCTTTTGGACACTTACCATTACTTTGAAAGTGCGGCCAGCACCATAATATAAGTACAATCCAAATTTAGTGTCAATTTTTTTTTGTGCAGGGTTTTTTGTGCACGCATGTTTTGATCACCTTACCATTTAGGAGAGGCTGCCCTTCATGTATGCTTCTGTAGATTCTGGCGTGATAAACATCCTGGAGAAATCCTGTCTTGCATAATCTAGATCCCGCGAGTGCTTCAGCTGGTCCCTGAAATGCAACAGAATATTGTCTGTTATACTCCTAACAACCGACATTTCACTTGGCACAAGCCCTTTTTTCCCGACAACCTAGTACAAGAAACTTGTTTGTCTCTAAAATGTTTACAATTAGAAATGTCGGGGCAAATGGTTAAACTTTTTTGATAACTGGAATGGAAGGAACAAATCCCACTTGTCTGGTAAGAGCTGAACGCTAAACAATCCTGCTTCTTTTAACAATTGAACTTAACAGTCGTTGAGCCTTAAGTGGAATCATTGGGGAGAAGAGAAACATTCCTTTCTAAGGAGATAAAGGCAGTAGAAACCATTTCACCATCTCTTAACTTATTTTCAGACAAAGATTCTCGAAATGTCATATCTCAGCCAAGGAATCTGGACACAGATTCGACTTAAAATGTTCTCAATAAAAGGTAATGAACTAGAGGACAAAATGAAACTTGATAATTGTAGAAAACACATTACAGCAACACTTCTGGATAAGGTCTACATTATTTTGAAAGCATTGCGAATAGCAGCATACTGTCTGGGTTATTTCAACCCTATTACATTTTCAAGGTGAACCCATTGTGGCTTTTTTGTTTTATTTTTGCAACATTTGTCTCTTATAGTGTAAAAAAAAAAACATATGCTTTTGTGTTGTTAATAATGATCAAAAATCAATGCGTTTGCTTCTTGTGCCATTCCAAAGTAATAATACAGAAAATAGCTGAATGAAGGTTGGCCTTGAAAAGTGGGTTGTGAAAACAGCAATAAATGGTAAAAGCTTTTTAATGGTTATTTTTTTCATTGGATAAACAATGTACTACAACAAAAGAATGTATGCACCATGAAAAGAGCTTAAAATCTATAGAAACACAGTGGTGAGCATTGTCAATAAAAATGTAATTCAGTAGATGATGCCCTTATGAGAACAAGCTGGCAATTTTCTACTTTATTTGTACTTACAGAAAAAAAAACAACTTAACCTACGTATTCAAGGTGTCATTGATTATGGAGGGTAAGTTAAAAGAAAGGAGTTAGAATGCTGGGTATGTAAAAAATTCTCCAGAATTAATCACACTGGAAAGTAGAGGACAGTATTGCCTTTTGTTGCAGGGACAGCAGACAATACAGCTCCATCTGCACGTTTTCACTTTTATAGGAAAGCAGGTAATACCAATGAAAGAGAGGGACAGTAATCGGAACGGAGAGCAGACACGAGATTGTTTAGACGATGGCTGTAATCACTGCACATTGTCGTCTGATTTCAGTACCATATACGAAATGCGCTGAAGAAAACCTTAATTTGAACATTATTCTATTTTTTTTTTTTTTAATATGGTGCCAGCGGCGTTTGCAGCATCTTTGATAATACGTGGAATTTAACAAACTCAAACCAATGGGCCGAGACAAACAGATACATAAGGTAAAGGAGGACCTCCTTTCAAGCTTTCAGCAGAGGTTTGATTTTTTTTTTTTTAAATCTATTTCTTCAAAGTAATCCGGTTGTTTCTGGTCCTACATGCCAAAGCCACAAACCACTCTATCCCTTTTGCATTTGAACACCATAAATGGAGACCGCTAATTCTTTAGTACAAAGCTTTAATAGAAATACTAGTACAAATCGTATCAAGTGAATTTGCAGATAATTTCCACATGCCCAGGCATCATATTTTAAAGGTGTATTTTCTGCCATGGCAGCATTACAGGAAAGAATATCAAATTTTGTGTTTGTTTTTTTTTAATTTTCAAAATAGTTCTACCGCTGAAAAAAAATGAAAAACAGCATGTATGTAGAATATGCATATCAATACTGCAGTATTTCAATCAACTGGTGAGATCGAGAGGAAAATATTTCTGAAATAGCTAACTCTTTACCTTTTGTATATCACCACTCAAATGAGCAGCTTCTCCAGAAATCGCTGAGACAGCACAGTACTGTCACAAAGAAGCAACATTTAATGAACCCTAAAACTACCTACTACATCATCGCCATGAACTGAACCTAAAATTGGCTTCTCGGCTACAAATGAGCAGATAATAATGTCTGCTTCTTGTAGGAGTTAAGACATAGTCAGCCACTTGATGCATTATGCTAAGCAAATGCATAGAATTCGTATAGATACATCTTACAACACAACTACTATACCGCGATAACGGTTTAGCCTGCATCTGTTGCCCCATCACATTAACTGGTGTTATGGGGTAGGGGGCAGTTGCCAAACTAGGTGTCAACATACTGATATGTATACAAAAGTTTCTGATGAAAATATAAACTTATTGCCGTAATACTCTTAGTACAAATGTATCTGGTACAATAAGAAGATAATATTTCCATGTCTTTTAAGGGAACTTATTGATTTTTATTAAAAAGTTGGTTAATATAAATCCTATGTATTAAATTGAATAAATTTCAACACACCGTTTTGTACCATGGATACAATACTATAGACACACAGAAATGTGCATTAGTGCTCTGTAGTTATTGATACAGACAATCATTTCTTCTATTACTATTCATGTAAATGGTTGACACACATGAACAAATCTCTCACTGTTGAACATGCCTTGAGAAAGGACCTTTGTCCTTTGTGTCATGCTTCATAACTAGTGAAAGTGGACAAAAAGCCTTGGAATTAGTTAACTGGAGAGCAGGTTGCAGCCTGGATTGTCTCCTTCCTGCCAAAGTTGATTTGAGAGGCTCTAGTATGTTAGGTTCCCCGCTGGGAATGCATTAAAAAATAGGACCATGGTGATTAAATTCCACCAGCATGGAATTTGAGGCCCTCTTACAAAGAGCAAATCCTAACGATAAAACAAAAGTTATATTGCCACATGGATACACAAGCTGTCTAATACTAGATTAACGCTGAGAACAGTTTACAGTACATGGAAAAGTCCAATCAGGATTATGTATTAAATCAAATGTGGTCATCTGTCTACTCTAACATGGAATATGGTTTATTAAATCTCGTTAAGAACTTCAGCACCCTGAAGTGATCACCACATGCCTGTTTAATAAAGGTGCGCAAAAATAAAAGTCAATCTGTACCAAGCTATTTTAATATTTTGTTTTAGACTACAACCACTGTTTATCCAAACCTATCAGATTTCAGATTTAGGCAAAAGAGACAAAGTAAGAAATGTCAAATAAATTATCCAGGAAAAACAAACCTGTACCTAGAAGATTTCACCTTCATTTAGGCATAGTTGCGAGTTTATGGGAGTCTTGTGGGGTATTTAGCTATTTTTCCCCTTTGCAACAAAATTGGAACCCCGCTATATTCTAAACAACTGCCATTGTTAAGTTGGACAATGGCCACCAAAACAAAAGCCTGTGGACATGAATACAATTCTCCCTCATTCCTAATACCGGCATTGCTTCAAGCTTTCAGAAAACAAAAGACAGTACTAAGTCTTCGCACAATCCCTCATTAAGGCTCCTCCAGCCGAAAGAAAGTTTGAAAAAAAGAAGAGGCAGATTCCTGAAAGTATTACCCATTTCCTGACTTCAAGTCTCATGAAACCTAGAGGAAATTAAGGTAAACAAGTGCTATAAGACGGATTTTATTTGAAGGTTACACAACAGCATTAGGAATCTAATAAAGCGCAAATAAAGGGAAAGTGCATTTAACATTTACTGATGCAGTCAACGTCTAAAAGGAAGCCATCAGCAACCCGGGCCACAAAAGACAGCTCTACGCTTCCAAACACACGTCTACTTTGGCTCATTCGTTTATTTGGAAACAAATGAATGCAGATTTTAAGAGCTGCCTTCTGGATTTTCCGCAGATAATGAAGATGAAGCGGGCTTGCTTCAAGGAGATTCAAAACTGAAAAATAATGAATCCATGGAATTGATCCTAACATTCAAACTGTGAGCCTGAAAGTAAATGCATAACCCCATTTCAGTACAACCAACGGAGATCACAAACTTACAAGCTCTTAGTAGTATTTTTAGATAATTGCCTTAATGTGCAAGGTACCCATGCAACCAAATAATTCAACCACACAACCATTCCAAAGTAGTTATTGTGGATGTAGCAGAACAGTCTGTGACAAGTGCTGCCCTAGAATGCTTCACATGAGATTGTAGAATCTAGGTGCCCTCGTTTTAATGGCCACAAACCTGTTAATGACAATGGTCAATAGAAAGTATCATATTATATTATAGTTATACAATATTTATATATATCTTACACATATTATCTAACTCTTGTTCTTAAACTATGGAGCATAACGCTCCTGCAGTGCATCTGTTTAAATCTTAATTAAACAATGGTACTAAATACCCAAGAGAAACAAAGTAAAACGTACTGACAATATGTTCATGGCCCATAGATTAAAATATTATATGGCCACGAATGTCAATTTTCTTTCAGCAAAATAGGCAACATATCACTGAGAAAGCATTAACGTTCCCGCAGCTGTCTCTTGGTGTTTTTTCACATGCTCCCAATAAATTCTTACCTAGAGGCTGAGTTTGATTGAACAGAGCAGTGCCCTATCTCACTTAAAGACTACATTTTGAGCTTGTTAGATGACTTTAGAAAATTTACTAGCAGTATTTTAAAGCTTAATTAGTATGATCTGGCCATATATAAAAATGCCTTACACCAATTTCAACACACAAAAAAACACCTTTATGTCCTTTTATTGTATTATTCATACACTTTTAAAAAGATAGCCAAAATTGGATAGAGTTTATAGAGAACATCAAGATACCTTGAGAAAGTTTTTTTAAGGGCAAAGTGTATAAAATGTTCCAAACTCTAAACAAAAGCAGTAAAATTTTAGCATCTATGGTTCCCTGGCTCATGGGAATTGTCCAATCTTGATTATTAATGTTCCGTAGCCATTTAATCTTTGAAATGAAGCACATCTTTCATTAGCTGTAAGCACCTGGCAAAAATCAGTAGATAAAGTTACTTATGTGTGGGCTTTTTTCTTCCTAACAATACTGGCTTACAGACGGGAATGCCTGCATTCAGATAACGTTACTTATTACAGCTCAATGAGAAAAAAAAAACAGAAAGCTTTTGTAGGGTGAGTCATAAAGGATGGTCAGTCACCAAACACCGCCATCTATAAGATACTAACGTCTGTCATGGATGACTGAATCGCTGATAAAATGATTGTTAAGTGTTGTAACCAGGGCTGTCCACACTGTGTGTCTCTTCCAGTCTCAGCAAGTGATAAATCTGTATGTTATTCTCCAAGTACAAGACTGCAGAAATATTCAGTGCTCGTGTTTGAAAAATGGCCTTATTTGCAATGGGAGCCTAAAAATCTTTTCTAACTTGTTCCACAATACTGTTCTCCGTGTAAAGCATAAACTCTCTATCGGGTAAGTCTAGTATGTGTTGGGCATCACAAGCAGACGAAATCTAAGGATCCCAAGAGACAGGGACTTCCTTAACATTTAGTTCTGTTGCTATTAATATCTGAGGTATTATGCGAATATATTGTTATGTAGCGAAACATGCAGGTATAATACCTAAAATTAACATTTAACTTCCTCTACTTCCTATAGTATATGTGTTTGCATCTCATGTTAATGACCCCAAAATTTATGCTATTAAGATTGTTGGTGTATAGCTATGAGCTTCCAGCCTTCCTCTGATGGCCAGAGAGGCAGTGAAGTCTCGTGGCCTAATGCAGCAGGTCCAGGGTCTCCCTTTTGGGTCAACAGGCCCCCAGTGTCCTGCTGCTCAACAGGCCAGTTTGATCTCCCCAACCGAGCCATTTACTCTATGGAGACTGCAGGTTCAGCACAGCCTATATCGATTGCATTAGAAGGAGCTGAGCACCTTTAAGACACGGAGCCCCGAAATATGACATCATGAACTTTTAATGCAGCAAAGGCGCTGACCCTACATCGGTGCACATATAAGCATAGCAGCACATGTGCATGAAATCTGACCAATGTTGGGAAACGACTTCTGGAAAAATATCCATAAGTATTTGTAAATGCCCTTTGTTTAGCTGAAAGAGAGTTATCAGCTAAACTAAGAGTTATGAGCATGACTCCTGAAGAAAACTGGCCATGACCACCCTCTGAAACTTCCAAAGAAAGCTTTAAATTCCTTTGGCCTGCATCATTCTAGCCTTTCATAGCTATGAGAAATGTAGGGGCTTACGACTACTCAGCTATGGCCTTCAGGGCACAGCAAGGCTCCTGTAATTCTTTTATAATCAAAGGTGAATATAGCAATCGCCCTCCTCCTCCCAAAATAATAGCAAAGCATTTATTGTGTCTGTTACATCAAAGATATGAAAAAAAATGTTTTATTAAGGGTCTTTTTTTGTTGTTCTTTTTTTTGTTCCTCTGTGAATAATGTAATTATACTGATAAAATCTGTTCTCATTTATCACTGCATTGTTTTCCATGTAAATAATTTTTGTACACAGCTCATTTTTAGTTTGTAATTCTGTCTTTTTCATGTACATACATTCCCTCCTTAGCTTCACAATTTCTGGACATTTTATATCCCTAATTAAGAAATGAATAAGTCACAGCAATAAAAGCGGCATTGTGAGCTGCAAAATGATATTGGGAAAGCTGGGGTTGTGCAAACCTGAATTCAAAGTAGGCCATTCAGAGAAGAGCATTGTGAAATGGGTAATCTGAATGATGCAACACATCAAGATCCCTAAAAATGTATGGCTTACATGACACGCCTAATAGAAATGTACAAGTATTTAAAAACATTTAAAAGGATTTTCATCAAGAGGGTCACTGGAACAGGTGGAAGTACCCACAAGCAAGATGACTGATGATAAATGCAGGAATAATATGAGGTCTTTTGCATGGAATAGCATACCAACAGAGGCAGTTGGGGCTAATATAATGTGAGAGTTCATTATATAGCGCCAACAGTTTACGCAGCACCTAATGCAATACATATATTCAAGGGGTATGACAAGACGAGAATTGACAGACTAACACAAACCGATACATTACGGGGAGAGAGCCCGGCTCGCAATAGTAGGGGAAAAAAAAGAATGTCAGAGAAAAAGGACAAGACTAAAAAAGAGCGATTGGCTCCAAAACGCAAAACATTGACAAAATATTTATGTAGTAAGGTTATAGACTATAAACTGAATAAAGTATTTCGTAGGGCAAACTGGTATTATCATACTAGTTCAAAGAGAAAACAATAATCTCTAACTATTATGCATTGGCTAATGATGAAGGGTTTATTAGTTTTGCATGCATACATTGGGTAGGTTAGACGGGAAAAGGTTAAAGAGGATAAGCTGAAGGGTAACTTTTTTGAAAAACTGACTAAAACACTAATGGTATGGACAAAACATTAAATAAATAAAGATCGAGCAACTTGCTACAGCTTACTTTATATTATATGAAAAGCTAAAGGAGCAAACAGATTTTATGAAATTATAAACATTGCCTCCAGAACCTCCTTCATGCTGTTCCTTGATCATCTGAGTAAGTAAGATGAAAACAGATTTAAAAAAAAAGAAAATGAAATGAGCTTAAACCATAGCAGCATAATGTTCCTTATCTTTTATATGTTTCATTACTACTTTTTAATCATGTTATTTTGTCCAAAAACAATATATTTGTATGGAGTTTTTTCCAGTTACAAATCCTGCTTTTTTTTATTTATAGTTTTCTTACTGTTACATATAATGGCCAATACTCACAGGGTTATCAGAAAACCTGCTTCAGGTATTTACTTAATTTATAAAGTTATGGATTCCATAACACTTCAGTGAACAAGCTCAATTCAATGGAATATTCAGACAAATGTAGATTCTGGGGATTTGTTGATAAAAAGTTAAGTAAAATTAAACTTTTTCCTTCAAAAAGGCCAACAAAGTATACAAAAATCCACAATTTCAGTGGACCTGCACGGAGAAGTCTACAAGTTGGAGTATGTGAACTTTGCATTTGACCATAAAGGAAGTTCATATAGACCACAATGTCACTTTCTTTATACACAAACCAAATTGGTAATCGTGGTCTTGCTGATATTGTACTGTTGAAACATAGAAGCTCTACAACATTTGTTCCAAACAATGATAAAGTTCCAATGAAAGCAACAGTTGAAAGAATATAAGTACCTTATATAAATAACAACCTTTTTGGTATGTGGTGGTAATGCTCCACAACATGCACCATGAGCGCTATTTATGCACAGTAAAAATAAGGTTCAACATTACCCTACACTTATGTAACACACCTTTTCAAGTAGACCCTGTCCATAATTAAATTACAATATATCTACTGCTCATCAAAAACTGACAAGGCTTCCAATTGTAGGGCATGCTGCCATTTTGTTGTAGTGATTTGCAGAACGTGAAAACCAATCATTCCTACTGATGGTCCTTAAATCCATGATATTCAGAATTAAGTCATTAAACCCTGCATGCTCCCATTTATGATATGATCTCGGGATGATACGTCTGGAGACTATGTTCGGGTGGACGATATTTAGAAGGACTCCTGAATTTTATCAAAAAATTTATCTCAAAAGTGATTTATTTTCCTTTAGTTGTGTTAAAATAATAAGACTGGCTCCAGTGGAAAAACCAACCATTTTCTATTACCTGCTGACTTATTTCACTGTGATAAGAAAATCCATAGCTACTTTAATATATATATATAAAAAAAACATCTACAAGAAACTTTACTTGTTAGAATGCTACCAGAAAATCACCGTTTGAACTCATCAAATGTTGATTACTCCTGTGTTATGTGCTGAAAGCAAAATGCAACTATATAGTGCAGTCTATTTTTCCTTCCCTCACAGATAAGCCATTTAGCAATCTTTACAATTTTTTTTCTTCTGTTAGAACCACTGAAAGCATGTAATGGGAAAAGAGATTGGATAGGTGAGTATTCACCAGGGCTTTTAAAAATATTATTTCTTAACTATGACAGAAGAGACCCTGAATACAAAACATGTTAAAATGTACCATATTCCTCTTCATGTAGGTTAAATGTAAAGGTGGGTTAAGGTGTGTCATGTTCTTTCAACGTGCTCTACAAAAAGTGTATTTTACTGTTTGTTTTTTTGTTTTATTTTTATTTACCTTTTTTCTGTTTAGTGGGACTGGGCCTTTCTGGTTATTTATAAGTGAGGAACTCTTAGAGTACCATTTTTATCATTTTTTGAGTTTAATTGTCTCCTTTATTTACTGCATGCCGATCAATTACCTTTCTCTTTTGTGATAGCGCCATCACCTTCCGCAGTGCTGGATATAGAAGAAAAGATCTCCAAAGTCACATCTTTTTCTATGTTGGCCCAATAAAAGGTATCACCTTGGACTAAAGGCCTCATCTTCTTTTGCGCTCATATGACCATGTCTATTTTCCCTAACCCTGCATCCTACAAAAATCATTGCTGTAGACTCATTTAATAGGGATAGGCATTAAAGAGGACTTAAGGAGACTTTCATTTTTATATTTTACATTAATATAAACACGACTAGCACAGATACATATGTTCCTTTTAATAGTTTCACTGCCCTTTCTAATAATTTTGCTTGTATCTGGCACCTCAGAAGAGCCTGTGCTAGATCTGAGCCCAAGCTTAAAGTGTTTTCACCCAGCCACACTCCGTTTGCCCATCTAATGGTACTTTTCTGATGAGAAACACGTAAGAGTTCATTGGATGGGTACAATTAATCTGTGTATTGTCACTATATATACTGCAGCAGTGATATTTATGACTAGAACACTCGGGCGTGCAAGGTCTGATTGGCAACTGACTACACTCACAGTAACCCTTAAGATTATCCATTAAGGTAATAGACATGGCTACCAAAACAGCTCTATGTTCAATTCTTGCTGTGCATATGGTCATGCCTACTTGGTGAGTTGAACCTACATTAATATGGTCCTAACTTCTAACCACGGAAATGGTTTATCATCGACTTGTTTACTGGATTAAACAATGGAGACAAAATGGAAAGCTTAAAAATATATTAAATATTTTGCTTTACACATTCTAGTTCAGAACTGTGTCTAACGTATTCTAGCGCCTTTCGGGCTACAAAAAAATAAAAGCTATACAATATGGAAAGAATACAGTAGATCTGGTTGTCCGTGCTTACACATTTACACACAATCACATGGTATCAACCATGCGTAATGCAATCATGAATAGTGCCAATTTGCGCATTGTGAAAGGAATTTTGACCTGGCCGCTAGTTCATGCCCAAACAACATAAAAAGGTAGATTATGGAACAAAACACAAAGAGGCTAATGAATATTAGCTGTTGGAATGCATTGTTCACTACCCTGCAAAACACTAAAGCCCCAACTCTCCTCCCCTGCTAACATCACCATGGAAATCTCCAGTGCAAGACCATAATCCAGGAGGCAGGGGACCTTTCAATGCCCTTTCACTCACATTTGTAAAGTACTTTCTCCCAACAATGAGAAAGATGTGAAAAAAATAAGTTGGCTTTGTAATTAAGGCAGGCACCAGACATAAAATATATCTTAAAGGTCTAGGGGGGGTTTCATCATCTTCTTTTTACAATTTTCTAAAGGTTTTAGGCATAATAGGTAAAGAACAAAGGACAACAGAACCGATACTGATCTAAAGAAAGTAATTGTAGAATTCTACCAAATGTATTCTTTATATGAGAATTACGTACAGCTCGCTGGAATTATACCCTACCATTAACAGATCAACAGTTTTATAGGTAGATTTGCATTCACACCAGCCAGCTAATGTATTTGTTTGCATACGAAAGAGCCAGTTATTTTTAAACCAGGAAGACCCAGGAAGTAGTGACACTATTTTCTTACATCACTGAAATGAACGTACATGTCATAGGTTTCTCAGTGGCACCCTACAATGCTCTCAGACAATTCTAATGTGGAAGGTGCCAGAGAAGATCGAATAAGGTGACTGTCAGACCCTTTTCATTGTTTCCTAAAGAAAGATTTGTCTCCTCAAACCCTGCTATCCCAGGAAGCTGGCTTTATTAGTTATATACTGTGTGTAGGATTACTGGAGAAAATACAGTAATCATAACAATCCAAATATGGGCTACCTAATATTTTTTGACGTGTCATAACAACCCCTTAAAAAACAAAATGATGAAATGATATAATCAATTATATTATAATCTGCATAATGCCCCCATATGCATTCTGCTTCACAGCTATTTTCTATTCAGGAGATAAGTTTGGCCAAATGCATCTCCTTGCGAGTGATGTACTTACAACCAGTCAGCTTTATTGCTGGCTCTGCAAATGCTACTGGCAGGGGTATACTGAGATCCTTGTGTGAATACATGGAAAATGCTCCCATTCACTTCAAAGGGAGCCTTTTGGCAGTCACTCATTGGCTGTTCCAAGCTTCCAATCAGTGGCGAGAACACACTGCAGTCAGGAAGCTACATCTCCAGAGCTGCAGCTTCTACTTAAGTTAAATGTCTTTTTTTTTTACTTATTTTTGTTTTTTAAAGAAAGTATATTAAAATACTTTAATATACACTCTTCTTTAGTAGGACTGTGTGTCTCTTTAAATCCTGGACATGTCAGCCTGGTATAGTCTTGCGGCTGGGGCTTATACATGACAGTATGCTATATGCATGTATGACAGCATTATTTTTGTGGCAGTATATTCGCCAATAAACACGTACCAATGAGTGGTTACACTGGATCTAAACCATGCTGGAAATCTTGTTCTTGGTCTGGAGAAGTTACTCTAAGTAGCATATATGGCCAAATGCTGGCCATGAGGGTTAATTTCAGGCAATTTAACTTTCAAACACCAAAAATTAGATGTTTCCATGGGTCCATGTCGCTCCATAATTTATGTTATGAAATCAACAACACTGCATAAAAATTAAAATTTTATTTAATAAATATTTAAAAAAAATGAATTAAACATGTGATATGGGATGTAATTGCATGACACATGCCAACACAAGCATTAAGACACCAAGGGGAAATTAAATTCCACAGCAGGAACATCACAGCTGCCCCCTGATACTGATAAAAAGAAGCCCATTTCCTGTGTTCCCTTGACTCCAACATTAAACTGGCCCTGTACAAAGGCTTATCGAAAATCTCCAAACAAGCTGTCACCTACTCACACAAAATCTCTAAAAAAAAAAAATGAAATGTCACACTAGAGCAACGCGGGATCTGAGTTATGAAGCATGTTTAATTCCTTAAGACAAATCTCTAATACCGATGTACGTATATGGTAAAACAAAAATCAGCCTCCTCGCAAAAGAAGTCTCGGTTTGTGTGCGTGCAGAACACAAAAGTCATTGCGTGCAAGAAAAAAAAAGACTCCTTCCCTCAAGTGGAAACAATAAAACAAGATCCAGTACAGTATAAGGTTACTGTAATGTGTGCCATTTCCCACACCGTGCAGAAGAGCAGGGCCTCCTTCTACAGTTTAATAACAAAAGGAACAAAGAACACAATAAACCAAAAATATGTTCTTCTAGACTTCCCGGAAAACATAATAATTTATCTTTTACTTAACAATATTTTTTTCCAACGTAATCATTTACAATGTACTTAATTCTGTAGGCAACGTAAAAAACACAGAATTCATAGGTGTGTAATAAGGGATAAATCAATGGGAAGGCTAAAACAGATAAGAGTTCATTTTGTAGACTGTGCTACCGCACAACACGGAGCACATTTATCATGTGCGGTACTGCAGTCAAGACTAAAGGAGTTTGCTCACTTCTCATTTGGGAAATATCTGGGGTTAGTGGGTTAGCTTAGTGACTTATCATTGAGGAATATGTGGTAAGAGTGGCTTGTTTAATTAACAAGCCCATTTGGGGATATGTAGGAGAGGTGCACACCTCCAACGAGAAGAAGCCAGGGCAGACGTTGCTTGCAGGCTGATCCTTTGAGAAATATTGGGGGAGTTTGGTGACTTCTTTGTCAATTTCATTTTGCAGAAGTGCAGCGTACAGAGCGTATAAAAGCAGGAAGCCAGTCAGCACATTAGGGCTTACAGACTGTAAAACCTGCAGGCAGACTATAAGTAATCCCCACGGCTCTGCTGGCTCCAGTTTAAACACCATGGACAGTACTCTGCTGAAAAGCTACAAGAGAACTGAAAAAAGGGACATTGCGTGCAACATATAGTCACGCTATGGGGGTAGGATATGCTATATACCTTTATATATATATATAGGTTGACAAAAACTGACAATGAATAAAAAGCAAGAAAAAAAAGAAGGAATAATAAAAACAACACATTGCACACTGAAGAAAGAATTAAGTGACGAACCAGCTGGAATAGGGGGGTAGCTTCACCAAAGAGAAACCACTCCCATCATCATCATGACTGTTGCCATGAAAATCACACAAAGAAATTCCGTGCTAAACAAGCAAGAATCAGCCCATAGACCCCCACCCTGAAAAAAGTAAGAGGCCACTTTCTGCATGTAATATCTTATTTTGTTTGGAAATTCTAGCAATTTCTGAAGCTGTCCCCCAAACGTATAAACAAACAACACAAGCAGATTATGATCCAAGATTGTGATAAACAAGGGCTATAAGACGAGGGTCAGGGAGTAACAGAAGGTTTGAGGATCTCCCTCCAACCCCAAGTAAATAGTATTAAGCAATGATCATCTGCACCATCTGTGCTACTGTTGCCTAGAGCCTTAATTTTAACCCCACTTCCATAGTGCTTGGCT
Organism: Spea multiplicata; assembly: GCA_009364415.1. Classification (NCBI taxonomy): domain Eukaryota; kingdom Metazoa; phylum Chordata; class Amphibia; order Anura; family Pelobatidae; genus Spea; species Spea multiplicata. Next base: position 30,353,412 of record VKOC01000006.1, read on the forward strand.
ACACAACAAAGGGGTTAATATTTGGGGGGATGTTTTACTTTGTAGACTGATACTGAAAGAGATAGATAGATAGATAGATAGATAGATAGATAGATAGATAGATAGATAGATAGATAGATGCTCATCATAGATGCTTAACATATATATACTGCAGCCACCACATGTCAGGAGGACGCAAAACCTTGATTTGATGTAATCCCCTGAATTGCCACAGTTCATGGGGGCACTACTTGAGTTTGATTACCCCAAGGGTTTGGCATGGTGGGAGCAGACCCCCTTAAAACACCAGCCGATGACATACAGACAGACATAAGACACTGGACGCACGGCTCTGTGTCCGCCGGTTCATGTATTTAATAGTGAGTGGTCCCTGCTGTAAAGTGAAACCCAGCATCACATTTCAGTCCTAATGGGGAGAATTGGAGACTGTGCAGTCAATGTCTTGGGGGGAGGGTATCTGGGCTACTGTCTGCCTCCGATCTGCCTTTGGCTCCAGAATCCTTTCTTTTAGCTTAAAAAAAAAGTAAGTCCAACTCTAACACCGAATCCAAGCCCTGCCTGTAAAACTCTTTCTAAGGATGAGCCAGCATTCATACAGCAAGACAGACAGACAGCCAGCACGCCTGTATACACTGCCCCATCCACCATGCAAATACATCGGTGCTTTAACACATGCCCTGGCAGCGAGGCCGGGCTCACAGCAGGTGCGTGGGAGGCGCCTCTCAATGCCATGGGGACGAGTCGGGGGACTCACTGGAACTTACCGGCCCCATCACAAAGGCCTATGGCAACAACTGGGGAAAGGGTTAACCCGGCAGATGCCCAGCACGTACTGCATAAAACGGCCAGTGAGCCGCTAACCCCCGACACTGAGGCTGCGGGACTCGGGTCTACGAGGGAGATCACGCAGCACCGCGTATGCCACCCTGGGGTAACGTTTTAAATGTAGAGCAATCACCATGGAAACCAGTATAGTGTCCGTGCTGATTGCCCCTCATTTAGTCCAGCAGCACTCTTTAGACATAAGGCCCCTGGTACTGTGTGTGCGTGGTTTACCACGCGTGGGGAGTCTGGTGCTGGGTGCCCGGCTCCATGGTGACCGCATTACCTGGTGCAGCATCAGGGCCGCTAGGATGCGCAGGGTCGGCAGCAGCAGCAGGCGAACTCTCGGGTCTCTCCGGCACATGGTGAGGGATGGCGATGAGCGGGCACGATGGCTTCAGAAAAGATGGGCAATAAACACAGAGTCCGAGCCCGGCGGCTCAATGTCCAGCTCCGGCCGTTGCTTCTTTTTTTTTTTTTTTTTTTTTTTTTTTTTACAGCAGGAGACTCGGGGGGGAAATCATCAACAGAAAATAGCAACGGGGTGACAGGAGGGGATAGAGGCTCTCACACACAGGATCCTCCTGCAGTTTCCACCCACCCCCCGGGAGGAGTCCCTCGCCTGCGTGCTCCCGCTATCTGGATAACGGAGACAATCCGTCCCCCCTCCCGTAGATCAAGGCTGCCAGCGATTGGAGATCCTCTTCCTTTTGTCTCCCACCTTATAATAAATCCAATAATAATGGGAGGGGAAAAAAGGCAAATGAGTAGTTTCAAAGCAAGAGGGAAAGCTCCAGTGCAAAGGGCTGCTAGTGTGAGGTCTTGTGGAAGAAGATGCTTGAAGGGGTTTTTTTTTTCCTTCCTCTTCTCGTTTGATGCAATAATAAAAAAAAATGCAAAGTGATATAATATCGGTGGCTGAGAGCTGGCTGTGGGTCCTCTTCAGTGAATTCCACTCCCCCGAGTGTAAGTGGAAGCCAGTGTTCTCTTATCCACGCACAGCACTTTCCTCACTCCCGGCACACACTGGCCGCTACTGCTGCTTCCCACTCTTTCTTCCCCGTGCTCCCTCCTCCTCCTCCTCCTCCTTCTTCAGGCGGCTCGCAGACTGATAACAATGCAAGGCGCTGGCTGCACGGATCCCGGGTGGCTCGCAGCTCCTCCTCTCCCCTCCTGTCACTCTCAACTCTGCGAGGGGCGTACAAGCTGCCCTCGCCCACCAGCACTGGGATCCTTGGCACCGGCTTTCCTACAGACAATAAAGAGCCCCTACCCCAGCCGTGTGCATACATGTGCAACTAGGGAAATAAGTTGGCAGGTGAACATGCCAGGCCAGTCAGGCATATGGACCATGGGGGGGGCTCCAACAGGCCCTATACAAAATGCCCCCCAATGTGTAGAAGTCATCCAGGAGTGTCCTCCAAAATGCAGGTGGACGTGCAGAAGAGATCTACTCCTATATTTCAATTTCTAAACATATATATATATATAAAAAAAAAAAATGGTGCAAAGCCACAAAGGAGCTCCTCGACTCCGTCGCTATTTGGTCAACGACCAGCCCTGAACGCAAATAAGTGCCGCTCACCGGACCGATAAATGAACGACTTTTACTTCACAGCCCAAATCCCTTTGATGATCAGACCACGTAGATTCTGTCAGATGACTTCTTTTTTTTTTTATGTGCACAAAGCCGATTAACAGGCAGGTGCTAAAAGTTCCCGTTACGCGACCAACAGGGTAACACAACAGCAGTTTTACAATACTGTACGAATCAGGATGCTTGACCTTGTAGCTCCTTTGGAGAAAGGCATCGCTGGTGAACAATAGTCCAGTTTGCGGTATTGTCCTTCAGAGCATCCCTCTTGCGTTATCTTAGCTAACCACAAAGGCAGTGAATTCTGCTGTACTACTAATGTAAGGTCTCGACATAAACTATACTTTAAAACAAAATTATATTTTTATATATATATATATAAATATATACTAACGCATTGGGTTTTTTTGGTTGTTGGCTTGTTTTGCAATATAATGTATTTTTTTCCTGTGAAATGCTGCAAATATCTGTTGCGGGGAGGGGGGGCGATCTTTTAGCTGCGGAAAAAAAAATGTATATGTATACTTCTATCTCCAATGAGACCCGCTCCTTTTGTCTTGTCCAACTGAATGTATTTCTATTCATAACCTGTGTTTGCGCTTGAAAATCTTTTCTTCCAAGGTGTTTTTGTTATTTCTAATAATCACTATTCACTAGGAAATTACATTTCCCTGATCATTTTTTTTTTTCGGACAAGCCAAAAAATAGCTCTTGCTAAAAAAAAAAAAAAAAAAAAAAAAAAAAAGTGGTGCCTGTCCCTAGCAACGTATTTTACTTTCAATGCTGTTATTCTAACCTAATGTACCGCATTTGTGTGTACAGAATCCCGGTGCTACGGCATCTTTTAATTGCATGCAGATAATTGCCCAGGAATAGACAGCATCATTCTCCGACAATTAAGACACATTCAATGACTTATCTCTTGTATATTTTTCAGTAACGATGTAGATAGTAATGCAGGGGGCCAATCGGCACCAGCGCTATAAACTCTTTATGTTCTTATTTAGAGGCTAAAACAGCATTTACATTAATTCATTTAAAACTGCAATGCTTTTGTACATTTTCCCTTTTTTACCACTAGTGTCTGTGCAGATTAAAGGGACACTCCAGCCATGAAATGCACTTTAAGACATATGATAGACCAGTGTCATCCTTTAAATGAAGATTATTTTTGCATTTGAAGGCATGGAGATATTTATCAAAATCCCTTCTATGCATTTGGTCTCTTTACCCGTCCCCCCCAGATATTTGTATCGCAGTATGAAATAGTGACGCATCCATGCATAGACACCTCTGACGCTGGCTTTCTTCCTACGTGGTCTAATAAATGGGAACCCATAGGTAACAAGCGCGGCCATGGATTTCAATAGGAGCACTTGCCTGCCGGGGAAACTGGTGCAAAATCTAGACAGCAGAGGGAGTAGTGTGCTGCAGCTTGGGTGCTGCAGCCTTTTCCATCAAATTATTTATTTACTTTTTTTTTACTTTCAGGTAAACAAGGCATATCAAAGTATTTTAATATGCAATTCTCGGTTGGTGCCCCTTTAAGGCAAATGGTATGCGCAGAAAATTAACCCCAATAACGTACAAAGTGATGTATGTAGCCTCATTTAACAGTAAACGAGTTAATTGGAATATCGGTACCAACCCCTGCAACACATTTGTCACGCAGTTCATTTTTTCTCGTGTCTTCACCGGGAGGATCAGAGGACGAGAAGTAAAATGTTAACTAGAGCCAAGCATTCAGTCGAAGAGAAATAAAGAAACACTTTTTGAATTTGCTATTTTGCACCCGGCCACCTGCTGGGGAAGAGAAATTGGCAGCTTCTGTGCACGCATTGAGAGGTTGTGGCTTTTCGCCCCTGTCCTGATTTTCACATGGCTGTGCAAAGATACCCTGCGTGAACCAAGAGCGCTGCATTTTACAGAGCGTTATTCTGTCGTAAGGAGCTGCTAAATTTCCAGCAAACGACATTATAACGCATCTAATGGAGGCTCACAGTGGATGTCATTACACAGAATTAATTAGCAGGCCTAGAGATGGTGTAGAGATAGCGTTGACATCTTAAGAAAGCAATCTTTTGTCTTGCTTACACCCTTGAATTGTTTTTCTCATATGTTAATTTAGATCATGTCACTGCAAAACAGATCAAGTTTAAACATACACACGTTAAATAAAATATATGTTGCCGTACAGCGCTATAAAAAAAAACATATTATCGGTATTGTTTGTTTATCTTGAAATGTAAATACTCAAGTCCTTTGAAGCATTTCAGCCTTTGCTAGACAATGTTTTAATAGTAGATTACTAACAAGCTGTAACCATTTTATTTAGCGTCTATGCTTCACACAATTCATTCTCTCGATTGGAAACTTGTAATTATAATTGCCTAGACTTTAAAAAAAAAAAAAACCAGTTAATTAACATTCTAATTAGATTTACGGTGTTTGTTCAATGTTAAAACTAGTAGACATCTAAATAACCGATCCGATCACAAGTCAAAAGGAATTTATTTTCACCGTGTTCATGTAAAGCATGTTTGTAACATGTCACTGATGAGTACAAATCACAAGACCTGAAAATAAGCTGCTCTTGTCAAGTTATTGCATACAGTTCCTGTTTCATTACGCAGAAATGTTTTTATTTCTCAAAAAACCAAAAAAAAACGGATTATACAGCTGATTTCACATACAGCTAAACAGCTTTAATTTGCAATTCCCCATGTCCGCAAGTCTCATGCCAAATGGGAAAAGCCCAGCAAAATAACCCAGCTAACGTAAAAGCTAATTATATATATTATATATTTATAATTATATATACATGCACATATCTTAATAAAAAGCAATTTGGGGCCAAATGGGGTTCAGAAAAAGAAACAACAGATTTATAAGCGTTAGGTAGTAGCCAAAAATTCAGGATAGGCTGCTAAAGGTATAGTCAAACAAGGGAGGGCTGGCAATTTCTGGCCTGGTGGGCAGGTAAAGCCAAGGGGTCCCATCGGCTCCTTGACCCATATTTCTGCACTAATGCACACACACGTTGCACATGTGCCTCCTTCCCTTACAATCCTCTCTTTACCTTCTTGGAGGCTTTTTTTGCGGGTTCTGTTACCCTTCCACATTCCGTCTCTGTGAGTGGGTCGATTTAAATTGGACCGGCCCTCTTTTAAGAATTTTGGAGCAGCCCAGGGGGCAAACCTCTGCCCCCTGGTCCAGCACACCCAAAGTAGCCAATTAATCTTAACCCCTAGAACTAGGGCTATTTTACTCAACAGGACCAGAGCAATTATTGTGTTTTTGCTATATCTTTCATTAACCATAATTTCCCTCTTTTTTTCAATTGGTGTATTTCTTTTGACACCATTTTCATCTTTATTATTATTAATTGTTTTATAGAGCACCATCATATTCCATAGAGCTGTACAATGGGTAGACAGGACATAACAAATAGTATATAACATAACAATTTGACTTACGGAAACAACAGGTGAGAAGGGCCGTGCTCAAACGAGCTTAAACATTATTTTTCTTGAAAAATATTTCAAAAAGCGGGCATTTTTCTTTTAAACAACATAAACTTCCTGGAACAATGCTATACCTCTGCTATAATGTCACACTGTTGTGGAAGCAGAATTTCAATTTGCCTTCACATTGTATTGACATGTTTATGTTCAAATTTCATTGTATACAATGTCTATTGCAAATACAATAGATAAAAAAAACCATGTATTCATAGTTTTACAGATATACAAATTATACACAGCTAGTGCAAATGGATAAAAAATACACAAAAAATAGATTTGTTAATTTGCCCTAAATTGGAAACCACCATATGTGCTCCTACCTAATCCCAATTCTTAGTCTTAATACTATATTATAAATTCTCCACTGACTAGTCACCCACCACATTAACTAAGACCAAAAACAGTGAATGACATTGGGATGCCATACAGTGTTAAAACCTGTCAAATTCTAAGGGCTGTATTTAGCTTATTCATAGACAAAGCATACATATGATGTACAAAGGCATGTAGACATAACCTATGTACAGTCAACAATATCAAAAACCTTTGACATCAAAACATTTATTCATTTTTAAGTACTTGCAGGCCCCTTAGGTGCGCGCGTGTGCACAATGGCATCTTAAAGGGACAGTAGGCGGGATATTACAGATGGGTTCATTAGGACTAGTTCAGGCAGCGTAAGTTCACAAATGAAAAGGGTCAGAATCCAAAGAGACAGTATACTAAGAGCACAGTATATCTGGGCAATGTGGACCTCCGCTATTCCTGACCACGATTTTGCTTGATCCCTACCGGTACCTCGCTTCTGGCTTTTACCTACAAATCCAGCTTTCTATTCAGTGCTCCATCATGACAGGAGGTATGTTAGTGTGTGTAAGTATTTTACTGTGTGTGTAAGTATGTTAGTATGTTAATATGTGCTTAAGTATGTTACTGTGTGTGAGAGTCCCAACCTTATCTCTCGCTGGGGGGCACTGGCAATTTTTGTTACACCTCTGAGTAGAGAGGTAGTAGTGTGTGGGTATATATATATTATACACACTAACACTATACATACTATATATAGACACTAACAATACATATATGTATAGTGTTAGAGTCAATGGGTGTGTGTATTGTATGCAGTTATATATTGTGTGCATGTATGTAAGAGTGTTGTGTAAACGTGTGCATATGGTGTTGTGTGTTACTCTATGGCATTTGGATGAGTGTTTATATCCACGTGTAGTAGGTGTGTGTATCGGTGTTTGGAGTTAAGATGCCTGTGCATAAGTGTATGGTGTTAGCATGTGTGTGTTACTGTAAGGATTGTGAGCATATGATGTTACCGTGTATGTCTGTTATGGTATATAGTGTTAGCTTGTGTGTGTTATCATGAGTTTGTGTGTCAGCATATGGTGCTGGAGTGTCAGGGGTGAGCATTGGGCTAGTGGTGTCTGGAAGGGCGAGAGGAGGAGCATGAGAAAGTATGTATATATGGCAGTAGGATGGCCATAGGCATGGGGGCCCAGGCATTAAGCATGTACTGAGCCCCAAGACTTCTGAAGCCAGAGGCTTGTTTTTCTCACATAAATCTTGTAGTGCTTCCACCACTGCAGGCTATTCCAGGTAGTCATGTGCAAATTAGGTTAATAATGATCACCTTTTTGTCTCTATATGCACTTTATACATGGACCCCTTGGAACAAAGGTACACTGTACTATACAGCCTTTAAACAAAGGAAACAGCTGTTTCATCCTTAATGGGACTCATCAGCTTGATATGGAAAAAACTGTTTTTTCCCCCATAAAAAACTTTTTTTCCTATACAAAACAAAAATAAATGTGGAGTAAGAAAAAAGAATAGCACTACGTATCTAATAGATGGGATAGTGTCACGACACAGTGTACAGAGGAGACACAGTAGTCAGGTAGGACTGGCAAGGATGGTCCAGAGAGCCGAGGTCAGGATACCGAAGAGCAGGATAATCGAGGAGCAAGCCGAGGTCAGGATACCGGAGTTCAGGATAGTCGTGGAACAAGCTGAGGTCAATAACAGGAACAAGCAGGAAATAACGCGTACTGGGAAGGCACTACCGACATAGGCACGACCATCAGAAGGCAAAGTCTCAGAGTTCTGAAGTCTCTTAAATAGGCACAGGAAGTTAGGCACTAATTGGAGATTTCCCGCCAAATATTCAAAGTGCCGTTACGTCCATCTTGTGTTTGGCGATTGCGTAATCTTCCCATATAGGTTGAGGTAGTACCTGCCGGCGCAGGTACTACCTCAGGTGGCGCGAAGAAGAACCACTCTGGACTCCAGAAGAGGACCCGTCTCCCGGCTGCAGCTGCTGGGAAGACCTCGTGCAGGTAGGCGGTCTCCCTCTTCCTCGCGGTGGCTGCGGCTGCTGTGTAGAAGCGGGGGGTCTCCCCCTTCTTTGCGGTGGCTGCGGCTGCTGAGTAGAAGAGGGGGTCTTCCCCTTCTGCGCGGTGGCTGTGGCTGGGGCTGCCGTGCGGAGGGGGTCCCACTTCCTCGTGGGCAGTTGCGGCTGGGAGCTGCCGTGCAGAAGGCGGGGGTCCTCCCCCTTCTTCGCGGCGGCTGCTGCTGCTGGTCCGAAGCGGGGGGTCTCCCCCTTCTTCGCGGCAGCTACGGCTGCCAGACCGAAGCGGGGGGTCTCCACTACCTTGCGGCGGCTGCGGTTGCTGACCGGGAGGTCTAACCGCTGGGGCCGTTACAGATAGTTCATTTAAGAGAAGTGAGGTTGTTACAGTTCTACCAGATTTGGAAAAGAGATCTGTCAGGCAGAGAGCATTTCCAGCAATTATCGAGATATAATTATTTATTTTATGGAGTCTGGTGGGGACTAAATAACATTGATATATACTTTTATAGTGGAGTTCAAGTAAATTTATATCATGGATATTTTGTTTCGTAAATAAAAGTTCCCTGCCATCAGTCTTTCAGCAAAAATTGGTTATTTAAGTGTCTATCCTATTTCACCAAGGAGCATCTTTTCCATCAGTTATAAGTCCTTGTAATAGTTTTAATGATCTAGCAATTTGTTTAGTTTTCTTATGTTTATTTAGGAAATCTTCTAAAGCGTGGTGATCTACTATTTATTTGCAGGGCCGGCCCTACCATGGAGCCGAGTGGGGCAACTGCCCCAGGCTGCACTTGCAGTTTTTTTAAAGCGCTCAGCATTACAAGCCGGCATCGAGCAGGGAGACTTGCCGCAGGACTGCTGAAAGGAAAGTACAAAGGGGGAGGCGGGGGGGGAGGGTAGATATGGGGGGCTGCATTTTACACTTCGCCCCAGGCGGCATTATGTCTTGGGCCGGCCCTGTTTATTTGCTGTTCAAAAGACTTTTAATTCTCAAATATGAGAATGTCTCTTTGAAAGATTTTGTATTTGGGATAACCTAGTTTATTTTGACTACAAATGTTTGAAAGTTCCCTTATCTTGCCAGTTTCTTAAATCCATATCTTTTATATTACATTGCGAGATTTTAACCAGGGAAGGTACCAATAGCTGATCTAATGCACCAGACAGTAGTGCTCTCCCACCTTTAAGCTACTGTGGAGAAGCGACCCTTCATGGTTATATTATCTACACCCACCTGAACTAAAATCCTGCGATGAAAACTTAACTTTTAATATTGTTGTTATTAAGAAAAGCACAATGTAATATATATATCTAAATTGTAGCAGTCTGTTAGCTGCAAACAGGCTATCAATGGCAGTTTAGATGTAAAACTCCTCCTCCATAGATTGCAAGTCTGTATCACATCTAGTCCAAATGAAAAAATAATCCCCCAAAACGGGGACTAGCTGGCAGCTGACAAAAATTGACGGACTCTAATCTATTGATCTACCTCGCTTGTAAAAGATTCTAAGATTCTAAATAAAACCCGACGTGCGTTTCTGCATGGTGTTCACTACATTTTCATCAGGGGATTGTAGACACGGGGGCCTCCAAACAGCTTTAACCCCTTAACGTCCATTGACGGTTGGTGTTAATGTGAGAGTGAGTATGTGCGTCTGTGTATTAGAGTGAGTGTGTGGGTGCTAGGGTGAGTTTGTGTGTTAGAGTTACAGTGGAGGGAAGTTGTTACATGTCCCTAACCATAAGGTACCAGCCAACCAACAACTCAGGACAACAAATGAAGAAAGGGACATATCAGACCCTCTTCAGAAGTTAAGGGATTTTCTTTTCCTTTTTTGCTTATGTTTGAAAACATTAGTTTTTAACTAGTGTGCTGTAGTCAGTTGCACATGCAGATACAGGCAAATCGAAGTTTTATCATTTTAGCATCATTATGAAAGTGAGGAAATTGATTGTCTAATGATTTTTACTTTTGCAAGCTGCTTCGCTGAATCAAGTTAACATGTATTTATGTTATTGTGTCATTTATACATGAAATACCACTTGATATATATATAGTCCATGAAAAAACTGCCCAAGTAGAGTAAATTACCTACTTGTGGGGACCATGTTGTAAAATATTTCCAAAATGGGCATGAAGATCTAGCTGATGGCCTGATGGTTCACTTTTTACAAAGCATGGTGAAGGGAAGAGAGCACCGTTGGAAAAAAGAAAAAAGGAAACATGCTAAGCATGAGGAAGACTTTCCAAAGTAAAAACAGACAAATCCATGAGACCTGATGTTATACATCCAGGGTTATTAAAAAGGCTTCAGGGTGTCCTGGAAAAACTGTTGGCAGACTTATTTTACTGGTCACTATTGGAAGGAGTCGTTCCAGAATTTTGGAAGTTGGTAATTTTAGTAGCACTTAATGAAAAAGCTATTAAGGAAGGCTTGGCCACCTATAGACCAGTAAGTCTTACATAAACCATGCTAAAGGAAAAGATTGTAAAATATCTGGATGTAAATGCTTTGCTAGGTCTAAAAAGGATAAAACTTAATTCATTTTTTTCCACTGGGTAACTAAAGTAATAGAGTAAGTAACATTGTCCCTCATAGAAGGCTTATAAATAAATTGCAGTGTTTGGGTTTTGATGTTAAAATAGTTGAATGGATAACGGTTCAGTGACAGGAGACAGAAGGTTTTACTTATTTTGCATATGTTCAAAGGAAGGTCTTGTTACTATTATGGTACCTCAAGAATCTGTATTGGGACCCATAATGTTTCATATTTTTATTAGCGATATTAAAAAAGATGTAAATGTTAAGAAGGTGACAATAACATTACAACACATTAATACATACTAGTACAGGAGGAGAAGAGAGCTTGCAGATGTGCAGATTTGCTTTTTCATGAAAGGTGTGGATTTTAGGCAGCTAATTGAATTTAACCTCTTAGGACCCACAGGTCTTCTCCACAACACTTACCACTTTTACATAATGGTGTGTTAAATCAAACTTCTTGCTTTACTGTTACTTACTGTAACACCCTTTTAACTCAAAACTACCAGAAATTAGCGGCAGTAGTAAGATATCAAACAGGCCTGGCTGGGGATGACTAAATTGCCCTGGCACTTAAAAGTCAACTGTCTGGAAATGCACAGCTGCAGATTAAATTTTTATACTCTTGGACTGCGTGGCTGCACTTCAGGATCCTGAAACTGCAGTAAAGGTAATTATGGGGTTCTATTGGCTACCGGCCCACCAGGCATTTGCAAAGTGTGCCAGATGGCCAAGCCACCAAAGAGACCATATTGGACCATAATGAAGGCTTCTGGAAAAGTAGGCTGCCAAATTTGATGGTGGGATTATCGTTTCAATGATGACCTAATGTTATCATACCGTATATACATTTAGAACCTTGGCCACATTGTGGTCTTTACATCTTAACGTAAGTGGATTGCAAGTTTGATTTATTTTTATTATATTTTGTGTGTGTTTATTTGAAGATTATGCAGACTCGCTATGAGCAGGGTTATTTATACATGTACACATACACATGATTAACTCTTCTGTTAGGAGACCAGGGCCGGCCTTAAGGTGTGCGACCTGTGCGGCCGCACAGGGCGCCATGGCAACAGGGGTGCCTGCCCGGGACTTAAATTAAAACATCGTTATTTATTTTTTTTACTTTATTTAACATCTTCCATGTCGCTCGTGAAGTTTTCAGCAACAGCTCAGCACCCCTCACGCTCTGTGACTCCGTCGCGGTGCCGTCGTTTCATGCTGAGCGCCGGAATATTCCTGGTCCTAATGTGTGTGTTTGGGTGTCTGTGTGCAGTGCCTGTTCTGGTGTGTGTTTTGGGTATCAGTGTGGCAGAGCCTTTCCTGGTGTGTGTGTGTTTGGGTGTTGGTGTGACAGAGC
>VKOC01000006.1:30370891-30388292 GCA_009364415.1 Spea multiplicata
CCTGAAGATGCAACTGTCCTTTTATATTTTTTGCGTGAACATGTTCAATATTTTGGATAAACAAACCAACATGTTGACATATCAAACATTTTAAGGAGGTCAGTGGACTTTAATACACAGATGAAGCACTTAGTATCCCTTTAATCAAAGCTTGCAGACCTACCAACAAGCAATGTAAAATATTTCAAGAAAAAACAATATATAATTAATCCTTTTGGCAGTAAATAAAGTAACTAACTATCTGCCAATTTACATATTTTTTGGAGAGTTCTTTTGACAACAAAATGTAATTCAGTAATGGAATTGATCAACACAATTAGCAATCAATTTAAAGGTGAAATAATCTTTTAGTGAAAGGAAAAATAACAACTGATCTCAACTGAGCTGAGTCAGATTTTATTTGAATTCTGTTACTGACTGTTCAAATATAGAACTGACAAGTTTATGAATGTTTGAGGTAAATCAAATTGCAAAAACCTTCTCCGCTTACTTAATAGTTCCAGTCAGAAAAAAAGTTTCAAAAATGGATACATCTGTTTTTTACTTAAAGCATTTTCATCTTTACATCAGCAGAAGAATATTCTTGGTTCTTAATTTAGTATCAATAGTCCTCCATTGACAACATTCTCAGTGCATCATAAAGATACAATTACTTATTTTAAACACTATTTTTTACACTTATTTTTTTCACTTTTAAAACTAAGGAAACACATTCTTTGTTGACTAATATTCCCTACATACTACTAAAACCTAAATGGACTACTATATAGGTTGCTAGGTTAGCAATGCTAAATATATAAGGCTATAGTACTATTAAAAAATAAGTATTTGATCTTATCATGTTCATTTCAACAAAATGAATTAATCAGATAAGTCCAGCCTCAGGGGTAACTATATTATCCTACAAAAACTAAATAAAAGGCAAAATAGGTAAGAGTAGAAGGAATGGTTGAAAGGGTCATGCTTTAAGATCAATTCAACAACAATAACCATGCAGTTTCATAAGGATAGTAGATTTGGCTTTTCAAATTAACTATTTTTAACTTGCAGCAAAATACATATTTTGTTGAAAAGATATAGCTAAAAGTTTCAACAACATGTGACAATGCATGATAATAGAAAAACTATATAATATAGAAATGTGTATTTATACTAGGTGCATAAGTCAGCAGTTTAGGTTGGTTGCCTACCACCTATTTGGTAAGCTTGTTAGGTGTCTGAAGAAAATAATATAATAAAATAATAATAATAATATAACTAGCAAACATAATTTAAAGATCAACTTGCAGTTGGGGTTAAGATTTTGAAATTTGAGGTTGCTGACTACGAACAATAATTAACAGAGCTCATCCAAGTTCCAAAATAACATATAACATTAAGACCTTGAATATTGTAATTATAGACAAGATACACAATCAACACTACTGTTGACTTCACATATAACAAAAATTCATGCGGGCACTACTATACCCAAATTTTTTTTTTTAAGAATTGGGACATTGAGAAGGGGACACCACGAAGGGAATATTAGTTTTTGTACCTGTATATTAAGAGATATATATATATATATATAATAGTATATAATTATAAAATCAGAAGCAAATGAATTCTAGGCATTTTTTAAGCTTAGTTAAGTGAATGAGGAAATCTGCCGTTTGATCTGTAAAGCCTTCTTTGTAGAATGCAAAGAAACTATTCATAGTGTATATGTGTCTTCTGTTATAAATAATAAACCATTTCATTATAACATGGCAGTTGTTACATCCATATAATAATTTGCCCCATTAACTAAAAGAAAAGCTACAATAATTTCTCAAGCCTAGGTTTGATTTCTCAGTTGTGTATCCAAACATTAATATTTAAAATGAATATATGTTGTTAGCATGCAAACTTGTCAATATTCGTAAACTTAAATCTAAAATTCTGTACCCAAATACATTTATGAGGTCCTATCACACACAGATCCATAACAAATACAATAAATGTAGACGATATTGCTTTATTTTATGTTTTTATTATGTAGTCTGCCAAAGGCATGTAAAATGGCTTCCGAATTTCAAGTTGAAAAGCAGTTAAATATAAAATGCCTCAATCTACTGGCAGCTATCAAAATCCAACAGATGAACATTATTTAAATATACAGTATTAACATCTAATTATACATGGGCAAATATGCAACTTATGAATTAAAAAAAACATCTATTAGAGAAAACCCTAACAAATGCTTAAAAATATTTATATCAATGTTATGTTTATTTTATTAAAATGCAATTGCAGTTTTGTTCCTGAAAATGATTTTGCTAGAGGTTTTGATTTTGATGCCAGTGAAATTCATACATTTGTTGAATCTTAAATTAAGCTGACAGTTTACTACAGCACAAGGGCACATGCATAAATTAATGAGGCCAGATGTCCTATAAATGAGAAAAGGCAAAAATCACCATAATCGCACAACTAGGAGACACTTGCTAAAAAAGGAAAACATATATGGACAAAAATATTGGGACACCTGACAATTAAGTCAACAGGGACTTTTATGACATTGCATTCTGAATACGTAGACATCAATATATATTCCCCCCCTCTTTTGTGGCTATAACAGCCTCTACTCTTCTACTCTTCTGGGAAACTCATCCAACCATAGACCTTCCTTTGTGCCCTGGAGAAAGGGCCTTCTCCAAATGGTTCCCACAATGTTAGAAGCATAGGATTGTCCAAATCCTGGGCCTAGCCCAAACTTAATTCAATAATTAAGAGGTAGGCCTCAATACTTTTGTCCGAATAGAGGTGCACAAAGCAGGATTCATAAAGACATGGTTGGACATTCATAAAGACATTTTGTTTTGAAACGATGGTTAGTAACAATGGAGGAGACCAATTCAAATTAAAAAGGTTATAGCATTCACAGGAGTGGAGTTCTCAGGAGTATAATAAATCATAAGTATAAAATATAGGTCCACACAAAAAGCAGGAATGGAAAGAAAAACAGGAAGCAGAGACCGCTACAGGATGACTGAACATTTTGAAAGTTTAAAACTGCAAAGTGATTCATCTTTTAGTTGAACTAATTTGGATTTGAGGATGTCTAGTAGGGAGCAGAATGGTGAGAGAGTGAGGTGCACAGTGACCGGGGAGAGCAGCAGAAGGGGGAATGGAAAAGAAAAAGGGAATAAAGAGGGAAAGAAGGGGGATTGAAATGGTAATAAGTAAAGAAAGAAAAGAGTGGGGGAGAGAGAGAGGGAGAGGAGAAAAAGTGAGAGGGAAAAAGAGGAAGAGAGCTAAAGAGACAAAGAAATGATGGATGAGGGGACCGAAAACTATTATTATTATACTTTATTTATAAACCACCGACAGATTCCGCAGCGCTCTAGAAGAAGAAAATTTTACAGATAACGACAAGTACAATACAGCAATTGACATACAGATACAAGAGGAATGAAGGGCCCTGTTCCCGCAGGAACTTACAATCTAGGTGGATAAGGGGTGAGAAACAGGAGGTGAGGACTGCGTGGTAGTGAATTATGTTACTGTATGGCGAGATAAGGGTTGTAAGTGGGTGAGAGAGAAAAAAACAATCTGCCATTTTAATTGATTGGAAAAAATGCAGGGTACTTATAGAATATGTATGCTTAATTAGGCTACCTGGTATTTTTTATATGATGGCTTTAGATGTGTTTGAAATATATACTCATTCCTTTATCAACTGATGAACCTATTTAAATTCTGACAAAATAAAATTTAATGTTTCCTTTAACCTACATTTATTTTGTTTCTTGGTAATCTTTGCCAAGTAGAAACATAATTCTTCTTTAAAAATGATTGAGCAAAATAACTGCTTTAGGCATTTGTTGCATAGAAATAACCGGCATAGAGCATATGGTGAAATATATTTTTAATTACTTTTCAGATATGTTAAATGTTTTATTTTCTTTTATTTTCTTGCTTAATATGCTTGATCAAATGTACTAAGGACTCTGCTTATGGCTAAAATGCTTTGCCCAATAACACATGACTAATTTTATGGATATTATATATCACTGGATGTCAACAATAATTTTATTATGCAGACCTCAAGACTTTGTTTATGATTCTAAATGCGATTATAGAAAGCAGCTTTCCTCCAATTTTTTCTCATTATGGAGAAAGAACACATTTTCATTCATCTGATTTCCTTGAGCACTTATGTCAAACCTCACTAATATATCTGCTTATTCTAAAAATGAAAACGGTCTACTATGTATTCCTTTACAAAATATGCCTCTATACTTTATACAAGGGGACTTTTTATATGATAAAATGGATCACCAAAAAAACAATATCCTGGCTTAATATCCATCAGGGAATAAATTTCAATGTGTGCCTCATGCTGAATGAGGTGACTTTTGATTTCATTGAATTGGCAACCATTACATTTTCAGATCACAGAACCCGAAGAATTATAATCATTACTCAGTTCTTCCAAAACAATCAATGTTGGAAAGTTAAAAATAAACCTGCTTTAACTGCAGCTAAACTGTGATAAGCAATTGGTGGTAGAAACCAGGCCCGGACTGGCCATCGGGCACACCGGGCACCCGCAGGAGGGCCGGGCCGGGGCAGGGCCGGGGCAGGGCCGGATTGACTTAGGGGATGATGGAGCTGCAGCTCCAGGCCCCTACTTTAAAATAGGCCCAGTCAGGACCGGACTAACTGGGCCTATGCGGCCGTCCTTAACACAGGGCAAAAGGTGCACCTGCCCCTTAAACCCGCAGCAACTGCGACCGGTCCCGCCACTCTAGCAGCGGGCCCACTACTTACCTGGCAGACGCGTACAAGCAAAGATGCCACAGACAGGCTGTTTTGGTGGCAAAGTTGCCACAGGCAAGCTGTTTTGGGGGCAAAGATGCCACAGGCAGGCTGAGTGAAACCGTCCATGGAAACCCCCCTAATGCGAGTGTCAGTGTGGCAAAGCCTGTCCTGGTGTTTGTGATTGGGTGTCAGTGTGGCAGGGCCTGTCCTGGTGTGTTGTGGGGTCGGTGTGGCAGAGCCTGTCCCTGGTGTGTGTGTGGTGTGTGTGTGTGGAGTGTGGTGTGTCGGTGTGGCAAAGCCTGTCCTTGGTGTGTTGTGTGGGTGTCAGTGTAGCAGAGCCTGTCCTGGTGTGTGTTTGTGTCAGGGCCCTGGTATGTGGCCGCATAACTCAAGCCCCCCTGCAGAGTGTGGGGGGGTAAGAGACACTAGGAAAAGAGGGGAGGGGGACAAAGTAGACATGAACAAAAAAGTCCCCCCCGCCCCCAGAGTCTAACATTTAGACATTGGCATAAACAACAAAGGTTGAATAGAATAGATGGCAAATACCAAACTGGAGAGAAAAGGCATGGTGGGTGAAATCCACAAGGGTGAGAGGATGTAGTAAGTCTCTCAAGTTGTGAAGAGGAGTGTGTGGCCGGTGAAATAAGCAGGAACACTAATCCTCGGCAACACCTTTGAAGTTTAAGAGGGGATCATTTTAAAGTGAATGTTCGATGTTGATGCCCCGGGGAGGGGCCAGACATGACCCCTGATGCCGATCTTAGTGTTGCTGAATGCCTTGACGCTTTCGTTTAAGCGAAGAAAGTGATCATAGATTCATTGTTTAATGAACATGTCACACAAACCAGTCAGGTAACCATCAATGACGTGCCTGACCCGTCATTAGACCCTAAGGGGTTAAAATTATTTTGGCTCTTACTGTGTACAATAGTTTCTCTTATATGTCCCCTATACACATACACACTATATAACCAAATGTATGTGGGCACATGTGGATCACAAATATATGAGCTTGTTGGACATCCTATTCCAAACCACAGGCAATAATATGGAGTTATTATGCCCCCCACTGCTTTTTGTCAGTAGGAAGTTGTCCCCATTTATCCAAATTAGCATATCTGTGGTCAAGTACTGATGTTGAACGAGAAGGCCTGACAATCAGCAGTCCCTATTTATTCCAAAGGTGTTTAATGGGGTTAAGGTCAGGACTCTGTGCAGGCAACTTCAGTTCCTACTTGGAAAAAACACTTTTCTATTAACAGCAGCCTCAAATCAAATTTAACATTTACATTTATTAATTACGCATTGCTCTTTTCCTGTGATGCATTACTTTTACAAAACCATTTTGGATGTTTTGATTTTTTTTTTAGTGTTTCAAGGACTGATAATACACTTAATGATTCTGACTTGTACAAAAGGGCTACTTAAGTATTTTAAGTTACAAGACTTTGGTAACAAGGAATAACAATATTAAAATGCATTCTTATATGCAATTAATGGGAATCTGATGATATTCTAAATCCATGCTCAATTCAATTGACCTGATTGTCACTCACGATATTTACACGGAAGCTACAAACATGATATATTTAACCTGATTTAATGCTTTACATTTCTACAATTAAGGTACAGCTTTAATTATAGAGCTGTAAGTTAAGTGCAGACAGATTAAATAATGAGGGCCACAATATTTAATTTACAATCACAGCATACTCTAAACAAATTATATAAATATTGAATTTGGTTTAACACTTGGAGTTAACCCAAGTATATGTGTTTACAGAGTTTCAAATGGGATTTCCATAATTAATGGTGTTGATTAAGTACCATAATTTATAGTAAATCACATCTTCATTTAAGTTATAGACTTTATAAAAGTGGTCAAGCTTTCCATTTTTTAAATTCATAGCACTTAATTAAAATTAACAGCAGGATATATAGTCTGGATTTCGATGATAAAATGCGTTTTGTAAATCAGAATCAAAAATAGCCACTAACGTTACATTTAAATTTGCATTTCCATTAAAAAATCAATTCATAAAGAAACACATACAGGTCGGATAACCTCTATTGCTTCCTATAACAGAAGCTAAGCTGTAGATAAACATATAGAAATTTGGTGACAAACCTGGACCAATACAATCTGGTCAACTACAATTGTGCCTTTCACAGTTATGAAAGACTCTTGGGCTATGTTTTATTTTTATCATTAACCAACAGAAATTTGATGGGTTCAACATGCAAAGTCCTGCTCTGAGCACTGGCTAAAAACTTTTCTAGCTATCTGCTGTTCAGGCAGTTTGTCTGCCTACCAACCAAATAGATTAGCACAAATTTAACAAAATATTCTTTCATTCAGTTAATGTCTTTTAGCATTAATAGAAGAAAATATATATGGCTGAACCTTATTCTGCCTCATATATAGTTTTGTAATGGTCAACATGTTGCTGCAATCATGTTTAATTAAACCTAGACCCCTGGGGCTGTATGTATCACTGTCCATGGAAAAAACTGTAGTGTAACGATTGGATGAGGAGGACCCCGGATGGCAGAGTGAGCCAGGCAAACAGAAACCAGGAGTAGCCAGGAGAGCAGAAACCGAGAATCAGGTCTGGTAACCAGTAAAGCGGGAAGCTGAATCAAATCCAGGAGAGTAGTCAAACAAGCCAAGTCAATACCAACGATCAGAAAACAGGAGCCAAATCAGAAAACAGGAGCAAAGTCAGCAAGCCAGGTCAAACGAATAAATAGTCACAGTAAACAGCAGAATACACCAACCAAGGGTGACCCAGAAGAGGAAGTCCAGGTTTAAATAGGGAGAGGTGGAGGTGTGTCCTGCATTAAGAGGTCACCCAAGGTTATAAGAACACGTTACAAATGTAACGTGTAATATTATGTTATATTATCTGTGCTACCTGTTTGCTGTGTGGTCGGCCACGCGGTGAAGACGCTGACTGGGTAAGCCGTCTGAGGAGAAAGCGTTGCAGGACCGGCCACAGAGCGGGAGGGGAGAGTCAGGTAAGTCCTTACATGTAGAACTCTGTGTTATTCGTATACACTGTCAACAACTAGACCTTGCCTTTGTCACAATGTATAGGACAGATGTCAGATCATTCCAAATATTTGTAGCCTTCCACTGGGGAATGGTTGGCCTTGGGGGTAAGGGTTCCTCGGTGGGACCAAGTAACACAATGTTAAGTGACAAATGCTCTGAAAAATACCACTCGTCTTATAATCGGGGTCGTCTTATAATCAGACCTCAAATAGGTCTGACTATGAGACTAAGATACAGATCCCCCGCAACGCTGCAGGGGACCTGGATCCTCCTGTCTCCCCCCCTGTTTTTTTGGGGGGGGGTTGGGGGGGTGTTAAATGGGGGGCATAAGGCATTTCTGTAGGCAGAGTGCTCTATGAAATGCCCTTTAACCCCCTTAATGCCACTCTGCCTCCAGAAATGCCTTTTAACCCTCTATACACCAGTCTGCCTCCTGAAATGCCTTATACCTCCCTTTATGCCACTCTGCCCCATAATGTGCCTTTTAACCCCCTAAATGCCAGAGTGGCATATAGGGGTATAAAGCATTTCTGGAGGCAGAGTGGCACATAGAGTGTCAAAAGGCATATCA
The DNA here is from genome assembly GCA_009364415.1 of Spea multiplicata. Taxonomy (NCBI): domain Eukaryota; kingdom Metazoa; phylum Chordata; class Amphibia; order Anura; family Pelobatidae; genus Spea; species Spea multiplicata. The sequence continues at coordinate 30,379,306 of VKOC01000006.1, forward strand.
TGGGGCACAGTGGCATATAGAGGGTTAAAGGCATATCATGGGGCACAGTGGCATATAGAGGGTTAAGGCATAAATCATGGGGCCAGTGGCATATCGGGGGTTTAAGGCATTTATGGGGCAGAGTGACAAGATGTGCATAACAGGGGGGTCAAAGGTTGGAAAATAAAAGGAATTAAAAACAAATAATTTTATCAATCATAGCTTTGTATAAAAAAATTTACAATGAATTAACATTTAAACGGTAAAACCTTTTTCCTATAGGGTCATCTTATATTCATGCTTTTTCTTTTTTTCCCAAATTAATATTCAGATTTTGGGGGGTCGTCTTATTTGAGCAAATACAGTACTTACTTTAAAACTGTAATCTTTAAAACATTGATTGACACACTAAATACGGAAGTATGATGGTATCAAATCAGAGTGATTATATTTAGAATATTTATTCTTTGTTGGCTAACACTAACATTTTACTTTTGTGCCATTTTGTCATGAAAACTATCCTGAATCCACACTATTTGTTAGTAAATGCATTTAATATACTGCTTGGAATTTTCTTGTTCTATGTGAAGCTACACCCTGAGCAGTGTCATCTTAGTAAATATACACCACATATACAAATGAACTTTATTATTGGAAGTAAACATCTACTTGCTGACCTATGTTTAGTTTCACAATAATTGATGATGCACTTAAAAGCTTATGTTATTTTAAGTATATTTATCGGTATGTTTGATGCTATGATGTCATGTAAACTTGGACAAGCTCCTCATTGTTAGTTATGATTATGACCAGATCTGGACAGGCACCCATTCTGGTTGGGGTCTCTACTAATTGTGACATACATTTATCATTTAGCAGGTTAAGAAACTTACTATCTTTGGTGGAATTCCAATCTATAGTAGATTAATTGATTAAAAACCTAGATGTGTAACCTTTTCAAATTGCAATAAAAGCTGATCTTTCCCATCAATCATGATGTTCTTACATTTTCTAAAATACATTTATGATTATTTCTATTTATACAAAATTAAAAGATGAGGCCGGACCTCTCACGAATCAGATGAAAACTAAGCAAAAAGCTCCAAATTTGTATCTGAAATGTGTGTGCCCACATTTACTCACTCTCTTTCCATACCTTCTCTGCCATATCATGGCATACCTTCTCCACGGAGATACAGACAGAGATAGAAGAGAGAAGATAAAAGATGAAGAAGATAATGCAAACGTGGAAGTGGCCAGCAGAAGCAGAAGCGATCAGCAGAGAACTTAGGGAAATATTTAGAGAGCATGAGAGAGAGTAAACAAGAATGAGTTTGAGAGATTGTTTGAGAGTATGAGAGAGTGAATGTGGGTACCGGGCAACAAATTTCATTGTCCCTGACATTTTGTGCCCGAAAACAAATGAGCCAAAAATGAACCCATTTGCAGATGCCTAATGACTTATAGAGCAGATCTGCCAAAACAAAATCTCTAAGTAGTGTTACTGATAGCTCCTTGAGATTTTCATTAATCTTATTTTTCTTTATTATAGTGCACAATTCAAAAGACATTCCAGTAAATAGGGGAGAAATATTACATCCAATATTGTCAGTTTCTGTGTTCTTAATTTGCTAACGTTTCTGCATCCTCTGTTGAACAGAACCTCTCCCAAAGAAAATCTTAAGGCTTCATGGTCCACAAGGAGCCATTTAAAGCTGGCACTAATGACATCTGCTACTCCAACTTATTCAATCATTATCAGACGTGCAAGGTGTTTGCAAGATATTTTTGGCAGGGAAAAAATTATATTTATAATATATAGGATGCACCTTAAAAAAAATAAACTCATTATTTTTGAAATGTAACATCTCCTTAGCATTTGTACCATGGTTCATTTCACATTGCACCCATAGTTTTTGACAATGATAACTCACAGCCATTTTGCCTACTCCTAAAATGTATATTCCACTTTACTTTTTATGAGAGGCAACTGCCATCTTAAATAACGATATCTTTATAAAGAAACCCACACAAAAAGAATAGATGGCATGACTCCCCCATTTAAATACTTCCTGTGATGGCACTTTAAAATTCTGCATTCAGTTTAAAGATCTAAGGGGACTGAGCTGAGGCATCTATTTTCAATAACTACTCCATAATGGTTGCATTTCAGCTTTTTTTGACAGTTTGTTGAATAGCAGTAAGTGCCTTTTTGACATATTCTAGGTTCTGGTGATGTTGTTATCTCAGATAGATTTGTTACTTACTGTTTCAGGAAAACTATGAAGGACATTTAGGTTATAAACAGTTTTACTGATGGTTTTCATTATGTTATAACATCAAAATTGTTTTATCATTAAATACTAATATTCTTTAGTATTCTTTTGGAGAAAAAATAATTATTCAGACATGTGGGTCATGTATCATGGAAATAAACATACAAGGACAATGAAAGTCACTTTTTGCCCCCACAGGGGGTACACTTTTGTTTGAGAGGATGATTAAAGGGCAGGGCTACCCTTTGATGGTTAAAAGGATTGTGTACTACATAGTCCTTATGCTTTTAATGTTCTTAAGCACTTATATGTTCTAAAAATTTAGATTATATGTTGAAGATTGTGTTTCTTATATAGTATTTTCTCTCTCGCTGAAGTTGTTGATGCTTCCTTTCCATGATTTGACTCTGTTATGTCTTAAGGCAAAGTTGGAAATAAGAGAGTTGAATATATTTTCAATCTCCAGATAAACTTTACTAAATAAGATGCAGCTTGCATCCATGCCTGTAAGCGCTGCCTATTAAATATCATTGTTAGATAATCGAATTACTGTTATAATAACAAAATAAAGTTTTACATTATTGGATAATGGCTGCTCATTCTCCAGAAAAAAAACATTGTTTGCAGCTATATCAATGGCACAGTCAAAACATTTTATTCATTAATCTGGTTAAACTGATTTGTTTCTGCAGTAAGATGAAAAAAAGCAAAAAAAAAAAAATGATAGTTGTATTTCGGTGAGGAAAAAGTATAGATAAACATTAGTTTGTCACAAAAAGCAAGAGCAACAAAATGTTCTGAAAGAAATAATACACAATAACAATGTACTAAAGATTTTACATGTTCTTACATCAAATTATTTCTTAGTACCTGTGTATTTTATGTAAATACATTGTTGAACTTTATCCCATAAAGTTGGCAACTGAGTCACATAATGGTCTACCGCAGAGACTGGGGTTTCATCAAATATGGCAAAGAAAAGGGTTGGTAAACATAATTGCAGAAGAAGGGAGAGGTTTTGAAAGTTTCATGTAACGGTTAGATGAGAGGATCCCAGGGGCAGAGACTGGCACAAATGGACACAGGAGAAAAGCTGGCTGAGTAGACCAGCAAATATCAGGTATGAGAACAAAATCAGCAGGCAGAAAACAAGGTCAGGCAAGCCAGGCAAATCGTCAGAGAATCAGATGTTCGTGGAGCCAAATCAGGAATCAAACACTAGGTCAAACAAGCTAGGTGAAAAGTCCATGAAAATAATACTGGAGCAACAGCAAGATCAACGTATACACCATCCAAGGGTAACTGGCTAGAAATGGATCTGGTTTAAATAGTGGACTTCCGGGGTCAGCTTAGGTCAAAACCAGCAAGTATGGGCTGCCTCCTGCCTTCAGTGACATCACAGATGCGAAAGCAAGCCCCTTCGATCATGCTTCGAGTGCTGCAACGATCGCCTGACTGTGACCCACGAGCCATTCATTACGGCTCTCAAGCCAGGTAGGAGGCAGCCTGATGACGTGGGATGCAGTTGCTGGGCAGGTAAGTCCTTAAATAATTGTATTCATAGTGAACTCTGCCAATGGAAGGAGTTGGGTCTAGTCTACCTGATGATCTTCTGTGAACAGCCGGAGAAAACGTCTCTCTGCTATCCGTTTTGTTTGGGGGTGGTAAGCAGATGAAAATGCCAACAAGACTTCCACTGCTGAACAAAAAGTTCTCCAAAACAAACTTGTAAATTGCATTTCTCTATCTGATACAATTTGCACTGGAAAACCATTCAGATGTATGATGGGTAAGGGTGCTGGGCAGTAAGCTCAGTGCTGGGTGAGTACTGCTCTTTTGTTGAAAAATTGTTTTGGGGAGTACCAATTTGTGGCTGGCAGTAGTGTTCCAGATATACAGACTGACTTTGGAGCCAAACATTCTGGGGTCTTGTTAGATGTCAGTTTCCCCCCCGAAAAAGGAGATATTTGACGGAGTGTGTGACGGAACTGTCCATCACTGGGGCTTCTGGAGAGGACTGAAAGCAAGCCTGCTACCCACAGATTATGGGCCCTATCTCCCTGCCCTGGTGAGTGGGACTGTTGTAAATGAATGAACAAGTGAACAAATTAATGAGGTTAAGGGGCAGAGGTGGCACATGCTGACTGTTCAGAGGCAGAGATGGCCCAGGCAAGCTGTTTAGATGCAGAGATGGCACAGGTAAACTGTTTAGTGATACCAAAACATTAGCCACAGATCAGTTACGTCCTGTGCTTTGTGAGGTGGGATGCATCCTGGTAAGCGACACACATGCACCCGGTCATCCATATGATATAAAAGATAACGTGATTCCTACGACAAGGCCACCTTCTTCCTTTGCTCTGTGCTCCGGTTCTTATGCTGACGTGCTCATTGTAGGAACATGACTGGTCTGCAGCTATGGAGCTCCACACACAACAAACTGTGATGAACTGTGTGTCCTGACACCTTGCTATCAGAACAAGCATTAACTTTTTTAGCAATGTGAGCTACAGTAGCAAGGTCTGTTAGATTTGACCACACGGCCTTCGCTCCCCACATGCATCAATGAGCATTGACCACCCATGACCCTGTCGCCGATTTACCACCTTTGGACCTTAGAAGAGCTGCAGATTTGAGGATGCTCTGACCCACGCGTCTAGCCATAACAATTTAGCCCTTGTCAAAGACGCTTAGATCCTTACACTTGCCTATTTTTCCTGCTCCTAACACATCAACTTTGAAGACAAATTGTTCACTAGCAGGTGTTATGATAACAAAAGTGTTTTCACCTGTGTTATTGACTTCACCTGTCAGTGATCATAATGTTATGGCTGATCGATGTATATTCTTATAGAACGAGAGTCATGGGTAGCAACAATGGGTAGGTTCAGCATCTGGGGGGAATAGTACCAGGGAGCAGCTCAATCGGGTAATTGCAGGTTATGTGGTGGAAAGTCCTTGACTTGTTTTTTGTTAGATACATCCGATTAATCATTAATAAAATGGGCAAAACAGATGGTCCAACAGGACATAGTATCACCTGTCTGCCAGTTGATCGAGGGATTATGCACATGCAGCCACGGAGACGCAAAACAATGGGGCATCTGGGCGCCGAAGCTACATGGTTTCTGGTGTTGTAGTCCACAAAGAAGATTAGAAGAGAGGTTTGTTAGGTAATGATAGTCAGATCCAATGGGTGTCCATCAATAGCGGCGATACTAATAGGTGGAAATACCCTTGGAGGTTTTTGTTGTCTCCGGCTCCGGAATCAGGCATGGCAAATAGAGACAGAGATATTGTTTCATTCTATGGAGACAGGGACTAGGAAAAGATCTCTTGCGTGGTAGTTTTCTGCCTTCTTAGGACAAGATCTGGCAAAATGACCCTTCTGACCACATTGTTACACTTCAGGCTGTTTCAGCCAGCGATGGTTTTAGTAGCCCTAGCTGCATGAAATTCTTTGGACGCTGGAGCAGGAACAGGGGGACCAGGAACTGTCCTGGGTTGGGGATACGGAAAATAGACTATTTCAGAACTTTTGGCCTTCTTGATCTGTCTGTCTCTCATCCTGTTGTTGAGCTTGAGAGACATCGACATACAATTTTCAAATTCTACCTGTTTTTTTGGAAGGCCACTATAAAGGAAGCACAATTATGCACTAATGGCCTTGCCGGTCAAAAAGGAGATGAGATACCCCAGTTTAGCCCTCTCAGATGGGAACATTGGAGGGATGAGTTAAAAATGGAATGAACATCGGTTCAGAAACCCCCTGCAGGATTATGGTTCCACATGTAGCAGGACCAGAGGCACCTTGAAAAACACTGAAACAAGGATCAGATCTTGAAACCAAATCTTGCATACCACAAGCTAGTTGTTCAAGCTTGTCTTCTGTATTGTTTAACCATGCCTCGTGCTCCCAGCATCTGACCTTGAGCAGTGCCTTGCAAAATTGCAGCTGCCTGTCTGCTGGCAAAGAATGCCATCAACATGGCACATATTTCCTGTAACTGAGTGCCGGCAGGACACTTACACTCCTTTGCAGGTAAAGGTGGAAAGAGTAGGGTGAACAATGCCAGATCCCTTTTAACCGCTAACCACCCAGAAAGATTACCTTTTATCTCATCTACAACAAACATTGGGCAATAGCTAATGTGTCAGGACATAATCAGCGCCAAACTGAAAAGTAGACATGTGCATTCGGATTCCTACCAATTTTAATTCAGGGAGAAGTGGACCAAGAAAGAAGAATATAGAACAAAAACAAGCAAGACAATTTGATTAAAAAAGCCCTGAGTGGGTGAAAAGTCGCCATACGTTTGGAATAAAACTGCACTAATTTATCCCATTGCTGGGCTTCTTTTGAGTCTGAATAGAAATAATCCTCCCAATTTTGTCTAAGATGAAAGAGCAGGAAACAGAATTTGCTGTCCGAAAACGAATGGATCAAAAACTAATATGGATTAAAAGTTTGCCCTCTAGATTATCTAAAAATATATATATATATTTTTTTTTTTATTTCTTCCAAAGCAAATTTGCTGTTATCCTTTTGCTAGTTTTATCACTGTCATTAGACAGCGACTTCTCAAAGAGAACTAAAACTTACTACTCTTGATGTTTTAATACCTTTAATTTGTCAATATTATAAGCTACCACTTGAGAGCCAATATGTTGGATTCCTTAAGGACAGCATGTTAACAGTGGCATGCCTCCTGGGATGCCTGCTGAACAAATGTATACATATCATGATAAAATCAATATACACACACTGAGTGACATTTTAACTCTACTTAGAAATGTGTCTGTGTTGTCTTATTCGCCCTATTTCAAGAATATCTTGTTACCATTGTGGAATGATGTTTTATGTACTTTTAAAGTATATCATTTTATTTTTGAAGTATAATTTTGATATTTTCTTTTACATAGCAGTATTTGGTTTTACTTGTGCCTCCTGCCTCGTTCTCTGCTCTGGTCACCCTTTTTGTGATAAAAGTGATAAAAAAAACAAAACACTACCCATGTCAGTCAAATGGCTTATTGATCTATCTCTGTATATGTTTCCCAAACTGCACTTAACAGATGAAAGCACCCTGCAAACAGATATGCAGGTATTTTTAAAATGTAGTTGTCAGATACATCTTTGTATTTACCGTACTTACCGGCGTATAGCACGCACCGTGAGGGAGTGAGGGAAGACGCGGCTGCAGATCGTGCAGCTCTAGGATATATCGGCGTATGACACGCAGGTAGGATTTCGGCTTTTTTTCGTTTTTACAAAAGTGCGTGTTATACGCCGATAAATACGGTATATCTGTTTTCCTGGCTTTATACTGTGCTGTCAATCATTACAAAAAATACTCCTTTTCTTACAATTTGCAGAGCACATGATGTATTCAGGGGTACATCAATACACTATCACAATCTTAAAGATCCTCTGTCCCTAACGAGATATCATTTTACATTTGAAGTAATATCAAAAGCATTAGCCGCAACTGTCACTCTGCTAAAATCACGGTCTTTTCACACACAGAAATTTGTGTATACTGACCGGTCATTCACCCTTCATAGTTGTTTTTTCCTTCCAGCTCTTTGAGGTCATCTGAGGGACAGTGAAAAGAAGCTAATGGGTATAGAAAGGAAAATGCTAGCATGAACTGTTGTTTTGCAGTAAAGTTAGGATTTGCAGTATCTTTAAAATATTGCTCTGTATAAAAGTAATACAGAAAGACATAACCTCAAGTACTGACCCAAGCTCAACCCCAGCTTTTAAAGGTTAAGGCAAACGATTCTTATTGTCACGCACAGTTGTCTGTTCTTGATCGATAGCATACATATTTCCAGCTTTCCATTTTTTGTTCAAAATTCCTAATATGTTTGTATATGCTATTATGTTTTATTAACATATCATACAAATTGTAAAGAAAGCTTACCTTGCCTACTATCATTATATGTATTTCTTGAAAACTATATTTCATTCTTAACATTATTCACGAATTATATATCTGTCATTATAGCTTTCTATAATATTAATATTTGCCTTAAAGGTTCTAAGATGCAATAAACATCTGGCATTTGTAGTGTGCAGGCTTCATTTTTATGTAGCCTGTAACTCAATAAAACACAAGAATATTGCATGTATATGATCAGAGCTGGCCTTAGGTGTTCTGGCGCCCTGTGCGGACTACTCCTCTGGCGCCCCCCCCATCCCAAAAAAGGAATAAAAACCTGTAACAAAACTCCCCTTTCTCACTATCTATCCCCCTGTATCACTATCTACCACCTCTGCCCCTTCTCACTGCCCCCCTCTTCTCACTGATCCCCCTCTGCCCCTTCCCCTTACTTACCTTGTTGAGTCCTGCAGTGGGAGCGGGAGGCGTCCGTCTTCCCGTGGTGCGCGCTTCACAGCTGAGCGCCGGAACAGCAATCACATTCCTATCATGCCCAGGCATATCCAGATTTCAGGATGTACTCGCAGACTTGGCATGATAGGAGTATGATTGCCCTATCTACCCCTTCTCACTCCCTTCTGCCCTATCTACCCCTTCTCCCTCACTTCTCCCCTATCCACCCCTTCTCGCTCTACCCCCTTTCCCCTGTCTCACTCCCTTCTCCCTATTTACCCCCTCCTAACTATCTACCCTCTCCCTCTTTGAAGTTCACTTACCTTTCAGGAGTCCTGCGGTGGGGGGGCAAGGCCTCTGCCTCCCAGCTCTGCCACTGTATGGAACAGTATAG
>VKOC01000006.1:30397792-30429996 GCA_009364415.1 Spea multiplicata
CAAAAAAACTATATTTCCAGCAAATATTTTCCCGCAAACTTTCTAAAAGATGGGCATAGAGATTTTTCCCACACAGAGACACTTGGGAGGTATAAAATAGCAGAACTAGGCAGATGCCTCAAGCTCCTAGCTGGTGGTTTGCCCCACTAACATGTTTTTAGTATGTTAGCAAGCATGTGCAGACAGGATATAGGGGCAAGAGCTATGGCTCACCAAGGGTTTCTAGAAGTCCTGAGCTCTTGGTCAAGTTCAGTGATTTTCTAGGTTTTCTTTAATAATGATGGCACTTAGTGGTTCCCCTTGCTTAGCCGTCAGTGTATTATGGGCAAACAAATCTTTTCTTTTTTGTTGTAAATTTTGTTTATTGACATTTCAGGAACATGAAAACACAGCTCCTCACACCATCTGTCAATATAACCCCATACAAATAAATAATAATCTGTGTACCATGGCTCTGCCTAGTACAGAATCTCCAAAGGTCAATCTATGGAAAATCCCATTCATTAAGTGCTATGCTTTCTAAAAACTCTTTGTTCAACCTTAGAAAGACACTTTCCAGTCCTCTAAAAATGTCAGCGAGATTTGCTCCAGTGCTACAAGGTGTCTTTTGGTCTTACATTAGTGCTGAGTAAACATAGCCCCATCCCATAAGAAGATCTGCTAATTATAAAAATGTTAACATCTTTAAGCCCCACTGCCCTCATTTCAGGAAGCATCTGGCAGGAAGCTGCAGATTTCCATGCTCATTAATTTTGTCATGCGATGCTTCAAACTTTATCACCATCTTATAAAGCTTGCTGAGTAAGAACGGCTTAACTTTTGTACAAACCTTGCCCCTGCATTCTTAGCTGCTTCCTCTTTTTCCCTAAGAGTACACAAAAAAAGAACCTCTGATTTACAAGCCTCATAACAGCAAAACTAAAATGGGTCTTATTTATAAGTCACAAGACTGCATCTGCAAGGACTTAAAACGTGATCTGGTTTTTTACACAAAGAATCATTTTCTATTATGAGTTTGAAAAAACATTCTCACAAAAAGAAGGCTTACAATCATTCTAGTTTGAGAGTATGACATCATGCCTGCCAAAGGACTATATCAGTGATTTAATAATATTATACATACACTACTGTAAATAGTCGTGTGTGAACATCCTGTTGAGATATTAAGCATGCGGATCACACACTATTCCCCCATTAGTTATAATATTTCTCTGCTGGAGACATTGTATTTTAGTCTTCTGTTAAACAGGAAACAGAAAATGATATAATTCAACAGCTTGGATGCATCGTTTAGGTCCAGTTTGCTAGAATTGTGCATTCAGATTCGTACAAACTTGTTTTTTTAGAAAAATTGCCTGTTTTGTGTATATGTATGAATCCCCAATATGTAGGGTGTAGCCTCCCACATTACAAGCTATTTATAATGTAATAATGTGAGTATCCCATACACATAGGACAGTCCTGATATTCATGCATTGTTCTGTTCTCCTGTTAGCTGCCCTCCTGTACAGGCAATCACAGACCAGTTGGGGATGTCCTCTCATCTCTCTTTACTGTCCCAGGGAGCTGTGAAATTACTGGAAATGTGGGATGTTGCATGTCAGGCCCCCCAGTAAAGCTCCCACATGGCCTCTTCATAATGCTCTAGAGCAGAGCACAGCATGGACGCCCCTCAGGGAAGGTTGACGAAAGACATACGTGGGTACTTTCTGTTTCCAGCTACCCAGAGCCCCCCTTGCGTGATGTGTGTAGGAGGTCCCACTGACACCGGTGTACGCTGGCATTGCAGGATACACACTATTGTTGATGGGGTAGGCAGGTGGTGGAGTGTGTTGCAACCTGCTCCCACGACCCACAGGTTCCCCCTAGTGACCCAGAGACCCCAAGAAGCAGGGCTTCACCTTGAGTACACAGGCAAATTCTGGAGAGTTCCCAGGTATGGTAAGTGACCACTCACTTCTGGGGCCGAACCTGCACCACCCCGCCTCTTACCATATCCCCACAAAGGTCTTCTGATTAGGACACATGAGATGGGGTACAGCGTCCCATTAGGTACATGTCCTTTCTGTGTAAAAAATAAATTATGGAATATCTTTAATCACCTGTGTAAAATAGAATTCTCTTTCCAAGCGCAACATTTTTTTGTTTCACATGAAAGCCTGTCCTTGATTTGGTTATAAACATACTTTTCCAGTGATTTTGTCAGACAAAGTGGCATGAGATATTAAACCAAATTGAACATTAATATGAGGTGGACAAATATTTTTTCTCAATTAAGGCAAAGCTACCAAATTATAATAAGATTTGGTCTTCCTGGGTAATTAAAAAAAAAAAACATTGTATTTTAGGATTACTATAGGATTGTTATTTATTGTTTAACACCAATGTGATTGAACGTCAGAACTATATCTTTGTATCTATGTATTTTTGTATACTTGATTAAATGATTATATATATATATATATATGATTTTGCAAAACAAATTTGAGTTATGTATTTGCATAACCAGCAAACATTCTTTTTTTATGGCCGAGCCTCTTTAAACTGAAAGTATGCAAGGCCGTTACAGACAGTTTATAAGGTGGTACCAATAAATATAAAAAATAAGGTCTGACTCATTAAAGTTAACACAAGAACACATTGTTACATACCCTGGGGCAATTTAGAAAGTGGTACAAAATAACACTTCCCCTACAGGAATATAGGATCACATATATCGCAATAAAGATCAGTAAACGTTTTATATTTATAACTAAAATATAGTTCTTGGCACTTGGGTTTGGCATTATTTTAACAAATTTGTCTCCAACGAGCAGAGCCTTTGGGTCGCCAGCATTTCTAGCGTTCTAACTTTTTCCTTTTTTATGTGAACAGAAAAGGAGAACTCTGATCTCATCCTAAGGGCATGATAAATTTAAGTCGAATAGGTGATGACGAGAGGGAGAAAATGGGTTGTGATGTCGCTTTAGGTCAACGTTCGAGAGCAAGAGCTCCGTTCACGCTGGTTAATAGTATGCACCAGTTTGAGACATACAAAACCATATCAAAGGATATGTCAAATAAAAATGTCCCACAATCCTTTAGCTTGTCTGTATAACCTCCACGTAACCAGAAACTGGCTATAACTTTCTATTCTTTGCATTGTTTAAAGCAAGTGATCACCTATTACAACACACATTTTCAAATTGAGTAACTTTCACAATACCTACCACCCGTATCATAGGTACCAACTGTCTTTATTGAAGGGACTGTGTCACACAGTGATAACAGAGCCAAGTGGCTTGGAAATGTATACCTGTTTAGAACAAAAAATATTTTACTTAACCTCTCTGCTTTTACTTTGCTGCCTAAGTGCCGCTGAAAGGACTTTATGGTGCCTTAATGTACCTGGCAGAAATTGCAAGCTTCTACAACGCAAAGTATCTTCCATGTATGCCACATTTTTTTATATTGGCTACTGGTTTGGTTACTACTATATAGAGATCATTTTAAGAATGTATCCATATGTGACAATATCATGACCGAGGTAGCGCGTCGGTCGGCGCTCCATTCCATCGGACACCATTCTAATAACTAACAATTAATAAATACGTCCACAATGCAGGCCATTCTTTTTTTTTTTTTACCAAATCTTTTACAAAAGGATTGTGTTTTAAGTAAACTCTTTATACCCATTCCCACCAAATATTTCAAGCTTTTTGAATGGAGAGACAACATGGGGAGGGATTTGGGCCCAACAAAGGGACTATTCAACCAAGAAAGAGCAGATAGGACATATAATACTTTGTAATCTTTACATGACAATATTTCCTTAACTGTATAATTAATATCTTCACTCTAGTCGTGGACCAACTGAATAATATTATTGTATTGTATTATCACATTTGACTGTTTTTACTATTTTTTAAATCAATTTTCTATTTTTTTTATTTTATGAAGTACTATTTTTACACAACATTATATACTGTATATTTGAGCCCATCAACAGAAAACAAGGAACATGAAAAGGATTTTGGGTGCAAAGTCCTAAAAGTGGAGCAAGGAGCGGAGGACGGTCCCAAGTCACTCGTAGAGATGTGCTACGAAGAACTGGAGTAACCTTACATTTGTTCGACGATTCTCACTATTAATCCACTCTACATGACAAGGAATTTGTCCGTTTACAGTATGGTTATTTGATGTTCCTTTCTTTAAAGTGGCGATAACACAATAACACCCTTCACTACAACAATGGCATCGTACAGTATATTCCTACAACAAACATGTCAAAAGCTTTGCGCTGCCATGTAAAGCGCTTTGTTGTTTTGTAATAGTATACTGTGCACATAAAAACCTTCTCATTACAAGACAGGAAATTACCAGGAAGCATATAAGGAGAGTCAGGTAATACAAAAATACAAGATCATTTCAATGTAATTTGAGAGAGACCTCTTTTCAGACAAAAGAAAATAAGCAACACACATTCATGTTTCTTTTAAGACTAATCATGGGATTGAATCAAAACAGCATTTTTTTAAAAGCCTAAAGTCAAACAGCTGCGGGGTCTAGTTGATTAGAAGTGAAATGATTTTTATTTTTTCTTGCAATTTTACTTTATGCCTAAGCTTTTTCTCAGTCTGGGCCATTCTTAAATAAAAAATCTTGACATGAGTGAATGGGGTAACTCATGCTATAAACATAGATTACTATTTTTCATGGGCTCCCAAACAGCCAAAATGATGAACATTTTTCAAATATTACACAGATCAGACGGGACATGTATCAACGGCAGCACCTTTCTTAATTCAACGAGACATACCGCTATTAGGAAAGGTAGCGCATGTAAATACATGATTGCAAGCTCACAAACGTAGTGTCCTCTGCTGCTTTTTTATTTGTATGTTTTAACGTGTGCTAATGTTATTAGCATTTGAAATTGCCTTTGTTCAAAATGTTCGCCGTCTGCTATTGTATCAGAGCTATTAAATCTGATGGTGCTATACAAATACATAAAATGTAAAGGCATCTGGGTAGCTTGATGAGATTAAGAACCTTTGTATTGAAAAGCTCTGTGATATGAAACTCCGTCAATCAGGCCCCAGCACTACACAAAGTGATAACCCATGCTTAGGAGGTCTGTGCTGTGCAAGTCATGAATCCCACTGGCATCACGTGAAGAGCGAGATTACCAAACCGATTAGGGCATGGCATAGGAAGCCAGCCATAAGCTGGTTGGGGCGACCAGAGGGTGAGCTGATCAGTCATGGGCAATAGAAGATAAGACCTGTGTCTCCTCTGATACTAATGTCTCATCCTGCTTCACTGCTTTTTCTATGTACCCTCAGACAGGAAGCACTGGGTTGTGATGTAATACTAAGATGCACTGCATCAACTAAAAGAAAGGGTAAGCAATTTAATACAGGAGTGTGAGTGTATACATTTGAGCAATGTACTCTGTTCTTTATCACATATAGACATAATATAGTGACAGACCCCTCACACTGGGAGTGTTGGTGGGTCTTATTTAGCACAGTCCTAAACTGTTCCAGATAAACATTCTCAATATTGTTTGAGTCTATGCATGAACTGTCAAGAAGTCTTGGAGAGGTATGTTCTTTTAATAGGATTTGATTGTTAATCAGTTTATCTCACTGTGCAGGTTTCCTTCCTTCTCCATGTATTGTCTATCTTTGGCTCAAATTTCCTGTTTCAAAGGATGTTTGTTTCACGGTACATTAAAAATTATTTCAGATCTAAAGCAATAAGGAAGTGTAATCTAAGGACTATTGTCATTAGAAATAGATTAGAATAACAGAGAATGTGATGCAGGGGAGTTTATTAAACATATGCGAGTCTGCTGGAAAATGCATCACATAATATAGCTCAGAAAGTTAAGTATGTAATATACTGTATGATCAGATTACCATCTTTTAAGAGCATGCCTAGTTATTATAATCATTACTTATTTGATACATATAGCGCCGTCATATTCTGTACAATCGGTAAATAGGATACAGCAAGTAGTGCATAAATTAACAATTTACAATCTAGAAATGCTTTAAAAAGAACTAAACAAATGCAATTATTAAGCCTGTCTGGTATGGTTTGTCTGCAGCTAAGTAGGGAATATGATCAACATTTTTTTGTTAAAAAGGGGGTTACACACAGGTCTTGTGTTGTCTGTCATTGAGTTCCTGACTCTATGAAAGGTGTCTGGTGCTGCGCTAGTTCCAAGGGTGACTTAATGACGAGCCACATGTCAGCACCTCTCACATGTACTGCTGACTGATACAAAAGGCTGCCCTTGAGAAACACAAATTAACTACACATACTGTGCCGAAATCAGCTAAATCCGCAGGGGAACATGCACAGTAATATATTCATGTTTAAAAATTAAATTAAGACAATTTAATGAATGTAATTAATATATTTCATCAAAATGTAACTTTCCCTACCACACCACACACAGTGTCATCATGACCCTCCCGCCTTGGTTTTATGCAGATCATGGGGCTGACTTGGCATGATAGGAGTGTGATTGCTAACAGCAATCACAGTCCCATTATGCCTAGGTTCCAGCATTTACTGGATGGATGTGTAAGTGCTGGAACCTAGGCATGGTGGGACTGTGATTGCTGTTGCTGTTAGCAATCACACTCCTATCATGCCAAGTCAGCCAGTACATGCTGAAACCTAGCTAGCTGCCCCCTTTGTGTATTGATGCTGCCAGCAATATGGGGTCTGCACATCACTTACACCCCCTGTACCAGCATGTTACTGGCTGACTTGGCATGATAGGAGTGCGATTGCTAACAGCAATTGCCTAGGTGCCAGCATTTACTGTTTGCCTGGGTATGTTAGCAATCACACTCCTATCATGCCAAGTCATATTGCTAATTTTTTTTTTACAATTGTGGTGTGTTACCTACTTTTATTAAAAATGTGAGTTTTTATTATTATTTTTAAAGGTGGGGGGTCATTTTCGGTTTTGGCTAAGTGAACCGTGAATGTTTTGGTCCAGAATTTTCATTTTGGTGCATTCTAGAATAAATAAACTATTTTAAATTTTTAATTACCTGATTTTGTAGTCACAAAACTTTCTAGCCCAGAAATCAGTGAGAGGAAAAGTTAAAGGTTTTGTGTCATTTACTTTATTTTAATCTGCATATCTTATTAAATGCCATATTTTCTCACAGTGAAAAATGAGTGCGGCCCGCGCACGGATACAGTTCTGATGAAGTGGCCCACTGCAGAAAAAACTTGGACACCCCTGCAACAGATGAAATATAAACAGTACCTGGCCGTGCTGTTCTTTTTCTCTATGACTTAGTATTAATGTTCTGGCTGTAATTAATGTTCAGGTTAACTCATTTTTGACTTGAGGCTAGATTCCATTGTAAATAAAGATCTATCAAACAATATAGCTCTGATTGCAAAGAAAGTTATGTATGTATATACTATATGACCAAAAGTATGTGGACACCTGATCATCACACCTATACGCAAAACAATAGGAATTAATATGACCCCCCGCGCCCCTTGCGGCTATAACAGCCTCCATTCTTAGGAAGATTTTGAAGTGTGTCTTGTCCTCATTCAGCCAAAGTCACTAAAAATGAAAAGGCTTGACTATAAGACGACTCTATCATACTCTTACTCACTCCCTTTAACACTTTCTCTTGCTCACTGTCAATGTCTCCCTTCCTTCTCCACTGACCACCCCATGTCCCTTTCTTGTTTTCCACAGCTCCGCTTCTGCTCTTGCCTCTTATTTTTCTTCTGTCTTCCTTCACCTGGTTCTCCCTCCTATCAATTTCATTATACAGGTACTTCTCTTTCTCTGTGAATCTGTCTGCAATATTCCGGCCTCTTGGGAGTACTACCTGCAAAATTTAGGGACCGTCTTTTCCTCCATTCATCCAGTCATAGGAGACGGTTTGCGTGGATGCTGGATTATGGAGCTAACACCAAATAGAAGCAGACGAAGACAAAAAACAGAAGAACAAGGAGAGGCAAGAGAAGAAGCAGAGCTGGGTAAAAAGAGACAATGACATGGAAGTAGTCAGTGGAGAAGGTAGGGAGACATTGAGAGGGTGAATGAGAGTGGGAGAGAGTGTAAGGTCATCTTTTCAGATAGTTTTAATGGAATATATTAATAATTTGAAAATAAATATTAACTTAAAATTTGCTCAAGAGTGGCACTGAAATGGCAACATAAAATGTGTGCAAACGAATGATGTATTATATTATATATATTCATGCATAATATGTGATGTCTTATACCAACAGAATGTAAAAAGAAAGTCCTACTTGTACTCAAATATATCACTTGTCTAAATGCACTAGATGAGGCACAAAGTAATTACAGTGTAATATAAACATATATTTCAAATTGTCAAAACCTAATTTTTGGCGTCTTCACGGAGAAAAATGTGGAATCAATCGAACAACTGAATATTGATGTCCATGTTTGAATTTGATAGCCCCTTGTGTACAGCAGAGCTTGAACCTTATGTCTTCAGTCTTTGTCTTTCTATAAGCCAGCTGAATATATTTGTTTTCCTTAGGGCTTAACCTATGTATTCCAGATGGCCATTTTGACCCAGGACATATGGTGAAGTATAGCACAGGCTCATAGAAGCACGAAGATTGTATTGTTACATAAAACAAATGCTGCGATAGGGTCGCTGACACACGTCAACACGCTGACAGCCAAAATAATTCTAGAACTGCAGTTCATCTTCTGCTCACATGGATTTGAACATGGCACCTCAGAAGCCTGCCGCTTGTCTGAAACGTCTCCTTCTTCATCCATCATTTTCTTAGAAATTATAGTTTTACCATTGAAGGATTTTTTTTCAGGTCATGCCAGAGACCAGACCTTTTTATTAATCGTTCCAATTATGTAATTTAGTGTCTCAGAATGTGCTGCCCTCTATTTATCTCAGGCCATCCGCTGGTTGTCTAATGAGCAAAGTGTCTGTATATCCAAATCTTAGGTGGTTAGTTCTCATAATTGACTAACCCCCATCTTATATAAAAAGTAGGAAGTAGTAGAGAGATCGGTATAAACATATATTGAAATCAGTAGAGTTTTTATTCTTGCTAACTCATAACACATAAACAATGTTTTGGGCTTCAGGACTTTTATAAAATGGGGATAGTCAGTAACTATTTAACCACAGTGGGGTGAGAGAGCATAAATCAAGCCTATATGTTTACTACTTGTTCCTTAATCCCCTGAGATAGGAAATGAACACAATAAGTGGGGCACTGTCTTGTCTCTCTTAAAAGTTCATCAACTCCACGCAAGATTTGCATTTTTTACTTCTTAGCACCATGGCTCTCCATTTGGCTACTGGACCTCTTCTTTAGTGATCACGAGGTGACCAAAGAAGAACCTAAGCTTGGCAATTCTTTGGGTTGCACCTTGAGTATCTCAGTGTTCATTAAGTCATTGACCACTGCATAGACTAGACACAAATAGTTCAGTTATTAAATGAAATGTTTTGGAAAAAAAACATTTTTTTGGTTCAGCCACTGAAAAAATGCTTAATATGCTAGTTTGTTTTATTTTTTTTTAATAAAAATCAAAGTAGGACTAGTTTATTTGATCACATTTTGCAACTGAAATGTATTGGTTTTGCAAATGAAATGTAACATATTTCTTACATTTAATTAACGTAATTATTGTTTGCCATACAGTTTTAGAATGGGTGCGCTGTTGTGTTCTGAGATGTACTGTACACCCCTCTGGCATAAATATTAATACTGTCTGCTGCTCCAAGTTTGACATGTCTTGGCAGAGGCAAAAACAATTGCAAAGAACCCATAATTGCTTGTGGGCTGCTTTTTCTAATTTGAGTAAATTTTTTTGTTATGATATATATATAATTTTTTTTTTAACTTTAGTTTTGTTTATGGATTTGGATTACTATGAGGCGGCTCTCTATGTAACTAGATTCTCAGAATATTAAGTACAAAGAGGTCCAGTTTCATTAGCAAAGTCCCAATTTAATTAGCAATCATTGCCACATACATTATCATAGAGAATTACTCTCCCAAGTCAAAAGACATTCAGATTTTTTCTTGGTTTGGCTTAGAAAGCCATTTACACCGACGTTTGAAGTAGGCATTGTCAGACATCACATCAGCCCACCAGGGAAATGGTGATGGCCAGTGAGGGCCTTGTGCAAAATATGGGGATTATTATTAACAATGTATGTAGGACATCAATATTTTTACACCACGGATAAGAGGTGCCTTTAATGAAAGCCTAATTACAAATGCCTATTGATGTACAATCCCTAAACACCCGATATAAACAGCACTGGGAGTTAAGAAGCTATACAGCTGTAACTGTCAGAAGATGCTAAAGGATATTAAATGACTTTCATTGAAACGTTGAAAAGTGCTCCGTCTGGATTACTTTGTACCGCTGAGATTCATGAATTTTAATCAAGTGCCATTGTTTTTCAGGCTTTTTAAATGACTTTATAAATGTGGTAAATATTCTCACTATTCTAATTTGCTTTTGCTAGCTTTTACCTGGTTCTTAACATTATCTTGCCTGGGTGAAGTTTATTACGTTCTGTGTTTTAGATGTATGGTTATAAATGCAGGTAGTACAATTAGATTTCTTGTCTATATAACAATGCTTACTTTAATGTTTTTTCTTTAATTAAATATATCTCCTTTGTGCCATAACTTTCAAATGCTTAATTATTTTTCAATACATAATTTACCTAGAATAAATTAAGTATTGTACCTATTTTTGACTATTAAACACATTTTTAACTGTTAGAAACCTATAAAAAGATGGTAGTGGTAAACTTCCTGCTTCAATGGAAACCACAACTGACACACTTTGTGTTTCCAATTTCACTTTGCTGCCCTATGCTGTCATTTTTAAATGATGGTCACAATGTAGAAGATCTGAAGGAAGATGTGTTAAATAACAAATATAAAGTATTTTGCAATATAAATGTCACATCTGCCCACACCAAAGGCACTGCGGACGTTCTTCTGCCTGGAATGCGGCCAACAAGGGCATAGAGGATCCCAACAATAACGAGGCCTTGGTGGAAGCAGGTAAGTATAGGTACTGTGTGTGATGAATGCAAGATTCAGGCACAAACAAAAAATCTGTGTTAAAATTGGAATGCGGGAAGTTAAGAGTTAAAGCGCACTGGAAGGTCAAGCTAGCCGGCTCTTTACATGTACAAGGTACCAGCAGAGACCATTTTCGTATTTTTAAATCTGGTGCCAGCCTAAACCCCCCTCACAGCAGCACCTCCAGCTGTCCGTCCAGCCACGCGACACAGATATCGGGTAAGTACAAGTCTCTTGGGGCCCCCTCACTGGCAGGTAGCGGGGGACCCCGAGCCAGAACTCTGGGCACCTCGCCCTCCGGCAGTGGGCTCCAGAAACCAAGCCCCGGGCCCCAGTAGCGGGTCCACTATAAATGTAAATTGACTTAGATATTTTTTTCTGTTAAATATGACTTTTTTGTTTTTACAAATTATGCCTTAGAAACACTTGTATAATGTCCCAGATACGTCCATTAAAGAAGAATGCATATTAGTGTACTTTGTGAGTACTTTAATAAGGATTCTACAAAACAAAAGAAAACAAATACAACATGCTTACTGGCCCACAAGCTGCAGCCCCCATGTTGCAGCTGCCCTACTCCTCCTACAGCTTTGCCAAACGCATCTCCTGCACAAAAATACCTGGGAGGCTAGACGCAAATGCATATGGGCTTATTCTCCAGAATCCTGCAAAGGGAACACCATGAAAGTTTAAAGGCATCATGCAGCTATCATTTGCATTAAAGTGCATATGATGGCTGGAATGTCCCTTTTACATGGACCACACACAGATTTATAGCTAACCCCCCCACCAAAAAAAAAGGTTATTGAAAGCATTCTATACAGACTACTAATGAAAACATCAACACATACAAAACCTATTTGTCGGGCTGACAAATTGAATCTGTTTCCGTAGACAGTGTTGTTGAATATACAATAGACAACAGAGTACAGAATAACTTCGGGCTATGCAATTTTCATATTTATCACTGTCAGCCAAATTCTAGTATATTGCATGAGAACTGTGTCCTGGATACCATTAATGTAGACTCACTAAGGCATGTTTTTTTTTTTTAAAACAAATGTCAGGAAGCTCTAAAAAGTAATAGTTAAAACAAATCTAGAAAAAAAATGAATAGTTATAAAATTACACACAGGAAGTGGAAAAGAACAAAGTTTGACACAATAACACGCCGAAAGATTGACCATACTATACAATATCAGAGTTTCAGCTAGGGAGTGGTTATAATCCCTGAAAGTGTAAATTTCACATGAAAATGACAGTCGAGTCATTGTTAAAGAATATGATTGTCAGCTTTACTTTAATGCATCCTTTGTAAAACTATATTTGCTTATTTTTTCCTGTGGCAAAATGCCAGGTCTGCAAGCTCTTTTTGAATAGTAATTCTTTCCTGGTATTAATTGAACTGAGAACTACATGACAAGTTTTTTCTTTACCATATAGTTTTTTTAGACAAAATGCACAATTAATAGCAGATCAAGTAATAGACATGTGCAAATAGGCCAAAACAATTGGATTATTTTGCCTGTTTGTTTTAGACGAAAATCGAGGGGGGGGAGGCTTTTTAAATTCGGAAACAAAATTTGCTATACGAGATCCTTTTCTGGTAACACTCTCAGCCATCATCCTTATCAAGCCATCAGAACAACCAACAACCTCTACAGATGATCCAGACCCTATCAACTCACCCCCATCCATACAGGCCTCTCCTATTGTTTAACTTCCCCCTCAACCGTTGACTAGATTGTAAGCTCACATGAGCAGAGCCTCTTCTCGTTTTGAACTGGTTTGTTATGTTGTGTGATTTTAAATTATTCCACTGATTGTCACAGCCCTATGGAATCTGCTGGCGCTATATAAGTAAATGTAATGTAATGTGAAATATGTAATGGAAGCAGAGCTGCGAGACAAGGAAGCAGAAGCGGTCAGCAGAAGATAGGGAGATATTCAAAGTGTGAGACAGTAGGAGTAAAAGAGCCCATACGCTTCAGATGAATTTTTGTGGTCCAAATAGTAATAAAATAGAGTCACTCGTACTTTAACTCCTGACGGCAGAACTTAGCTTGAGGAGACTATTAATCTCCCCGCTCCAAGAGTTAATAGTCTGGAAGAGTGTCTCTATTGGTCGACGGCAGGGAGCTCCTTCATTGGTTGATGCCAGGTATTGGTCCCTTCCAGCGACCAATAGAGTTGCTTGCACCGACCTTTAACTCCTGATGCTGAAATTTGGCTTGGGGAGGGAACAGAAGTTATAAGTCCATAAGAGTGACTCTATTGTTGGTGGGCAGGGGCCTCCTCTAGCACCAACCAAGTTTCTGACGTGTGCGCTCTCTCTAAAAGCTATGTGCGCGCCCACAAGTGGACAGCTTAGAGGGAACACTCCTGCTGACTTGTGCTCCCTTAGCCTGGGACAACACACTCTTTCCCTGTTTTCCCAGTTTTCCCAGTCACTGAGTCTGAGTGTAGGGTATAAACAAAATGAAGACTGCTGTATTTTTAACACACATGGCTGGATATAGCCAGCACATCACACATTAACATAAATCAAGAAATTACGTTACAAACTGCTCCCTTAATCTGCCTCCCAGAGACAATGGGGTCAGTAAAGGGATTAACAATACAATGGGGTCCCCACCTCCACAATCTATTACTGGCCAAAATCAGTTCCAAAGTCCAGTGTCTGTCGTGGTAGAACTGGGGGGGGGGGCAGAGGGAAAAGTCATTGCAAAACATCAACTGTGTTGGCGAAGTACGGGACCAATCCCAAAACAATATCAGCTCTCCACAGTCCTCAGAGTCTCTAATATTTAGGAAATATGGGTAAACCTGTACCAGGTGGAAATTTGCTAGAAACTGCCCCCCTGTACCTACACACAGAAGTCTTTACAAAGCCAGTAGGGAAGAAGCTGGCTCTAAGGCCTCTCCAGTGGCCCCCAGTGATGGAGGGTCCCTTCATACACATACACATGCCAGCACCTGCGACCGTCTTTCCCGTGTATCAGACATGAAACACATCATTCATGAATCAGTGCAGTAAGCACAGAGGGAACAGGTGATGAATATACTTTGTATTTAAATATATCAACGTTTCTGTCTCATCACTCACCACATTATTTTGATGATTATTCTATACATCTTTAAATGTGAGAAGTGTGCTCTAAATATACTGAAGGTTCTTTGATGCTATATCAAACAAAGACAGTGCTAACCTCTAATACAGATGTGACTGTCACTTAAAATGAAGGAGGGACATAACTAAAGTAATTTACTTAGGCGGGATTAAGAAGCATTCATCTGATAATTGGTGTAGTATCCTTTGTTAGTATTGCCGATATACCTTTAATTGTTGTTTTCCCTAGAGAAATAGTTTGATTCAGAAGGTTTTTAAATCCAGGCTGTGGTTTAGGATCTAAGCTTTGGGCATGGTGGGAACGTTATTTAAGGGGTGGAGGTGTGACAGCAAATTTATTTTCAATATTGCCAGGGATTAACTGCAATCTGATTTTATTAGATGTTTTCAGTCGCTTTGACTTCTGATCTTCTTTTTCTTCTGAATCTCTTAAACAGTCACGGCATGTTTTTATGTGTGTCACTGTATTACTAAACAAAGTTTTTTATATTTTAATATAGTGGTCTTCTTGTAACATTGCTTATTCAAACATAATTAAGGAAACAAAATATACCATGGAATCTGAGCTATGAACCACTAAATAGTTGGTCAATATCAAAAAACATTAGGTAAACAAGTAGCAAAAATTCAAAATCAAATCTTACAAAACATTCTTGCCTTGATACCCATTGGACGGTTTGGGTCATGCTCTCCATGGTCAGTACTTTGTTGCCTCTAATCTCTTAGTCTTTCACCATTCACCATTTTAACTCTGGTACCTTGTGACACTAAATGCCTTGGCACACAAATGAGTACTACTCATTACATCTAGAACCACAAGTGACTTTGTATAAAAATAGTGCCAATGTATGACCGATGCCCTGACCATCAGTTTTTAGTAACTCTTTTTATGCCAGTAGGAGAGGAGATACACACTCCAGTGAAAGGAAAGATAATATTGTGTGTGTATGTATGCATAAGTTAGGTGTGTGTATACATATGTGTGTGTGCATATGCATGTATGTGTGTATACATATGTGTGTATGTATGTACGTACGTGTGTATGTATGTACAGTATGTGTAAGTAAGGTGTTAGAATAACATGTGCAAACCCTGCATTGCATGTATAGATCAAACGAAAACCAAATGATCAACTGAATATCATACACAATCCTTGCATTGACGATTGAGACCAACTGGCAAACATAAATGCCTATATATTTTTTAATAAAAATCCTATTAAAATCTACAGTTACAAAAATTGTGTATATGTATATAAATGTACGGCGTCGGAGTAGCTGTATGTGTATGCATTTCTGTATTGCCTCAGCATACTACAAGAATTAAATTGTAATATCACTAGAGATACTGTACATTGTGTGAATATGCATGATTATTTACGTCCACAATTTCTGAAAGTTCAGAACACCTAGAAAATAAACACAGCCCAGAACACTTTGTATTTATTGGACCATACCTCTAAAGAATTGTTCTAAAGAAAAATTAGCATATACTGTTTCTGCAATTCCTGTTTTAACAGTCTTAAATCTGTTGTTTGTGCTGGAAGGACAGCTTCACTTCATTTCAGCTTAGAGAACATATATTAGGGCCTCCTATTCCGCATTCCAAGCGGGTTCAGCAAACAAGCCTGTGGCTAAAATTTTTATTTCAGTTGCGTATTTGCACTTTTCCTAGACTAACAATCATAGCCAGTGTTTTCGATTCTCACTTTGTATAAACGTATCATAGACATAAGTGGTAAGGAATACAATTGGACATGTCCTATTAAAACACAAATTCTAGGATTCAAAATACAAAAAAATAATCCAAATGATAGAAGAAGTAGCCCACATAATTCTAATAAGGTGTTTAAGATATTTGTTGCAATTGCCATATGGATATCCATAACATCTGAAAACTTTCTACTAGACTTGTGCATTCAATTTTGTGCAAACTTTATTTTTAAAGAAAAGTTTTGTGCCTTCGTATGAATCAATGAAAACAAGGACCATCACTGAAGAAAAGGACGAAAACAAACTGCAAAAGTTCTGAAAATAGGTCATGATTCATCCATTTGTCGCCAAGTGTAACTGCCACCGTTACAAGCTATTTTGGCACAATTGCAAGCCGTTTTGGCACTCATTGATGAAGTAAAGTGGGAAGGGACTGTGTATAGGAGGGTATATTCCAATGACTGTTAGGTAGAAGTAGCCAACAAAGGGGTGGTATAATTGATGGTAATGTCTGAGATTGATGGGTCCAAAAAAATGTGGCTATTTTTTTACTTTTTGTTTTTACTCTGGCCAATCAGCAGTTACAAATGTAACCAACAGGCTTTAGATATAAATGTTGGAGTGTGAGACAGTGACAGTTAGCAGTCGACTAACTGCATCTATGCACAACTTTTTAGTCTAACCTGTGATGGAACTGGGATCTCACGTTGAACGTTATTTGGAGCTCCATGACCAGCATCATCACATGTAATACTTGTGTATTGGTGAAGAGAATGTAGATAAGTTGTTGGCAACCATTGAGGTGTCCTCATCCCTGCTCTCCTTAGCCATCTTTTTTTCTGAATCCTTTAGTGGAACTGCTTGAAAAAAACTGGTCCTATGTGGTGTACACATTTGAACCACTGGACAAGGCACACTACCCATTGTATAAAGGCGATTACTCTAAATTAGTAAACTTTCCCTTTAAATGTCTGTTTGGAAGACTGGAATGTTACAGTATGTTGGCTGCCTGATTCCGTTGATACAGTGGCTGAGGTTTGATTGGCATTAGACAACAGATGTTTCTTGCAGAGAATATAATAAGAAGTTCACAATGCACTCTGTGTATGTCAGGCTGTGCTTCCACAAACCATACGCATTAAACACCTGAATGCCACTGACAAAAATTGAGGGGAACATTCCAAAGGATGGATTACACTCACCTGAAATCTTGGCAATTCCAGTACAGCCCCAGATCAGTTTCTGTAAAGCTTAAACAATGGGAATTCTGTTATTTCAAATTATGATCTAAAAAAGCCACAGGCAAAATGGCAGGTGATCTGGAAAATATAACGTATTGAATATCATTGTGAAACAAAGACATACAGGCTTACCTAAAGCTACATCAGTGCTTTTATGTATGTACAATCCAAACATGTGTCATGAAGATTTATAAAATCCCTTCTCAAGGTGTAAGTATTTTAAGTAGGTTAGATATCTGTTTAATTAAACTAATTCCTGCACTTTTCTTAAAAACGGCCAGTATCCTTGTGTTGATGAGTTAGCATGAGTGGTGTGGAGGAGGGAGTGTGTATGTTAGAATCAGTGTGCATGTGTGTGTTAGTGAGTATGAGTAAGTGTGTGTGTTAGCACGTGTAAGGCATTTACGTATGAGTGACATAGTGTATTTTGAAAGGGGGCAAGTGGCAATGATGGCACAGACAAGCTCACCCAGTAGAGCAATTGTGAGGTCAGGCACTGATGTTGGACGAGAAGGCCGGGCTCACAATTTCTGTTCCAGTTCATCCCAAGGTTGTTGGATGGGGTTGCAAGCCAGTAAATTCTTTAACTGACTTCGCTCACAGAATAACCACACTACCCTGTACCGGACTTCTACTCCTAGCTTTACCATCCACTGCCTTGTATTAACGATTTACTACCTCATCTTCTGGTTGAGTCTTATACAAACACTCTCATGACCCCCTCTGTACCGGAATGATGTCTACCTCTCCCACATAATAACTACATAATGGTAGCGCTCCAGTTGACATCCTCTCCTGAGACCCTCCAATCAGAGAGAGGACACCACCGAAAGCGCCATTAGTTTGGCGGAAGCTCACCTTAAGGCAAATTTGTGTTGTTTTTGGTGATGTTGTCTCCCTCAACTGGAGCATCACAGGAAAGGACGTCACCAATAGTGCAGCTATTGTGCCATAAGGTGATCTTCCACCGAAATCGCAGCGCTTTCGGTGTTGTCCTTTACACAAATTGAAGATAGAAGATAAAAGACAGAGGAGAGAAGATGAAGGAGAAAGAAGAAGAAGATGTGGAAGTGGTCGGCAGAGAAGGTAGGGAGACATTTAGAGAGCATGGAAAGAGCGTGTAAGAGAGTAATGGTGATAGGACCCATGAATTTCAAATGAAAATTGAGAGCTTTTTGCTTTGTTTTCATCTGATTTGTGCATGGTCTGACCTTTTTTCCATGGCTTCTTATGAAATGTGGAATTTGCCAAAACTCTATAAATTTGCAAT
Source organism: Spea multiplicata (assembly GCA_009364415.1). Taxonomy (NCBI): domain Eukaryota; kingdom Metazoa; phylum Chordata; class Amphibia; order Anura; family Pelobatidae; genus Spea; species Spea multiplicata. The sequence goes on from VKOC01000006.1 coordinate 30,416,237, forward strand.
TTGCACAAATCCGAATGAACAAGTCTAATATATACTATATTCACTAATACATGAGTGTTGCTCATTGCTTGATTTAAGTTCTGATTTTAAGACTGTTGCAAGTTGTAGGTAATAAAAACTGAATTCCAATATAGAATTGCCCATGAAGTGCATCCGTGGGTTCATGCTGTTGGTATACAGGAGAATATAATCCCTTAAAGACAATGGGGGTCCCTAAACCCATTGAAAACAATGCATTTTGAGCCCGTACATGTACGGGCTTTGTCATTAAGGGGTTAAACATGCTTCTATTTTTCAGTCTGTTGGCATGAGGGAATTGGGTTGTTGTTTTTTTTGTGTCCCTTTACTGTAATTGATTGGGTGGTTTAGGTAGACCTTATTTCCCACCTTATTGGGTTGACTTAGGAAAGAAGGCAGGGTTTTTTCATTTTGTGCAATTGTCACGCTCCGCAACGCAGCCATTCACCAGAGCACCCGTGTCTTTCATTCAGTGCTCGGATGTTGTATTAGCTGAGCTCACCACTCCCGCGGTAGTTTACCTACAGTCATTCTGTTGCTGATATTTGTCTGTTTCTGACTATGTTGATCTCTCCATTCCTGACCTGGCTTGCTTGACCATCCTATTGAAGTTTGTTGCTGATATTTGCTTGTTTTTGACTACATTAACCTCTCCATTTCTGACCTGGCTTGGCTGACCATTCTATTGAACTTTTTGCTTTACCTTTGCTGTCTTTGTGTGTATACTTTACCTCCTGAAGGCCATAGCACAGGGGAGGAAGAGGATAGACATAGCAACATGGAAGCATAGCAGATAAGAACCATTTGATCTAGTCTGCCGAACCTCTGAATAGTTTCGTTGATTGTGGGCAAGGGATTGGTTGTAAAGGGGAGCTCCTTCTGTTGCAGGGAAGTGAAATTGTCAGGTAGTAACACAGTTGCCTTGCAATAAACTTGGATGCTAAGTAATCCCAGAGATGGTGGTTTTTCCAACCTTGGTAAAACTTACTGATTCAAAGCTAATGGCAAATTTAGACCAGGCTTAGCAATTCTTTACTGATCTATACTCATCTCAGTACTATCCCAGATACAGAGTTTTCTGGGAAGTTTAGCTCTGGAATTGACTCAAAATAGGTCCAGTAATATTTTTAGTAAAAACCCCAAAAAATCTCTTACGGCTTCAAGTTTCCAGTAAGATATCAAACATATGGGGGGGGGTGACAGATTGAGATACCTGGCTAATGCCCTGTTTAACTTAAAAAGTTTCAAAACTAGCAGGTACATTTACCCTGGCTGTTTGCAGAAGAAACAAGCTATATAAACAAACTGCACACTAGATCTTGTGTCTAGGACCCCAAGAGGAACGTGTTGAAATACTAGTTTATCAAAAATTAAACAATCAGTCTAATGTTTTGATATTTCCCAACCTGGCTCATCTCTGAAAGTTTATATTTTCTTATGTATCATACTTTCCTGTTGGTGCTTGCTTCGTTTATTCTTTGCAATCCATACTTACTTTAGTTAAAAGGTATGCGTATGATTAATGATTCCTTTAACAAGGTTTTCCTCAGGGGACATTTTTAGACTTCCAGCTATGGATCTGGCAAATGAGAAAAAAAACAAACCTTACACAATTTAAAATTGTGTAAAAATTACCTGTATTTTGACAATATGATGACATATTTATTCTCAGCTCCTTATATTTTATTTTCTGCACAGTTACCAATATGTCTACAACATATATTAAAGAAAGTGGCACATTATATGAGGAAATATGTCACCAATTCACCTACTAAAAGTGCAATTTACCTGTTTTATTTCACATAGTTTTGCATTTCAGGAAATCACCATTTGCTGTATACTTTTGCCCGTAGACTATGGGAGAAGCATGGCTTCTTGACACTCCCCACCCATTCCCCCCTTAAATGGGGTGTTTCCCGTAACATCGCCGGGAAAGCCCACCAACGTCAGCGGGACTGCCCGGGACATCAGCGAGTAGTCCTGGCCGCGTCCCACAATTGTAGGCTCTGGGTAGTTGGAGCCCAAAAGTTCCCCGGTATGATTATATTCCTGCACACCTGGTCAGTTAAATGAATAAGTTGTTGGAGCCCTGTTTATTTTTGTGCACCACAAACATCCTACCCATGCCTAGATACACATGGAAAAGTTGGGTCCTGCCAATCCCACACTACATAATCCCAATCTACAGAGAGTAGATAGCTTTTAGTGTACAGTTGTGGGATCTTCATTTGATGAGTATGTGCCAAGAGTTAGTACCTGTCATTTAAAGTTGAGGTTTAACCTATGCCAGGCCCTTGGTGCCCATATTCTCAGAAATACTAATATTTATATAGAATATACAAATGAATAAGAAAGAGGTAAAACAAATTAAAGTATTAAACTCATCCAAAATGAAGGCTTATTGTTATAGGTGTAAAGCAGGTCCCTGCAGTATGTCAATAGTAGATTCCCCAGGTCTTATAAGGTCCCCAAGGCTTCTTGGTGCACAAGTGGGTCCTCTATTGCTAACACTTTTTGTAATTATTACCAGACACTGTGCCAAGTGTTTGCTAATATGTCACTGGGTTAGTTATGTGCCAAATTGATGCTGTCTTTTTTTTTTGTGTGTGTGTATGTGCAATTAGTACAATAGTTTTGCCTCTATAGGCTATAGACCCTAGAATAATCCACATCCCGTAGTATTTCCTGGTTGACTGATTATTTTGAGTATTTTCTGTTTTGTGTAATCCTTGTCTTCCAATAATTAAGGAGGGTTTTCAGTTGTTGCCGGAGGAGATAATAATTATAATGCTATCATGAAACATGACAACACAAAATGCATGACAAAGTGCATGACGACGGTGTTCCCATCTTCGATTAAACAGCCTTTAGTTTATGATTAATTCTCTTTTCTGTGTTATTTTGTCATACGAATACCTGGCAACTTCTCAGGTTGGGACATCTAGAACATGGATTTGTGTGGTGGTGGGGATAGCTGCATGTCTGGGCAGGGAAGCAGCGTGGCCAAATGCCTCTCCTTGCCCTAAGAAAGAGACATGTGACCAAGAGAGCTCCCTGGTATGAGTATATGGTACAATATAGTATAAAATATTTCTTCTGCTATGACGGTGCATATGTGAGAAAAGAGTGGAGTTATGTATGACATGTGACTGGTGCAAAATTAAAAAAGTAGTCACCTCTGTAGTCACCTTTCAAACTTTGCACAAGAATAACTCTTGTATGCATTACACCAGTGTGGGTTTTTTACCGAATTTGTCAGTGTTACAATACAATCACCTTAATTTGAGATGTGAATAGATTAATCCAAGCCTGGTTTTTAAACTGAAAAGAAAATCAATTAGATCCAGCTGCCTTACTGGACAGGTTCAGTAACTGCATCCAAAGCCAGTTGGTGTCCATGCTGGTTGACTAGTCTAGAACACTGTTGGAAAGTTATTGCTGCTACAAAAACAAGGTCATTTCTAATTTTCTACTCTGATATCTTATTTAGTATTATACTGTACACACCTGGTACAAATTATAGATTTTGGCTGAAAACAAGCATTTTTTGTTTTGTTCAGGGAAAAAACACATAAATGTTTATTTTTTACAGAATTTCTGAGCATAATCTCTACTCTGAGTGTTATTCCTTAGAGGGCTACAAAATCAACACAGTACAATATACACAAACTGCATATTTCATCATGGTCTAAAGTTTTTAAAAAAAATAGAACAAAAAGATTTTTTTAACACATTTCTGGCATGGAAAAGCCAAAGTTTCCCTTGATCCGAAATTAAGACAAGCATTTTTAGTTTTTATTCATTTTGGTGAATCTATGGACCATCTGCTAAGCAAGCTAGAAAAGGTGGCAGCAGCTTTTCCAAAGACCCACATTTCCATTACAGTGACTTTTAATGTTTTATCTAATAAACATGACAATCTCACGCGCGTGTAATTGATTCTAAGTGATGCTATCAGCTGTGCCGAGGCATCTGCTGCTTTGGTGTTTCATCTGCCATAACTTGGTAGCTGCTTCCAGATCTGCTCTTCGGATTTTGAGTCACAAGCGACAGTTTCTGTGACTCTGCCATTGGACATTGATTGTATGTTCTGAAATGTTTATATGTTTATAGAACAATTTGTAAATCAAGTATGACATGCGTACCGTGATGACCTACTACTAAAGCTGATACTCTAGGGAAACACAGAAGTAAAGCGTTTGCGTTCTCTCTCTGTGTCTGTCTCTCACATTTCTATTTTCCAGCTCTCCTTTCTGCTTTATCCAAGAAGACAAACTTGCAAAGATGAAACATTGGTTATAATAATGAAACCTCTCTAGAAATAGTCGTCATTTAGCATTAAAGTGAGTATTATAAACGATTCAAAACAGAACAGCGTTTTATAATGTTTTACAGTTACTGTATGGGAAGATCATCCATATCTTAGGTTGTGCAAAATAGTGGAGTAATAAGATATCGCTAAATAAAGCCAAGAATATTGGTCTGATGTCCAAATCTGATGTCTTTTCACACTAATACCTGCAAAGCAACTTGTTTATTCACTTAATTTCGAGCACACAGGACATATACAGTAAGTTGAATGACAGTTTCCATGTCCACATTTTACCTCAAGACACACAAGCAGCAGATTGTGTGTCTTGAGAGTGGGGTTTTGTTGGATGTTCTCAGTCTACCAGATACCCGGTCTGGGCCTTGTACGGGGTAGATATCAAGTTATTTAGTCCGTTTTATATTTTTAGGGGCAATGTTGATGGTTAGTCCTTTTTAAAATGATTAATGAATACCCATATATGAAAACTGTTTTCGGAAGGATTGTTCAGCAAACTCACTCCTTAGAGCAAAGGAGCCGGGAGCAACCTAAAGATGTGTTCTTCCAGAATAGGATGGCACTGTTTTACTATAAGAAGGGCTGGACGGGCTATTGGGGAGAGTGGGCAAATGCTTTGTGGGCTGGTGCCCAGCACCTCCCCTACCGCTTAATGGAAGCATGCACCAACACCCTGTAAAGGTGTAGCCTATGGTTGCATGCCTGTGAACTATTGGCCACTAGCCGTAATGCCCCAGGGTCAATTTTACCTTTTAAATCATGTACTGGTTAAAGCTGTCTCTCTGAAAGCTTATACAAAGCATTTTGATTTTAATTGAAGGTCATAATATGTCTTAGCACTGATTGTCCCAGAGAGACACATTCATTATTTATACAACCATAATATGTGTGGTGCACAAAACATGTTAAAAAGTAAAATTTCTTTCACTTGCCCATAGCAAAACATTTGATGAGATGTCTTACTTACAAAGCTCATCTGGAAGTATATTTGAGATTAAGTACATTCCCTACAGGGTTATCAGCTACTGTATCATAAATTATATCACGTCTTATAGAGTTCCTCATGGAGTTCCTGGCAAACCCCCTCCGCTCATAAATCCTTCATTCTCACCCTTCCCAAAACAAAAAACATATACACTTATCCTGTATTATCAAAGAATATCATTTTTGAAGATCGGTCTTCTTATTTGGTGTAGTTTTTCGTTAAGTAGTTTTGTCTTTTTGAATTGATATTAATTTTCAGTATGCACATTAAAACAATGATTGTTGTATTTTCTGCCTACAATTGACAGTTTTAAAGCCAAATAGGTACACAGCCACACTATTAATTACACAGCAATAGTTATGTTTAAAAAACCCCAATATGTCAAGCTGTCCATGGTCTTTGATAAATCCTCATTTTATTTTGCCACCAGATGATTGTACAACCTTGAAGGGTAAAAAAAATAATGGGACTGACAGCACAATGTAGATCAATTACACGTGCAAACAACAGTCATCATATATGACTACTATTTATTATTATCTTTTATTTATATAGTGGCAACAACTTACAGAGCGCTTCTTACAATACACATATACATATAAGGAGTATGACAAGACTAGATTTGACAGACCAAGACCAAAAAGCAATACATTAGGTAAACTTGGAATGGGGTGAAGAGAAACATAAGTATGGAGAAACAGGAGATGTGGGTTTTGTGTTAGCGGTAGGTGAGATTGAGCTGCAAAGATGGTATGCTTCTCTGAAGAAGTGGGTTTTGAGAATCTTCTTGAATATAGAGAGGGAGACTGAAAGCTGGAGATTAGGTGATACTTGAGGGAGACCAACAGAATGTGGAGGAGTTGAAGACGTCTTGCCAGCAGTAAACATGTAAAGGTTACATTGTGTGTGCAATTGATGAGATAAAGAAGTAATCAATAAGAAAGAAATGTACAAAGACAAAGTGTCAGACTTTATCACATTTTATCACAGACATCATAGTTTAGGCAAAACTGTAACAACTGAACGCAATGATTAGCTTACTAACCTAATATTTTATAGATCTTATTTATCAGGTATAAGCTATAATTCCACATAAAGAAAACAATTTAAGCACTTTACAGTTGGGGGGGAAATATTATTTGAAAAATAATTTTATTCAGTCAAATAGGATCACAACCAGAGCTCTTGGTCTTGGGGACCCCAGCGAAAATAATGAGCAAAGGAAGTGTGGGAGAACCAGCGCATTTCCAGGTAACCTGAGTAAACACAAAATGCAGTTTTTAAATGATGATTTCATGGATAAAAGGAAAAAAACCTATCAACTCTACTTGGCCCCATATGAAAATCTAATTGACTTCTAGGTACTAAATCAGCCATTTAACCAAATTTAATTGAGCATTGGGTTATATTTCACTAGACACACCCAGGCATGATTACTGTAAGCCATTTTGAATCTAAACATCAATTAACGACAACAAGTCTTGGTCAGTGTCAGTGTTCACAATTATTTTCATGGGAGAGTTGCAAAACCCATTGTTGAACAAAAAGAGCACAATTACTTTTTTTCATATTAACCAAAAAAACATATTGATGACCCCAAGACTTGGGATAATATTCTGTGAACTGATGAGTCAAAAGTGGAACTTTTTGGAAGACATAGGTCCTGTTACATCTAGCCTAAAGCTAACACAGCATTCCACAATAAGAACACAATACCAACAGTTTAAGCATGTTGGTGGTAGTGTGATGGTCTGGGGCTGCTTCAGCATATGGGTGACTTGTTACGGCCATCAGTTTGTGACCTAAATCTCAAGCGTAACTGGGTTATGCAGCAGGACAATGATCCGAAGCACAGAAGCAAGTCCATCTCTGAATGGCTCAAAAGAAACAAAATGAATGTTTAGGAGTGGCCTAGTCAATGTCCTGAGTTAAAAGGCAGCCTTAAAAAAAGGCAGTTCATGCATGAAAACCCTTCGATGTGGCTGATTTAAAACAATTGTATCAAGAAGAGAGGACCACATTTCCTCAAAGCCAATTATAGCAGTTATTGCCAGACTCACATTGTCCTTGTCTTATAGAAAAATTAGTTGGATGAAACATTTAAAAGTGACAAATAAGCAAAAAAAATAGAAGAAATCAGGAAGGAGACAAATACGTTTTCACAGCATTGTTTATACCTCTATAGATAATGTAACCTTACTAACTCTGCCAACAACTATTTACAGATCTATCAAAGGTAATTTAAAACTTCAAAAAACTCATTTTCGAGCTGGAAAAGCATCAAGTTGTTATCTCATTCATCTGGAGGACGTTCAGAGGTAGTTCATAATTATGATCTAATCTTTCACTTAGATCACTAAAGGTACCTTAGTCAGCAAATAGTGATTAATCACTTTTTTTAATATAAAATTAATTTGGGAAATCTGTATTAACAGAAAGAAGCAACTTAAATCTGTCAGTTTGTTTATCTCAATCACGTCAAACTCCATGTGAACTTCTCTTCACATGGAGAAGAATGAGTTCAATTTGTTTTATGAAATAAAATTCCTTCCTGAAAACATTATCATTCTAAACCATGATATGTTGAATCTTTATTCTAAGCCACTGAATCTACTGCTTCAATGACCCATCATTTGTTTAGATGTTGCTAAAATGCTCATATAGAGTTTTCTGCAGAATACTATATAGGGACATTGTTACTTATCGGCTAGATGGTGTTAGAAACCAACTATCTTGTTTGTACCAACATATATGAGAATGACAACACATATGACGACACATATGTATATATGACTTAACCGTGGGAATAAAAGCATTTTTGTTCAAGCTAAATATACTGTAAAATTAACCAAATATCTAGCATGGTCACACATTTTCAAACTTTCTGGCACATGGCATACCCAGCACATATGGCCTCCTGTTTATAGTGTGTCAAAGAGTCACATTGGCTTTCAGTTCTTGCTGCCAAAGGCATATTGTAAAGCTGTATCACATCGATGTTTTAGCGTAGGTGTGGAATGTGTATTATGTATACATGTATTATGTATACGTTTTTACTTGTTACATCTAATAAGCTTTACAACATTACATGGGCTATACTTTAATGTTTTATTGGTGAACATGACCATTTACTTTCGTAAGAGCCTGCTGTGCTCTGCATAGCAACATACAGCAGAGCTCAATATCAAATTTTAGCCTGCCTGTTTTGGAGCTTCAATTTATCAAGGTGATGTGCATATGTGTAAAGTCCTATCTTAAGAGAAACTCAAACGTTGCTGTCATTTTGATTAGAGTAATGTTAATATTTGTTTTAACCTTAAAATCATGGCACACTTCAACAAATAGCGCAAAATACCCAAGGCCTGTGATGCTGTTAGCACCATATTCAAATATATTAAGATAATTGGGTGACAGTTGCAATAGAAGTAAGAACTAAGATGCACTTACGTGTATATGTGTGTGTGTGTAAGGATAGTGTACATGTATATATGTGTGTGTGTGTGTAAGGGAAATGTACGTGTATATTGTGTGTAAGGGCAGGTACATGTAGATGTGTGTGTAAGGGAGTGTTCGTGTACATGTGTGTGTAAGGGGCAGTGTACGTGTATATGTGTGTGTGTAGGGCAGTTTACGTGTCGTATATTGTGTGTGTAAGGACAGTGTTCGTGTATATGTGTGTGTAAAGGCAGTGTAAGTGTATATGTGTGTTTATGGGCAGGTGTGTGTAAGGTCAGTGTATATGTGTGTGTAAAGTCATGGGAATTCAATTCAACGTGTTGGTTATTTTTAATATGGATGACTGTGCTGACAAAAACAAAGCGTGTTTTAAGTGGCAATACGAGCTCAACATTGTAAAGTGCTATTGCTTGTATCGGTGAGAAAAAAAAGTGTCCCTCTTTCACATTTTGAAATGTTGGGAGGTATGTATATATATATCACATTATATAGATTTGTATGACACTTGTGCAACTATATTTCCTTTCTTACCTTTTCAATATAGAAATATTTAGCTTTTAGTTCACTAAAATATATTTAATGCAACCCCCAACCCATCGTCTATGCAGAATATGTATCAAATTCTTATTGGCCACCAACACTAGTATATTCTGGACAACAACTGATTGCAACATATGGAAAAGAAGTTATTAGTTGTACTATTAACTTTATTTTTATCCCACCAATTCTTACAGCAAAGAAAGTCATGTATAACTAGGTGTATACATGTGTTTTTAATATTTGCCTCTGTCGTACAAGGGTTCAACCTTTAATGAATGACTCAATAAAGATAAGATTTCAAATCATTTTGTTTTCCCTCTGGCTATACATGAAAGTTGTATTGGTGTGTCCATTATACTGGTGTATTATATCAATTTCTGCATTTTTAGTTTTGCATTTATATAGCATTTCACAAGGAAATGAATAAAATAGAAACAAAATATATAGTAAAGACAATGTTAAAACATAAACGTAGGTATTGGATTGCATAAGGAATGAGAAGAAAATAAAGCATTTAAAAAGGCAGACGCGCAACCCAATTAATGGATGCACAGACATACAGTGAAGATCCATTTGAGTGCCAAGTAGCAACGGCTAAACTGGCTAAACTAAAACTTCAGCAGCTTACATCGAAGCTGAGGGTTAGAATTATGGGTCTGAACAAACAAAACTGAAATTATGGGTCTGAACAGGCAAAATTGGATCATCCAGTGAGAAAATGAGATGCAACTAACTATTATCTACCAGACAACCATCAATTCAAAGGTTCTAACATACCAGGAAGCTTCTAATTATGGTATTAATATTATTATTTTTTATTTATATAGCACAATTTATACAGGAGATGGACAATACCAGATACCAGTGATGGCAAGGTGACATCACTGAGCTCTCTATAATTTTATTCATTTATATATATTTTTTAAATAATTAATTATTAATTATTTTAATGCAGGAATACACGATCAGGCATTTAAATAGTAACAGTATATCTTTGCACTCACTGAGCGCCATGACACTAGATCTGTCAGCAGGAGGCCAGCAAGATCTCCCTGCCTTTGCAAAAAAGTCTAAACCGGCATTTAAGTGTTAATGGTCATCTTGACACTGTTTTTGAGCACATGAATGTCTGTCGGGATGTAAAAGGTTTGCCTGTCCTGAAAATAAGTAGATTTTCCTACGTAGAAGGTTTTCATCTAAATACACGTAACACACAAACCAAGGAATAGGTGCTGTATAAAGATATAAATGTGAATTGCTCAGTGTAAACCAAAACACTACGCTCAATGCTAACTGTATGCAAACTTCAATGCCAACTTGTATATATATTGGGTAACCTTTCTTTCTTGATTTATATTGAATAACTTTATTTAGGCGCCTTATACCGGTTTCCCTTCTATGAAGCTATCAAACATTTCATACTGCTCAACACAAAATAGTTTTTTCATGAATCGTGTTGTAAATAGGGGCTTACAGCAATATCTTAATGTACACTGTACATAAAGATTAATACAATAATGATGCAAGACATGTTCTAAGAAGTGTAGCAGCAACAGCTCACAGAGCTAAGCGGATTATATGTACAAAGGAAGCGCTGCTCCTGTTCTGTCAAAATGAATCACATTTTCACATCCAAGTGTTTAACTCTTCTTGGCTGCTGTCCATATAATCCCCTGCTGCAATTACACACTTTGGATAGATCTGCTTCTTAAACGGTTAACCAGATCCTATTGCAGACCATACACGTTAACACTACTTATTTAAATTTAATTTTGCAAAGTTAATCCAACACATCGGGGATGACAAAGAGCAATTCAGTGTCTTCACATTTATTATTTCAGCCTTATTAAAGGAATGCAATCTGCCCTTGACTTTAGGACACAGTTGATTTATACATACATGGAACATGCAACGTATAAATGTCTGCTAGTCCCCACCCTAGATAATGCATGCTCTTTAGATCCCAGTGTGCAACACCATTTTGCTAGATGTCTTCTCCTTCAATACACCATTGTTCACCCGCTATGTTCTTGTTAGTGTTACATTAATATTATTAATGGACTTTGGATGCTGCTGTTCTATATGTGCCAATTTGCCTAGATGACCAGATTTCTCCTTTTCAGGGGATGGTCTCCAGGCCCCCCCTGGACATTAGGAAAGGGGGAATATGACTGCTGGCTCAGGTGAAAAAGTTCAGGCAAGCCAACCGTAAAGGATGCAACGTTGTTGCAGACAGAGGAGTTAAAAAGTTAAGAAAGCGTGACCTCTACCTCTTTTCCACCTGTTGCTAATTTCTATATGACTTGTGCATGTGTTGGCGCTTTTTAGTGTTCTGTGTTTATGGTTTTATAGTCACGGCCTTGGAATGTTGCCCACCTTGCCCAGCGGAGATGTGGTGGTACCTGTGCGCAGTGCCCATCTAGGCTTGGGGGGCAGGCCCAGTGGGCAGCTGATGGCACCGCTGGGCCAGAACTCTTGGTGTTAAGGGTTTTGAAACCACCTGTTGGGCTTTTAGTCTAGCTGCTGGCGGGTTGTTATTGATTAGTGTGTTATTGTGTATTATGTTATTATGTTATGGTCTGTACTGGCATGGGGAGTTAATAAACCTATGGAAAACGCCCTTACCCACATGTTGTTATTTTATTGGTGGGTGGGTTAAAGGCTTGGGATTATCGGTCATGGCTGAGACCTTTGTCTTAATATATTTGTGCCCCAAATGTCCCCAGCACCCCTCTTAAAGACAAACTTGTTTAGATAAATCTGTTTTTCACCTTAAATGCAATTCAGTTATATATATATCAAATGCATCAAGACAGATTTTGGCAGATTTGTTTATGTTATTTTTATAATTGGATATAATGTGCCCAGATTTTACATTAAAAAATTTGATCGGTTTTTACTTTGAGATTGCTGTATGTGAATAAAATATGTTTTAGTAGGTAATAACAGCGATTCTGTCCCGTAGTACTCTGAAGATACAGAGCAAAAGGGTTTTCTGAGCATTTTACAAGATGGGAAAAATTGCACAGTCTCCCAAAAAAATCTTTTTGTTTACATGCATTTTCAGCCATAAGACTGTAAACATTTATGCAGAATTTATATTTGATGTCCCTCTTGAAAAACAAGTGTTAGAGTTAACTGGATAGATTAACAGAACAGAAGAACAGTTGTGGATTTTACTCTTTGACTTCTCTGTTCATTATGAAGGGTCAACACCGGCAGGTTTCTAGGATGAAGGGCTAAGCTGGTCCTGTATAAATCACAACTCAATGTGTAAGTAGTGGCGTCTCCAGCTTTCATATTTAGGGGGGCACATGGGGGGCAGGGACCAAAGTAGGGGGGCAATTATAAAACGCTACATACAATATATACACGTTAGACATGCATTTTAACTACATAAGATGTACTTATCTCTTTGAAGTAAAGACCTTGATTGAAATTTGATTTCAAAATAACAGCTGAACTGGCAGTTTTCATTCTTTAATATTCAACCCTGCTGCCAATATATATAAATATTAGCCCCTGCTGCCGATATATATTACTATTAGCCCCTGCTGACAATATATATATATAAATATTAGCCCCTGCTGCCGATATATATATAAATATTAGACCTTTCTCCAATATATATAAATATTAGACCCTTTTGCCAATATATTTAATATATTAAAAAAGGACCCCAGGAAAGCATTTTCTTGAGGCCCCTCCACTCTCCCTAACATGCAATCACTCCCTCTGCTACCACACAAACAATATTTGCCATACTGACTGTAGATTAGGGGAAGACTGCGAGTCAGTGCAGTCTACCCTCTTTCTGACCCTACCGTGACATTGAGAGGTCCTCTCCCCCGTAATCATCCCCAGAGTCCCTTTTGTCCCCTTATTCACTAAGCCATACCTCTCTTTTACTTATTCCCTGTAGTTCATGTATAGATAAAAAAACAACACATGTAAACAGCACGTGCATGTATTGATTGACTGAATAAGACATAAACACTCTATTTGCAGGTATACATAAATAATGTATGGAAACATAGCATTGCAGGTTTAGATCAACTAGAAATCACATGTAAACTCAGAACTCAAGGTATAGATCACATAAACAACACCTGGAAACGGTACTGCAGGTATTGATCAACTTAATAAGACATACCCTGGATTAGCAGGTATATATAAATAATGTATGGAAACACAGCATAGCAGATATAGATCAACAGAATAACACACACCCAGCTTTGTAGGAATAGATCAATTGGAATTCACATTAAAACGCAGCATTAAATGTATGGATAAACCCCCTAAATTACAGGCATAAATCACAGGTTGCGCACCCCAAAGGCCAGCCCTGGCGTCCACATTGCCAACATAGAACCTGACCTGCGCCTATATACAGGGGCGTAACTAGAAACCTCAGGGCCCCGGTGCGAGAATCTG
>VKOC01000006.1:30435339-30447957 GCA_009364415.1 Spea multiplicata
CGTAACTTGTTGGCGGTAAATAAATAAAAGATAATAATAATTCTCATTAGAAGCAGCAATCTGTTGTCTGACAGTAGCTCCACCTGAATGGGCCCTAATTATAAATAGTGATATAACAGATTATAGTTTGAATAATATGCTTTAATAATTGCACTACAAATAATAATATTACAACAACCTAGCTAATACTGAATTAAAATAATATACAACATAGTCAATTTGTTACCATGAGTTTTGACATCATAGTGCATGTAGGCATGTCTCTTTTTCCTCATCATCTCACCTCTCCCTCTATGTCCCTTTTCTTTTTCCAGTAATACTGATAAGAAATACACATTATTTCATTTTTTATGGTTTAATACATTCGCAAAACAAATATTATTACAGGATGGGCATTTGTAGCTTATAGTGAAATCTAGTTTTACATTTTCTATTCAATAAAACAAATATTTGGATGTTAATGTACATGTTTTTTTATTTGAAAGGACATCTCTGAATAAATATTACAAATAATACTATCCGGGGATGCAAACACAGCCTTGTTAGCCAAAAATGTTTCATTAGATCTTCAAAGACCAAAGCAGTTCAGGTTTTATGGTTATCTTGATTTACAGCTGAAGTTACACAATTTTCCATTTTGTAGCCATTTTCTTGAATATGCTGTATTCCAGTATCTCTGTCTCCTATCATTGTTCTTGTGAGTGTTTATTAATATGTGTAGTTTCTTATTTCTTGAAAACTGAAATCCTTTGGCTCTTAAACATGCATATAAGAATTGCCTAGTAAATATTCATAACTGAAGCCCAGAGGGAAAATTTAGTATGAATCTCATGGGCTGGGTAGATAAAAGAAAGTGTTGCAGAAATCCAAAACCTATATAAAATGAAATTAATAGTAACAAAAATTCAATGTATGTTTATAAATAAAATAATTTAACTCTCAGAAATGCATATAAAGATCTAACTATAGCTTTATTTAAGGCAGAACAAATATATATTTATTTTTAACTACCAGCAATTTTCACTAGTTTAAAAAAAGAAAATCACTAATATTTCCTTTTTTTTTTTCTCAGTATCATTCTTTTCCTCTATCTCTTGTTAAGTATTTATTCAACTAATTTATCAACTTTCAATCTCTGTTAATGCTACTACTTTTCCAAGCACTTAGACTCATTTCCTTCCCTTTCCTCTCCCTCCCAAATTTGTGTAGCAATAGAAGACAAAAGAAATATTGAAAACAATCAAATTGGGATTTTTAACATGCTGTAATATTTTGCATTTTTTGAATATTTAGAATCCGAACATATTTTCTACATACTATACTCCTGTATTAACTTTGCTGGACAGTATCGAGATATTTGTTTTGTGTCTTGTACTGGAGATTATCTTATGAAAAAAGAATACATTACTGCACAACATCTGTTTATAACAATCTGATTTAGAAAATTATATCAACGTGAAAATGAAAATGCCTTTGTGTCATAAGGTTTTCTAAAGCATTTTAATGATCTTCCTATTAGCTCTCACTGCAAAAAAATATATTTTGCTTCTCTGTCCTTTCACAGCATAGCATTAGGCAATAAAAATAAGCAGGTCCCATAAAAGCTCTAAAGAGACCTTAAATCCTTTAAACAAATGGATACAATCTAATTGTCTCATCTGCTCGATTGTATTATGGCTTTCCATCAACATTGTATTGTTGAACTTGTAGGCTCCAAGAGTCACAGATAAGCTTTAAAGAGGCAAGATAACTTTTATTTGTTATGGGTAATAAAACTAGAGTTTCTACTACCTTACAGTCAACAAGAAGGCTTATGCCATGCATCCAGCCAGGCAGAACACAAATCGAAATAGTGTCTGAAGGGCAAGGTAATGAAGAAATGAAAAGTACAAAACCTACACAATAAAATTATATAGCATTGAAAGGAAATTAAAAAATGAAGAACAACTGCTAAAATAACATGACCTGCACATAAAAACACAATATGAATATGTCACCATCAAAGATACTAAAAACATAAATATCATTTGTACATTACTCACCACCATTTGATACTGACAGTACCCTGTCATCCACATCCACATCATCCACTAAACAACTGTGGAGATACAGTAGTGGAGTCTTGTTAACCACAAAGTCAACATAAATATGTTAGAGGTAAAATATTTTAATAGGGGGTGGTAAGCATTAAATGTTAAATGTATATGTATCACATCAATAAATATATGTTTTAATTTTTTTAAATTATTTGTTTGTTTTTGTACACTTTTTATATAACTCAGGAGTAGACTCTAGGAAAGTTATATTGCAGTGTTATCTTAAAATGGTGTATTATATCTATGCAGTTTTCTAAAAACGGATTACTAACTGAAAACAAAAAAATAGATAACTTTTCTAATCTGATGCAGTTGTACCAATATTTCTCATTTTCGGGACAAAAGTAAGTCACGTAGGGGGTGGCGACTCAGGTCAGCTACCCACCAACTTTGTGGCTGCCTTTCTCTGAGAGATGGGATGTGACATTTGAAGGATACATGGTGTTAGTAAGTTTGCTTTGGAGGCATTACTGGTTACACCAAAAAGTCGTCCATAGTGTACGTAGAAAAACTGCAAGATATCTGATCTCCCCAACCAGCCCATTGAGCAGTTGTGTGCTGGGGGGGTCTGTTTTCCCAGTAATTGGGTCTGCTGCCTTCCTGGAACTGCCCATCTAGGCTAGAACCTGCCAGTGCATGAAGATGGTAACATTGAAGTACATTTATTACAAGGGCACTTTTGGATATCTTCACAAATGTAGTTAATTAGAGTTAAAGTTTTTTGATGATGGTTACGTTTTAAAATAATAAGAATTAAGACTGATTTTTTTGTGTTTCATTGGTCAGGAAACTACAGTATACCAACGTCTAAAAATATAAAAATATGCAACAAAAGTGAAAACAATGAAGGCTTTTATCGCTATATAATGTATTAAAAACACACGTTATTGTTGTAACTATTAAATTACATGGTGCTGTGGTTCTGAGTTGATTGTGCTAACCTTTACTTGTTACATAATTCAAGGATAAGCACTCACTAAATGAATCAATTATTTAGGAAAGTAGAACAAAATCCACATTCATATTTGCCAAATTACATAATCTCAAAATCTTACATAATGTATAAACAGCCAGAGCTTTTCTGTCAAGGGATTGTTCTCTAATTATAAATACTAATTTTGAGAGCCTAATCTAGTTATGTTGCCTAATTACTAAATATCAAACAGAGCATTAAGTTTAACTCTCTATTTTAGCAACACCTGTATTAATTGTTAAATTGTTTTTATTGTTAACATTAATATGAGTCAGACTCATTTTTCAAAGGTCTGTCTTGAACACATTGCATCTGGCAGCATCATTATACACATTTTGAGTTTTGCATCTTAATTAAATGCCCATATTTGCATAATGGATGTTCACAATTTTGGCTGCATACCATTAGATGAGTATTCCTTGTATTTATTTTGCCCTCTGTCCTTTTCATTATTTTAATAAACTCTAACATCAAAAGACCCTAATAATGATGCCATAATGCACCTACTTTACATAACTCAAAAATTGTATTTTTCATTAGACTTTAAGTACATACAGGTAAATGATATGTATATACTAAACATTTTATTAACATGCAGCTAGACGTAATTATCCTATTCTTTATTGAAAGCTGTCTGTACCTGGATCTTCAATTATATTTTTAATTTCATGATACCACTCATTTGCTGACGAAGAGATGCAAGATATTTTTTTGCTAATGCAGGAATTGATTGTCTTCTCTGTTAGATGAGGTGCTTTGTTAAAAAAAAATAGGTGCTATTACAACAACTACCGCCTCTTAATAAAATAATCTAAATGTTGGTGGTATAATATGAGCATATATACGAGAGGACAACCATTAGAACATTTAAAGTTTAGGAGTTTTTATCATCTCATAATGTTTTTTCTCCATTCAATGGCTTCATTGATCCAGGGATCCTAAATCATTTGCAGACATATTATACCAGTACCAGTAGGTATAATACCTCCAGCTGCTGCAGGACTACATCTCCCATCCTCCTTAGCCAGCCCCTTAGCTGAAAGAGCATTATGGGAGATGTAGTCCTGCAGAAGCTGGAGGGCCGCAGGTTGGACGCCCCTGTATTATACCAGTCGTTCATTTGCTTCTCAACTTTAGAAATTGACTAGTGATTAGCTAACC
This sequence comes from Spea multiplicata, assembly GCA_009364415.1. Taxonomy (NCBI): domain Eukaryota; kingdom Metazoa; phylum Chordata; class Amphibia; order Anura; family Pelobatidae; genus Spea; species Spea multiplicata. The sequence continues at coordinate 30,439,570 of VKOC01000006.1, forward strand.
ACTGTTCTAGGTGGATATAAGCAACAAAAAAAAGGTTAGTGCCTGAGGACCAGAGTAGATCTCAGGGAGACTGTAGATATTAAAAACTTAGCTGTATTAATGTTTATGTTCCTACTGAAGGTCAGAAGAACATTCTGAGTTAAAAAACTATAATTTGAATTTATAGATAACTGTAATATACAATGTGAAAAAGTGATAGAAGTGCCCTGATTTTAGCAAAAAAAAAACTACACAGGTGACCCACCATATATAATATCAGATTAAATGTCACAGGAAGTTCCTTCATATTATAATACTACAACTTAACTGGTGATCTATTTTTTCTGATTCATACGAAAATATACTGTTTGCTACATTCGTACGACTCTCCAAAAACGAGGAAGATCCCGAAGAAACCTAAGAAAATGGAATTTGGATTACAACTGCTAAAAAGATACATTGACATCAATTAAAATCAGCTTCTAGAAGAGTTAAATCTTAGACTCTACAGGCCTAAGTTAGTTAAATGTTAAAGTTATTCAAAGTAAAATTAGAAAAAGACTAAACAGGTATGGTTTGTTTGGAAGGGTTGCCAGGAGAAACCCTCTTTACTCTAAAAAGAACATGGCAGCACAGCTTATGCTTGAAAAGTTGCATCTGAACAAACCACAAGACCTCTAGAACAATGGCCTTTGAACAGATGAGACCAAAGTGGAGATGTTTGGTCATAATGCAGAGTTTGAACTGTAATATACATCTAATTCTTAATCATAATACCATTATTATTTTTTTATTTTTTTTAATTATTAAAGAACATATTTAGATATTGCAATAAACTTATGGAACCACAACATAGCTCTCTTTTCATATTAGATAAATCCATTCTAGTATACCATATAAAAACTTCATATTCAAGTTAAGTCAAAATAAAATAACAAAATAAAGCCTTTATAAAAGTCTACATTTTGTAGCCATATTTGATTAATGATACCAGTTTCCTCCATTTAAACTATTCTCTAGGCTAATAACATTCTGATTAGGAAGCATTAAATCAACAATTTTCTTGAAGCAAGGAAAGGATTGCCTGAATATTAAGGGACCAAAAACCGTAAATTGCATAGTTAGATCACATTCTGCATACATGTTACTTGATTATAGATCTGTTTTGATGTGAACATTCAGTTTATTAGCCTCCAGAAAACACAAGCAGAAACAACAGATGTTTAAATGCTATTAGTGTAAGCTGCTTTTATTTTTTATGCATTTTCCCTTTAATTATATTTCAGAGCAACCTAGAATTCAGAGCGAGGAGCATAAATGTCGCAGAGACAAGGACCAAAACAATAATGAACTGTCAAGAAGTCATGTCTAATTTGTAAGCAACCTTAAATTAAAATGTGTGACATTTGTTGAATTTGGCATGTGTACCTCCGCACTAACTCTTAAATATAAGATATAGTATATGGCGAAGTACCCTATACCTTAGATAGGTATAACATCAAATTTACTTTCAACACGTCAAACTTTTACATCTTAACTGTAATCCGCAAATGTATCTTATGGTATAATAAATAAGTGAACAATTATGACATTCAAGCTAATGGATATTGTCAAATATTTATGGGTAGAGCTGGACAAATAGTTTCCCCTGTACAAAAAAACCCTTGAAAGCTCCAGCAGAAAAACTGTTGTTTTTGCATCTATGTTTCCATCATTGATAGGTTCACAAATCATGTAACCTTTGATTCTGAAATCATGATCAGCAGAAACTCCAACAGAGTATGTTATTTTATGGGTGCCAGTCTATGGTATTTTAGTAATCTGAGTAATGATTTGATTATTAGTTGACATCTATAATTGTTATTTAATCCTTGTATATATAATGCATGTATGGATATGTATGATGATGGTGAGGATACATTTAAATTTGAGTGAAATTTTTCTATCCAATCATTATAATTATGTATAGTTTGCTGAATTCCAGTTTCATTCTTTACAATTCATTGAACAAACAACTCTTGATATGGATTGTATTAGCATGAACTGTTTATGTAATCAGATACAAAGCTTAGAGCTACTAAATATGTTTATGGCTTTTATTATGGCTATGTGTTGTTGTGTATTATATTGATTACAGCACACAAACTTTACATGCACACTGTCACATAGAGTAATTTTCCTCTTCTAACTGAAGGCAACTTGGAAACTTGAAAAAAACAACTCATCTGAAAACAATGAAAGTCTGGACTAATAATATCTAATAGTAATATATTAAAGTAATAAAATGTTCTTGCCTTAATTATTTCTGAGTCGTACATTGCTAGCTTTTATTATTCAGCAAATTACTGTACCATTAAAAGAACTTTAATACAATATAATATAATCACACTTACAGATAGGAATTTATTATGTTATTTTGCCAGTGAAGATTGTTATAGAGGTTTCAAATTAGAATTTATAATTGAACAATTCCCTTTGGTTTAATAATATAACAATTTGTTTTAGATGTATTCTCATTACATTAAGGAGAATGATTAAGTTATGGAAATAATTGTTTAATGTCAACGTATACAGTACCTTAAAGTATTAAGTAAAGTCTTTAAACTAAATGAATTAAACAAAATACTCTATTTTGAATAGGAAAGCAAGAATAAATTATAATCCAGATAGATCACATTTGTTTCAAAATACATTTTAACTACCTTTGTTATTATTGCTCCAAATCAACCGAAATATTGTAGTGGCTATTTCCTATCTTCCAGCTGTGTGTAGCAAATACACACAGTGAAATACTGAGTGTGTTACTCACATGTACAGTATGTAATATGCATGTCTGCTGGCACCCATGCTTTTATTATACTGTATACCTGTTTTATTATACATTTTCCTTCCATATGTATACTCTTCAAGTGTCCTAAATTCGGAAAAATATCACAGAAGTTTGTCATTATGAAAGCATATAGGTAGTATAGGTCGGGGGACTCCAGAAGGTGGGTTTCCATTTATTATTGAACAATACCCCTTTACCCTTAAAAAAACATATATTACCTAAGGTTCCTATCAACAACCTCTTGACCACCAATGGTATAAAAAGAGAAAGATTAATCTACGTTTTATTGTAAATTCTGTAGGGCTATATTAATACTGGGTCAATTTATATAAGGTGCCCTCTAGGCTGAATGTTGCCAGCCCTCTATGTTGTATGCTTTTATGTATATGTATATAAAAATCTATTTCAACTCAATGGGGTCTGATTTCACCCATTCATCTAGGGATTGTATATGTATATATCATATAATATATATATTATATATATATATATATATCTATATAAAGAAATTAAAATAAGAACACGGTTGCAGAAAATGTTGCATGTGCCTCTACTTTAAGAAATCCTTAAATGTAAAAGTAAGTAAGTCCTGTTTTGAACTTTGTTTCTCAGGATGATGGAAAATAACATAATTGTCATTGCTGTGGATAAGGTGATGCAAGGAAAACTCAAAATTCACTTGTCTTACAATTTTGATTTATTTGTATCACTCCCTTAATCATCAGTATCCTCAAATTTATTAACACAATTTGTACAAATTGATAAAACTGAGTGACATCCAGTAACAGTTCATATAAACCCTATGTTATTAGCTCAATTATAAATTATTATTTACTAAATATATAGTTTTATAACACTTTTGCATATTTTATTAAAATCTGATCAAAATATATAATACTATAGCTTAATATATTAAGTATATGATGTATCAGTTTATTGCTTGTTTTATTGTAGTTGAAACATAAAGAAACATAATTATCCCATTTCACACTTTAACAATATGGCTTAATGTTTCCAGAACATCCTTTAAAATTGTTATTAATACAACTTTTCTCCAAAACATTAAAAATGCTAGGAGGTGGGAGTTGAGAAAAACCAGCTGCCTGCAAAAACACAAATATATCTGGGTCAGAAATGTTCTTGTTATGTTCTTTTTATGGGTAGCAAATAGTCGCTACCTCAGCATGTCGTCTGACACATCTCCTCTAAAAGCTTTTCTGTCATAAGGTTTAATGTTAAATGAGAGAGTGTGCAAAATAGTAATAGTGCTGACAGTTCGAAGCACTGCCATCTCCTAAACAAAATTGTTATTAAAAGTTAAACTTTACATACAATGTCGGTGATGGTAATATCAAAATAAGCGAAAAAGATGTTTATATGATTTGCTCTCTGTAGATATAGCTATATTCTTAAACTGTCACTTAATGCATCTTATCTTATGTTATCTTATGGGAAAAAATGTTCCCAGTAAGCTTACATTAACATTATACAGGGACATGAACTAAAATATGCTTTTCCTCTAGATTGAAAGATATAACATTTAGTTATTCTAACATGTTACGAAAAGAAACAAATTGGTATTTTAGGCTTTAAAATAACCCTTCATGCGTTTAAACACCTACTTTTAAATTACCTCTTCAAACCTATTATGTTTTGCAGGGGGTTATAGTGCATTTTAAAACAAAATGCAGATCAATGCATGTATTCCTGAGTTAAAAAATGAGAATTTGGTTAATGGGACAACATTTGCTAATACGTACCTAGGTAGGCTGGTAATTTCAGGTGCCAGGTGTGGAGGAAATGTGACAGAACGTATTTTCTGATTCCTATACTGAAAACAAACACATGCTCTGATTTGCGAGCAGTAGACTTCATTAAACATGGACCTTGAATTGCATTTTACTTAAAGTGCTCTTTAAAAATAACCAGCTTATTCAAAAGAGAGATTATATATATATATATATCTAATTTTCCAAAATTCCTATGACAGGTAAAAATAACTTTGGCCCTATCAGAGAAGCCAAAGTTATGTAAATGTACATTTGAGACTGGAGTGTTCGTATTAGTGTCTTCTTCTATGGCAAAACTATCTTTCAAGTTTGAAAGAGCAGAGATAAAGGGGATGCTCTGCTAAGATAAGTAAATTTCAGTAGTTACATTTTTAGTTCAGGAAGTGACAAAGTGTGGCAACAGATAAACAGTGATGATTTCACTAGACAAGTCCGGATGAAACAAGTTTAAGTGGATTGGTGAGAGGAGGGGTTTAGAGGCAGACCGATTAGAGAATTACACTAATCAAGAATGGACATAAGGACATAAATAGTATTTTAGTTGTGTCTTGTGTGAGGAAGAGAAAAATATTTCGTAGATGAAAGTAGCAGGACTTGGTGAGCAATAATATGTGAGGGTAAGGCAAATTATGTTAAATATGCTATGTTTCAAAAGTCTTTATTTACACTAGATATTGTAACTTGCTTTGCTCTGTTTAATTCTGGCAACATTTAATTGCCTATTGGCACAAAATATTGAAGGGCTGCTATTCTGCAACCAATAGTCATTGCATTTTATTTGCTTTCCGGATGGTGTTTTTTCTACTATCCTGATACTTCGCTAGATTGTGCTATTATGTATGTTCATTCTTAATTCGATGTGATATATTAAAGAAACTACTTTGTACTCTGAAGCTCTTTAACTTTTTTATGCTTCATTTTTTCCTAATTTAATTTTATCCAGGTTAGCTTTGGGTAAATGCTGTCTACCTTGACTACCTTGATGCAGCACTGAAAGGAGATTTATATCCTATATATAGCAATACTTCACATAAGGTGAATACCACTTGTTTTGGTCAGTGAAAAAGCCAATATGCTGTAGTTGCATATTCTGATGGCTTGTTCTGTCTATCTATGATAGAGATATGGCAATTGAAAGGCAGTTAAGTCTGCTCTAAAATCACATTAGAAATTTACAAGTCTCTTACAGAATAAGTGTCGCATATACAAGGACAGACTTCACCATACAGGTGGTCTCATAGGTCTTTTAAGGTGTGATGTTTATCTTAGAATTGTTTGTGCTACGTGGTTTTCTCCGACAGTTTAATTGACCTCTGGTTTTCCAAATGTGCTTGTTGTTGCCAGTGTCCACAGCTACAAGGTTTCTACACTTGTTTTTCCTTCATCTCTCTGTCTTTTGCTACATAATAATTCCACAGCACAGCAGAGTGGGGCAATTGCCCCAGGCGGCACTTTTGAAGAGGCCTCAATCGCCTCAATAGAATTGCCCCAATCGCTTTTTTTTTATTATTTAAGCGGGAAAGAGAGGGGCGCCGAGTGGTTTTCGCTTACCCGCTCGGTGCCCCTCTCTCTCCTCTACGAGCCCTCTAGCTCCGTCTCGATGCCGGCTTGTAATGCTGAGGGCCGGAAAATGATGTCATTTTCGGCGCTCAGCAGTAAAGCAGCGGCACCGTGGCAGAGCAGGGAGACTCGCTGCAGGACTGCTGAAAGGTAAGTTCAAGGGGGGGGTAGGTAATAATGGGAGGGAGGGAGAGGAAGGGTAGATAATGACCCCTGGAGTCGGCGGGGGGCGGCATTTTAAACTTCACCTAAGGCGGCATTATGTCTTGGGCTGTACAGTGGGTATACAGGATACAACAAATATTGAATGTGCAAATGGGCCAAAAACGATTCTGACAAAGTTCGGTCCCTGGCCGTTCAGGAGCTTTTGTATTTTAGGAACTAAATGTGCTGTTTGATGCACTCATTCACTCTGTGAGTAACGAGAATGAGAGTGTTAGAGAGAAAGTGATTGTGGGCCAACAAATTTAAGATGAAAATTCAGAGCATTTTTCCCGATTCCTGAAGGTCTGGCCCTGTTTTCGTGGCTTCGTACAAATTGCAAAGTTCAATAAATTTGTACGAATCTAAATGCAAAAGACTAACAAATAATGCATAACACAATTCCCTGCTCAAATGAGTTTACAATCTATAAGGAGTTGGGATATATTACACAAGAGATAAAAGTGCCACTCTTTATGACGGACCACCCACATAAGTAGATATCATTATATCATTGTAAACATTGGTTAATCATATTAGTGGACAGTTGAAAATAAGGAGAGGATTTTGGAAAGGTAAGCTAGAGGTAGGTGGGAGCAAGGAAGTTAACATGTCATTATTCATGGACTGGAGGCAAGAAGAGAGTTGGATAAGCCAGGGAAGTGTATACTAGAGGACAGGAGCAGCCCTTGAGAGTCTTGTAAGCGTGAATGGGAAGTAGAAATCAGAGCAAAAGATCATCAGAAGAGTGGTGAGAGCCGGTAGGAGCATATTTCACCTCCTTGACATTACTTTGGACCTTACAGGACATCTAGCCTCATTTGTTGTCTTTTATAAGAAACAATGAACTCCATGTATAACACCAGTTCCATAATCCTCCTCTACCATGATACGGATTTTCTTTCTAAAAAAAAACATAGCGATGTTCAAAACATTAGCAGGCGTTTTGGAGTTTTTTCAATAAAATTCTAAAAAAACAAAACTAAAGATGCTTATTCAAACGCACGCTACAGCCCTTTATTTTATTACAAAATCATAAAATGAAAATACCTGCTATCACCACAACATAAATATTTTATAGGTGTATGATAAATATTACTATTACACAAGTGGCACAGAAAAAAAGTGTTTACATTTTACTATTATTATAAATACAGTTCACATGAATTGGTAAAATATATACTGTATATATTAATAATTACGTTGACTAATCCCCTTTGTTTTTTGTATAAAGTGTAAAGGTGCACATTATTTAATGCTAAAGGACAAGTGAACAAAGTTTCTTTTTGTGACATTGAAATACTTACAGTCAAGTCATGTATTTTCTGTATCCTGCTCAAAGGAATTGCAAAGTTAAGGCTTTAAGAGAAGACGAAAGCTGAAAGAAAGAAAAGGCAAGTGGGATTACCAGGCAAACAAGAGAGAGAGGAACAGCAGAGAGTGTGAGCTTCAAAGAAGTAGACGTTGAATCTCGTGGTACACATAACGATCAAAAGCAAAACAAAAGGTAACATTTTTGTGTTCACCTCACCTTCAAAAGCTGGACTACAGCAGCACAGAGGAGAAAGAGCTTAAAGCTATGCTTGTCTATGAAATGTTATTCTGTTTGAAATGTGCATATTGCGCTGAATAATAAACATGTCCTTCTAACACTTTCTAGCTATGAACTTTACTGTATAATTTAATGTAATATTTCTAATTGATGTATTGTTCATTTATGCTAAATAGTTTGCATTACAATAGCCTTTACAACGCAAAAGCTTTGTACATATTTGATAAAGCAAAAGGCAGTAATAACTAGATTTAAGAACATTTGGAGTTGCATTTTTTTTTACTGGTGACTTATTATAAATATGTTCCTATAAGTATTTTTATGAATTATTTATTATTGTACTTTTTATAGATTTTATTTCAGTCTTCATTGTGGGCAATATATTAGGTAGTTCCTACATTATCAAAAAGTCAAAAAGTTTTTTTTTACATATACACACATATATTTACATACAGTTTACATACAGTATATATATA
>VKOC01000006.1:30451852-30480858 GCA_009364415.1 Spea multiplicata
GGGTAGATAGGGCAGAAGGGAGTGAGAAGGGGTAGATAGGGCAATCATACTCCCATAATGCCAAGTCTGCGAGTACATCCTGAAATCTGGATATGCCTGGGCATGATAGGAATGTGATTGCTGTTCCGGCGCTCAGCTGTGAAGCGCGCACCACGGGAACGCGGACGCCTCCTTCTCCCACTGCAGGACTCAACAAGGTAAGTAAGGGGAAGGGGCAGAGGGAGGATCAGTGAGAAGAGGGGGGCAGTGAGAAGGGGCAGAGGTGGTAGATAGTGATACAGGGATAGATAGTGAGAAAGGGGAGTTTTGTTACAAGTTTTTATTCCTTTTTTGGGATGGGGGGGGCGCCAGAGGAGTAGTCCGCACAGGGCGCCAGAACCCCTAAGGCCGGCTCTGATACAGACCATTTTCATCAGTTGTCCCATTTGTAGCCTACAAATTTGAGTTATACCTGCAGCTGAAAGTATTTCCAATGCATGAAACTCAAAGCTACTGAGCTGAAAAGAGACAAAGTCATGATTTCATCAAAGTGAAATACAAATATGAACCCTATGTGGTAGGGTTTTAAAGAGATGATAAGAAAAAAAGACTTATTTTTAGGATAGTGAAACAGGCTCCCAATATAGGATGGGAGTATTAATGAATTCCTACTCTTATTCATGATAAAGTAAAACTGAGTTACTAACTCTAATATAGTTCTGTTTTATGTGGTTCATGTAAATGAAGGATGTGTTCAATATGTGTTCAATATGCCCATCAATCATTAGAAAATGAATCTGTCATTTGTCAACAATTTAAGTAACGTATGATGAAGCTTTAAGATAGCAGACCCCGTATAAAGCAGAATAAAAAAAAAACAGATTTGGTTTTTCCTATTTATGTGACAGTCCCACGCAGAGGTCTCTGCTAGCAAAGGCTATTTCTGTGAGATAAACTCAGAGTGAGAGGGTTTTCTGAATGTGATAAAGGTTTCCCACAGATAACAAGTAAAAGGTAAAGGGCTGTTTATCTGACTGGCTTTTATGCTTTACCTTCTTCTTAGCAATTCCTATAATGCTTATCCATGAGCTAGATGAAAATGATGGAGATGTGATCCAAATCAGGTGCTAGAATGGTTAGTAATTCATGCCACATTTCGCACTATAGCCGTGGTGGTCTACATAGAATATATTTAGGGCGAGCTTGTCAGTAGCTGTAGACAAATCAGCATACTGAGTGACAAGGAAATTTACAGGGTTTTCATTAAGTGTGTTGTTGATCTTGATGATTTTTCACGTACATTGCAGCTGAAGTGGTAGAGATGGATTGTCATGATAGAGGGAGTGGCATAAAAGTTCCATTATGCTCAGCCTACACGGTATGGTGGAAGTTATTACAGCATGTGGAACATGTGCCCACTACTCCACTACTTAAACATAAACATACTATTGCTCTTTTTCTTTTTCAGGTGTAAGCCTACTTTTTTAAAACCTGCCTTCTTTTTTATTTTTATAAAATGACCTCTATTTTACAATTTGTAATATCACAGTCACATCAAATGAGAAAGAAAATGTTTGTTACCACACCTATGCATGTAGTGCTAATATGAAATGTATTTAGTTACACATCAGCCCCCATACATCATGCACTCCACTGCTAATTTTATTGTTTCCTTGTGTCCCATGGCAAATGTTTTTCAATTAGTTCAGCTCCTAGTGATACAACATGTATAAAATACATATACAGTATGCACATTTGTACTTATAGTAAGATAGAGTCAGCAGGGTGAGGTGACAAGCCCTTTAAAAGTTTTTATGAACCCTGTAATCAGGGCTCCTTAAAATAAAAATAACATAATGACTGAATTATTCTTTTATTTTGTTTGTGAAAAAAATATCCAGAATTACATTGTGTTATTGTTACAAGATCCCAAGATTTATTTTGTTTACTTTTAAGTCATATAACTCACAAATTAACAAAGCAACAGATGGCAGGCAACATAGGTAATCACATTTTGTTTATCTGTTGACATTTTAACCACTTAGGCTTGAGTCTAATAATTTATTTAGCTTTATTGAAATGCTAATGAAATGGTTTTGGTTTTATCACTTTTACTGTTAAACCTAAGATATATTCCGACTCAGAAGCACAGGCTCTTGTATTCTAATATGCATTTTATTTTATATGTAGATTTTATGTACTTTGCTACTCCCAAATAGTAGCAAAGAAAATATTACAGCACTGAAACAGTTAACAGAAAACCGAACATCGGGTTCGAGCAGATGTAATTCATGTCTATATGTCGTCAATCTATATTCTCTGCGATCTCGGCACATCATAGTTTAGTCAATGATGTGCCTATAGGCAGTCATCCTTTGATATGCAGGGTCTTAAAAGGTGCTAAGATTCAAAATCCTCCAGTTCCAAGGTATATGGAAACATGGGACGTTACCATAGTTCTTCAATTTATCTCCTCAAGTTTAGGTAAAAGTCAAGAAATACAAAGGACAATTAGCAGAATGTAAATGGAAGTTTTTTTATAGAAGCTTAAATAACTATAAATGGCTAGAGTTACTTGTCATGATAATGAATTATTTAAAATTCAAGAGAAGTTATAAATAATTTTAGAATCCACATGTTTTGTTTTATTTCACAGTTTATAGAACAATATTAACATTCAACTGTGTGGTTTTCTGTGTTTCTTTCTTTCCTTTATGATACATAATACATAAAATAGCTGTACCTTTATAAATTAATAATTACAATATCTCTCTTCATTCATATTTCATTATGATGACCCTTATAATTATGCACACACTAGCCTGGTTCAGTGTCTCAAACCACTAAAAAATAAAGGTCAGGAAGGTTACACCTTGTTCTGCAAAGAATTACCAAGAGAAACAATTTCACTCTCAATATAAAACAAAATGTAGGGTTAAAAGTAAAATGTATAACCTCAGACACAGTTCTTGCCTTATAATAAGTAGCTGGCATGTTTCCAGAAGAAGATTCCCACAATAAGGTACTGAAATGAGACAAGGTATCAAAACACAATACAGTAACACAGCAGAGAATGTGTAGCCAAAGAATGCAAGATTCACTTCATATATATATATATAATTTTGGTAAATTCGCCGATTCATACAAAGCCCTGAAAATGCATTGTCATTAACTCTCTCACTCCCTCTGTTTCCTTACCTTCTCTTTGGTTTGTCCCCTTCAGCATACCAAGCCATTTTGGACAATGCTATGCTTTTAACTTTGTGGAAACAGATTGGGGAAGGCCTTTTTCCATTTCCGCATGACTGTGCCCCAGTGCACAAAGCAAGGTCCATAAAGACATTGTATTCATGTTATATACAGCTTAATGCAATTTAATTGTGTCTTGAGTGTGCCATTGCCCTTATTGGTAATCTATGCATTTTGCATTTGTTTGTGATAATGCGTTGCACTTCACGTTAGGAGCTGCCTTTCTGTCTGTACTGATCACACCTTATTGCAAGGAATAACACAGCCTTTATACAAATATTTGATCTTCCTCCTATCTTGCTGGTCCTTATCATGGACTGTTATTATAGTAGTAACAATATGATGTGGGTCTGTACCACTTAGTTGCTCTTGTCAACCTTTTAACCCTGTGCTCTTAGACTCATGAGGTCCCAAAAAACACACATAGCAGTGAGGAGCAGCATATGAGAGACATCTAATGACAGTGCACAAGTTACCCCTTTGTGTCATTGCCCACGACTCCACTAGACCTCTGAAGGTGTGCTGTGGTATCTAGCACCAAGACGTTAGAGGCAGATTCTATAGGTCTTATAAGTTGTGAGGTGGGGCCTCGGACTTGTGGATCAGACTTGTTTGTCCAGCACATCCCACAGATGTTCAATTGTTTTGAGATCTGAGAAATTTGGAGGCCAAGTCAACGTCTTGAACTTGTTGTTGTGTTCCTTAAACCATTCCTGAACCATTTTTGCTTTGTGGCAGGGCGCATTATCCTGTTGAAAGAGGCCAATGCCATCAGGGAATACCGTGTCCATGAAAGGGAGTACATGGTCTGCAAAAATGAGAGGCTCCTGAACTCTCAGCCAATCAGGAGAGTTGAAAAAGTTTTTTGGTTTGTTTTTTAAACTTTGTCTCATTGAGCAGGCTCCTTACAAATGTAATGCTTGTACCTCCCTAACTGCGGCCCTGCTTCAAGTGCAAAGCTTACAGGAAAATATAAATAGTAGTACTAGTCGTTGCACTCTTCATATTAAAATATGTTTTGTATCAGACAGAATACATCAGTGTATTAAAGTCCTTATTATAGAAAGTAAATTTTAAAAATGCACAGGTTCTGCCGGTGCATTTGTCATTCTGGACTTTTTTATAGTCTTTTACTTGATTTATTTTTTAGATCTTCAATTCCTTTACCACTTTACTTTGTCATGGATTCCCACACAACTTCCAATTAACACTATGTGAAATACTGTTACTCTTTCGACCTTCTTATTAGGGACCAAACACCATTTGAGGAACTCTGTAAGCAGGGCATTACGTATTCCCATAGCATATATACATACTTTAAAAGCTTTAAGTGATCCAAAAGATACACACTCTCTCCCATACTTTACAAAATATTGTGAAGAAACCGTAAACATCAAATTCCCCCATGAAACAGTAGACTATAATATTTCTATTAACATATGCATGTTCAATAACAACCAGATTCCTGCAAATCTGTTATTGACACCTTGATATAGGGCACCACAAGATCTTTCCTCAGTTAAGCACCACCCGCTAAAGAGTGTGTGGAACATAAAGATACATTCATATACTTTTGGTGGGAATGCTTTGTTATCAGTGAAGGTGTTGACTCAATAATTAAGGCCCTTAAAGACTGACACTGCATTTTACCTCAGGTTTCAACTATTCTAGCTCCTCAGCTTGGTTCCCCAATTATTATTAATAGTTATAATTATGTTGTCTCTTCAGCTGTTTGCTTCACATTCTAGCAGAGGTAATCATATTACTTTAATTGATTTACTTGTGGCCACTGTTTGTATGTGGACATTAAAATGCCTCACAATTTAAAGCGATGAGCCTTTGTCTGTTTATTTGTCCATATAGTCCATATAGAGTTTCGTCCATATTGCTGGACTTAGTCAAAGGTACACACACACATCCCTTCTAGGTGGTATTTATAGCAAATATTTAATGAGGGGTGTGTATAGGCTGGTCCACTCTCCTACATTAATTATTTAATTAAAACAATTATTAAGTTAAAGCAACCATTGTTTGATGCATAAGTTGGATGCTAAGACCTTTTAGGTACACTATCATATATAAAAAATTCGAATCTATACATCTGTACGGGATATGTAAAGACTGTATAACTTAACCAATAAAGGTAGTTACAACTCCTATCTATAGGTAATAAAGAGGTACTATGACCATGTCTAATAGCCAATGCTCATCCTGTCACCACCTTTGGTTCTAACTTTTTATGATTACTATATTCCATATGACTACGAAAATGTAAACCAACTGGTTTAGTAGTGTTAGGGTCTCTGAAAGCATGTACATTTTAAATTCCTACTTGTGCAACCCACATTTTGCATTTTGCTGTAGTATTATACTACATTATAATATTGAAGTATTTTGATTTCTTTTGTGTTTGTCCTGTGTCAATGAAGAATTTACTATTTCTAAATTTCAATTAGAAATAAAAGGTAAAACAGTTTTTGATTTTACATATGATCTCTCTCACTGTCCCTAACAGTAAAAATAGATTTTAAACCTGTTTGGGAATTTTTTTTGTTGTGATGAAAAATAAAGCTGAACTGCTAAAGTTACAAAATCTAATTACAATTTCTTTATATTATTTATTAAATTTCTAAACAACTACAACAGTGAGTGATTTTTCATTCCTGAGACAGAACTCAACAGTACAGAGGCCATAGTACTTGACCCAATCCAGATACAAAAGTTCAAAAGAAAGGTTTTTACTCCGCACTCAGTAGTGTCATTTATTTCACCACAAATTGCAACATCCTCAAACATTTTTGAAGCTTTATAAAATTGTCATTTTTAAATTGTATTTACAAGACATATATTGAGTGAAACAGAAACTTTGAATGGCAGAAACAAACTTTTAGACCCATCTAGTCTGCCCATTTTCCCGATATAAAGACTCCAACCTTACTCAATCCTTGGTCTTGTTTTTAGATTTAGGATAGCTTTATGTCTATTGTACACATGTTTAAATACCCTCATTGTGTCAGCCTCTTCCACTTCTGGCAGACTTCTGGGTTCCATTTATCTACCACCCATTCCCTTTCTACCATTCCCTTGCTGTTTTTTTTCCTGCGGTCCCATCATATTCATTATACATAGAGTCTGCTTAATATCATATCCTGTTACCCCCATGTTTTTTTCCTCTATTCCTTCCTTCATCAAACATTCTCTTTCTTTCCTTAATATTTATGTAACCACAATTAAGAAATTCAGGTAATGACTTGAATCAGTTGGAACAAATAAATATGATAGAGAGAATAAGATCAAATATGATTTTCTATAATGTAAAGAAAGTAATTTTCACCTTGATAGTTTCCTCCTAAAGATATTCATCTCATATACTGATCAAGCTGTGAGTATGAAATATACTTGACAAACTGAACATAAGTTTGAAAATTAAAAAACAGCAGGTGTCAACAATACAAAAAATATACACAGAGAAACTGAATATGATCATTAAGCAAAATGGAAGTATTACAGTGTGAAATTGTGGACAATAAATTATACCACACAGACTGTGTAATTTTCTTTGTAGTTTTTCAGTTTTTGTTTTATGTTTTCCTACATTTAAGAGAGAAATATTTTAGGCTTATATCATTACATTTAGCTTATTTTGCTCAAGATGATAGTCTCCTTTGAATTAGGTCAAATTCAACACAGTTACAGCAGAGTCTGACATAAGAGCTCATTGTGTGAATTAGTAATTGAGTTGTCAAGTTGTATAGTCCTACTAAGATTGAGGCAGTTTGTTTTTGTTGAGTTGAAGCCCTTTCGCAGTTCAAGTCATTCATAATTGCTCTGAATAGCCATGCTGCAATGAAGTTCATAAATAAAAGCCATGTTGCAATGAAGTGAATAAATTTGGTGTATGTTTTCAGTAATGTTTCCCTAAAACAATGCAAGTGTTGACTTGGAACAGGCCATCCCTGCATATCACTTTAAATATATGGCACATATCTACAAACAACTCTGATTTATTAAATTTAGTATATACTTACATATAAGTGTGCACTTTCCCATCTTCAGCTGATTGATGTCACATAGTATATACATGATTTACCTTGGCAGATGCTGTGGTGTACAAAATTATAAATATTTATGGTAGTTCAGTAGTTGTTTGCTGCTTTGGGCTTAACACAGATTAACGGATGAAAAACTCTGTCAACAAAAAACAGCTTAATTTTTTTTATAAAAAGAAAGATTATTGAGAATCAGATGGTATCAAATGCAGCCAAATGTCACGTTGAGAATCCTTTCCAAGATTATGTGCCAAATATTTTAATTCTGTGTTTCTAATACAACATAAACAAATATGCATATTACATTTTGTTTTATGAAGCATACGTATAAAACAAGGGTACATGTAAAATAATAGCGTGGTTTGGCATAAAATAAATATTATCGACATTGAATCTATGGAAACTCAAGATTTATAATCTGGAAAAAATAGTCAATAGTTCCACAAGGTGAGGGTAAGATGGCCTTAGGCCCCACCTACATCTACAACCAGGCTCTGGCCCTCCATGTCTCTGACCCTCCATGTCTCTGACCCTATCTATATTCTTAATATAAAGCAACCGTACACATAACATTCCAGGGGTCCTATGCCGGACAGAATTAGGAAAAGAAAATGCCACTATAGTGAACTAAAATGAGAGAGAATGTATTTGAAAAAGTGAAGCAAATCTAGTGTATAAGGTGCACAATGGTGCAGAAATGGTACAACACCATAAAAAGTTCCCAGAAGACCCATGCCAGTTAGGTATAGCTGTTGAAGTTTACTAGACCCTGCTGGATTTAACGGTACAAACTGGAGCCTCTGTTCCAGTGTATCTCTCACTCTGTGGTTTTCATCTCCATCAAAGCTTCCTCAGGAGCCTAGATATATATATATATATATATATATATTATATATTTTTTTTTTTTTTACTTTTACAGTGGGTGCCACCTGAATTTGGAGTTTGTGGTATTGGGAATTTTGGAGGATTTGCAAGACAGTAGTTGCAAGAGAAATATCTATATTTGTTTATATGTTATTTGTTTAACAACCCACTATTAAGTACACATTTCCCCAAGTGTAACATTATGTTTGTGTCACAAGCTCACATGCTTTCTGGGCTAAAACTTTCTTCACCATATAATCATTCTTACTGAAGGTGCTGGAAGTTGAAGTCACAAAAGATCATCAGTCCTTTTTCAGAAAGTAATTTTAAAAAGGTAGTTATATACTTTTTTACATTTGTTTGTTTTAATGCGTTTGGCAGCATTTTAGCATGACTCAGGCATCTTTTTTCCACGCTAGCAAGCTGATCTTATGAAATAGTATAGCATGTCACCATTTTTAACTTTTTAACATTGGTAGTCATGGTTTCAAACATCCGTATTGGCTGTCTACTCCTTAGATAAAACTTAAATGGTTGCCTTAATCCCTAAAGGCAACGATCACATTTTTATTTCGCTGCCAGTTGGTGTATGACTAATGAGCAGCATTGTGTATTGTGGAGAGGAACCCATTACATTAATGTGAGAAAGTGTGGAAGTCGTGTGTGTATAGTTGAATAATCATCAATACTACAGGTGGGACACATCCTAGGCACTGAAAGTGTTAATACAAAATGACAAAAAATGAACAAACATCTATATAAAGATATGAAAAAATACACACAAAAAGAATACACACATATACGTAGGTATATGTATACTAAATTGCATTCAATACAATCTGTAAGAAACCTGGGGATGATATGCACAGAAAATCAATAGGCTTTTATGGTATAATAGATGGCAGAAGCAAGACTGTCAAATTGAATATTATAAATGTCTTGAAAAAGTAAAATAATAAAATCTGTCCAAGGCTTTAATGTGCAGCTTTGGTTCAAATTGGGAGTGGAGAAAGACAAGAAAATCATATCATGTTTAACTGTGTGCTATCCAGCCAAAGGTCAGAACAGATGGATGAGAGTTAAGGTTGATGACAGAATGTCAATACACACAGTAAAATGAAAAATGGTGGCACTGCGGACGGAATAGCCTCCTTGGAATAGCATTATAATGTGGCCGCTGTGTCTTCCATGAGAGTTTATTAATCACCTGCATCTGTTCCATACATATAGCTCATATTTTGATGTGCCAGAATATGCCTTGTCTTTGCATACATAGAAATGTGCCGGTCATGTAGAAGAATTATCCTACATTGCGTAACTAGCTAAATCTTATGTTATAGTCACTTCAAGAGATGGGTTTCTAACTCCACAGAGAATCACACCTTGTTGAGTTTCTTTCTGTAAAGCATATCAATGTTTGTTATCTTTCTTAATATTTCTATGTCATAATCCAAAAGTTTATTTCTAAAATTAGCATTGAAAATTCTGAATATTTACTTTCAAGCATATGAGTGCAACTTATCTGTATAAATAAGAGGACGAGCCCTGTAAGGGTATTTGTAATAATGAACCAATCACTTGAAGTGATCTTTGGCAGAAGGTAAGCGCCTACACACTTTATGGCATGACTGCTTTGAAGAATATATATATATATTTTCCTTTGGTGGAGGAGGGGGTCCTATAGACTTTTAGAATGTAAACAACCTACAGTGCATATATAGAAACAATTGACAATCAACATGAATGGTAATAAATAATTCAGCTTGCTTCAGCCCATATTTTGTAACGTACGGCAGATGTATTTTCTGGTACATAAATTGTTTTGTATTTCAAGTAGAATAAAAAATGATTCTGCAAATAGGTTTGAAAGCCCAGGGAAATTTCAAATGCTATTAAAGAAATTGTTTTTCCTGCAGGGTTCTATTGAGTTTAATGAGCCTAGTGGGCTTGGCAAAGTCTCCTGCTGGCATATGCAGCCTGTGGCAGACAGGGCCTGTCCTAAACTCATCCATCTAATGCATCACAATTTAAAGATGCTGCTTCACCAGATGTGCTGCAAGAACATCCCTGCCAACAAGCTTTTCTTAGCAAAGGTGTTTTATTACTACATTTTAAATGATCCATGACATATAATTTTTATTATCAGTGTTTTTAATTTGTATATGACATTAAAATTCTAATGTGGAGGCATTTATGTCACCTGAATTTAAAAGTTCTAAACAGATGAACATATCATAGTTCACAAATCATAAGGAAATAATTTGTTACTACTTGAAGTAAATGTCTTTTCCATGTTGCTATTATAAAAAACTATTGGTAGTTTTAGGCTTGTTTACCTCAACATGTTTTACTCAATAATTCCAAAAGTACACATTGGGTGCATATTGCTTATTTCCTCCATAGTCCTTGTCACAGAAACCCTAGAAAGACTCTGCTGTAAGAGGAGATGGTTTAGCCTTCAATATTGCATACTCAAAGTGGTAAGATTACTTTCAAGAATCCCTATATTAACTATATTTTCAGGAAGCAGTCCTTCTTTCACTGTTAAACTCTCTTGCGATATACTAGTTTAGTATATAAGCTCAATAGGTATAGAATTTGAAAGATATGAACCTAAATAAAATAGATGGATCACTAATAAAAAAAAGTTGGAATAAGAAAAGAAATCATAAAAACAGAAAACAGGCAAAATCTAACAAATAGGGTTACTGCACTGAACAGGGGATAAAATTATCATATATTAAAGAACCCAGTTACAAAAAGTAGAGCTCCTGGTTTGTCTTACTATTTTTCACAACTGAAACTAAAAATAGGATTGGAACTCAAAATAAAGTATATTCCCACAACTTATTTTCAAATGGTAAAAGTTGCACGATAAATGTATTTAGACATGCATTGCAAATTTCCCAGTCGTTCAGCTCGGACGTAATTTGTGGGCCTTTTCTTTTAGAATGACATTCAGGGCAGGGGGTCCCTGACACCTTCTGGACTCAGTTATCATAGAAATTGAAAAAGGGTTCCCCCACCCCTAGAATGGCCAAATAAGTGCAGCAGCAGCATTAGTACTGGGGGCGCTGGGCCTGGGCAGGCTGGCACTGGCACATGCAGTCCAGTGGAGCAGGACTGAATTTCCCCAATATTATCATATTTGCTTGATTATAAGACAAGGTTTTTTCAGAGCAAATTTGAGGTTGTGTTCTAATCAGACCTCAAATAGAGGTCTGACTACAAGACTAAGATCCAGGTCCCCCGCAGCTCTGCAGGTAAGGTGACCACATGTCCCCAGATTCTCCCGGGACAGTCCTGCAATGGGACTTTAAGTCCTGGGTCCCAGACAGCCTCAATCCAGCACAATGCATTGTCCCAGAATTGAAACGCCATAATTTTTTTTCTGATGCGGAGGAGAGAGGGGGGGGCCGAGCGGTAGTTCATGAAGTTTTCAGCCACCGTTCGGCGCCCCTCAGTCTCCTCCACAAGGCTTCTAGCTCGGTGGCGGTATTTCATGCTGAGCACCGGAATATGATGTCATATACTGGCGCTCTGCAATGAAGCAGCGTGCGCCTCGGCAGAGCAGAGAGAGAGAAGCCTCGCACTCCCACTGCAGGACCTCTATAAGGTAAGTGAGCTTCAAAGGGGGGAGACAGTGTGAAGAGGTGGAGAGGGGTACGGGTACCTGTGTGTGTAATCTCATGTGCTTCATAGTGTGTCCCTGAATGGCAGAAATGGCAGAAATAAAATGTGGTCACCTTAGCTGTAGCGGACCTGGATCCTCCTCTTTGGTAGCCGGTGGATGTCTGTGCGATGCGTGCAGACAACCTTTCCTGCTGCCGGCACTTCCTCTGCTGCTTCTATGACGGAGTGCCAGCATCACATCACCTTCCGGTGCTCATTCATGGAGAACTCGACCGGCTGCCTCACCTAGACACCAAAGAATCTGAAGCATGTCGGACAAGTCTAGGGATGCACTGGTAAGTCGGGGGAGGGTAAGAGTGGCATAAGGGCTTTCTGGAGGCAGAGGGGCATATAGGGGGTTAAAAGGAATATCAGGGAGGCAGACTGGTATATAGGGGGTTCAAAAGAATATCAATTGAGGGCAGAGTGGCATATAGAGGGTTAAAGGATATCAGGGAGGCAGAGTTGGCAATATATGGGGTTAAAAGGAATATCAGGGAAGGCAGAGTGGCATATAGGGGGTTAAAAGAAATATCAGGGAGGCAGAGTGGCATATAGGGGTGTTAAGGCATATCTGGGGGCAGAGTGGCATATAGGGGGTATAAGGCATTTCTAGGGGGCAGAGTGGGCATGTAAGGGGGTATAAGGCATATCTGGGGCAGATGTACATAACTGGGGGCAGGCTGGCAAATAAAAGTAAATAAAATAAAAAATGCTTTTTTCTCAATCATAGTTTTTTCCTAAGTTAATATTCAAATTTTGGGGGGGTCGTCTTCTCCCTATCATTGATAATTAGCCTTCTATACAGAGTCCCTCCCAAATTACCTCATCAACGGCTTATAATGGCATAAAAAATGGCATGTACTGGTGGCCACATGTGGAGGCGATTTGCGAATTTTCTGAACTTTTGCAGTTCGCTGTCTTCACTTACGACGGAGATCACCCTCATTTTTGTTGATTCGTACAAATGCACAAAACAGGACATTTTAGTTAAAAATAACGTTTGTATGGAATTGAATGCACAAGTCTATTGCAAACATCCCTCATTGCCAGTCAATGTCCTTTTAAATGTATTGCAAATATCCCTCATTGCCAGTCAATGTCCTTTTAAATGTATTGCAAATATCCCTCATTGCCAGTCAATGTCCCCAAGTAAAATAAGAATCAGGCTGAGAAACAGGAATGCAATTAATTGTTAGGAGAAAAATGAATCTGTTAAAATGTTTAATATTGTATAGTTGTTATTGCATAATTATAAGAATTATCATGCCAATTATGCATGTCATTAACCCTACTTGTGAGAGTTCAGTGATGTAATTCATCATTAGTTATAATCTGGTAGTTACATTTTTGTACTTAATTAGATATATTGGACTGTAATTAGAGATGTTTTAATGATTAATACTTTTTCATGGAATAGCCACATTAAATGTACTACTTATAAAAAGAGGTGAAGAAAGCTGCATCCTTACCAATTAAAAAAGCAGTTCACAGATGAGCTATCCCTAAAATACAGTATGTTTACTGCAATTCCTCCAGGAATCCATCTGTTCCATAAAACATACCTGCTTAAAGATAAATCAAGATTAATGACATCAGAGTTAAAGTGCTGGCATTTTATTTTTTTAATTTCATTTTCATTTAAAAGTATATTTATTGATTACATCCTTCAAATCTGTCGCCTTATAGAAACAGGTACCGTATATCAATAGAAGATCTTGTAAGAAATTGATTATACACAGGCTATATTAAATGTATTGGTTGCACTGGATTGTACTATCACAGATCCTAAATTAGTATAAACCATGAAACTATTATACAGTATATCCTGAGATTATACTTATTGTTTGATGTGTTGATTGAGTCTCTTCCATAGCTAAAGCTCATATTTTGACATGACAGAATGTTTCGCCTTTGCATACATAGACCTGCACTGGCCATGTAAATAAGAAGTATCTTGAATTGATATAACTAAATCTAATTTTACATTCACTTCAAGAGATGGGTTTCCAACATATTACATTCACATAGTAAATTGGGTAGAAAAAGATAATTCTTGAGAAAAGGCACTGTTTTATCTGGTTAACAACATAGGCACATGTCATACACACTCTCAACTCTCAGAGTTGTAATAGGGGTAATTTCTTTGACACAAGGCAATCACGGCCCCTTTTTTGGGACCAGTAAAGCAATCTGTGAGATTGAAAACCTTTCCTCCCATCAACACTTCGAGGTCCCACAGCACTTCGAGGTCCCACAACACTTAGAGCTCCTGGATCTTCCACTTCATCTTCTCGCAGCATGGCCTCCTGCGTCGTCAGTTACACGCGCAAGTACCGGCTATACAGAAACACACCTCCTCCAGGCTCCGAACACTCTTTTAGAGGGACATTGCACCCATTGCATTCCAAGTCTCATTTTCAATTCATGAGATGGGAATTTTGAAAGGAGGACTATTTAAACCTGCTACTGAAACTGTTCCAGTGCCTATTATAGTGCCTTGTGCATTTGGCTGTGTCATGTATTGTTTGACTTAACCTGACCTTGTCTCCTACCCCTAACCTCCGCTGCAGATTTTGACTAAGATTTTTGTCCTGCGTTTTATATTTCTGACCTGCTCCGTTACTGCATTCTGTCCACGGCTGAACTGGGTTTTAATGATCGCCTACTGAGTTCCTGCACTGCTGGTCTACCAGTCATGACACAATCTCAGACCTCACAATGCCAGATTGAGAAGTGAGCAATGTTTCACTCATTGTAACTGCCTTCC
The DNA here is from genome assembly GCA_009364415.1 of Spea multiplicata. NCBI lineage: Eukaryota > Metazoa > Chordata > Amphibia > Anura > Pelobatidae > Spea > Spea multiplicata. The sequence continues at coordinate 30,466,436 of VKOC01000006.1, forward strand.
AACATTACAGATCACTATTAATCACATTTCTACTGTGTGCTGAATGTTTTACCTTTGTGTTAATTGTCCTAAGACTAAGTTTCTAGGCCTACATTTGTATAATATTAGACAAATTTGACTTAAAACCTACCATTCTATTATGCTCTATTTTTCTACTGATCCAAACCTTCATTGTAGCATTTTTTAACAGTCGTCATTATTCACATCTGGTGAGAAAGAGATATCTCTTTGGGACGCACTGTCATTAATATTTCTTAGGAAAGGCCTGTTTTAGACTAAACATATATCTGTATGCCCCTTTGGTTTTTAGAATGTTGGGACATATGGTGATCATACATGCAGCAAAGCAAACTTCAATAATTCAATTAACTAAAATTGTTCAAAGATGCTTCTAGATGCAGCCAAGCGTCGCACACTATCACAGGAGACTCCAATCCACAACAAGGCTTTTGAAGAAAGAAAATCACGACAATGCAGTCTTGGAGGCAATATAAGTTTATCAAATTGTTGTAGCATTACTGAAACAGACCAAAGGGTTAAAGTATTCTGTGTTCCAGCGCTTATTTATAAGTTTCATCACAAAGGTGATCACCTCTTTTTACTTATTGAATTATGTGTTTTCAATGATATAATGAACGGATCATTTAAATATTCTTAAAACCAGAAATAATGGTTATCATATAGGGTGTTAATAAATACTCAGAACATTAATAAATGTCCCTTAGAATTATGACTACAAAGGATTACATATAGACTAGTTGCAGGGGTTTATATGACAGATTTATGTTTGTGGTGCTAAAGCTGTATTTTGAATGGCTTCTTTTGAGCTACTGTCTAATTAAACATTGATTATTATAGGACCTAGGGAATTTCAAATGCAAAGCACAATAACAAAGTTTTAAGTTGTTCCTTCACAAACAATACCTTTATTAAAATAGCATATAAAATACACTATAGTATGACTGCTAAACTGGATATTTAGAAAAAATAAAAATCCTTTATTTTGGTCGTATCCGCTATAGACAGAATTGCTTATTGCCATCTAAAACATATTACAATGTAGTTACCTACATTTTTAACATAAAAACAGGAGCCAAGTGTAATTTGCAGGTATGTAAAATACCCTTTTTTAATATATAACATAATAACTTTCCTGGGACATGTACACAGTAAAGGGAGAGCTGGAAATGGTCAGCATGGTGTGGGCAGGCAAATAAGCATACCTGAGAACTTCTGGGCTCTGGCTACCTGGAGCCTTCCCTTGTGGGACGCGGCCAGAACTGTCCACTGACGTCAGCGGGAGGTCCCTTGATGTCGGTGGGAGGTCCCCTTGATGTCGTTGAGAAACACCCCCATTTAAATGGAAAATGGGCGGGGAGCGTCGCTTGTCAAGACCCTGCGACCCAGATGATTCAGATGCATGTGGGGGACGAAGGCTGGCCTTTAGGGTCAAATCCAACAGACAAGCTACGGTAGCTCAAATTGCTAAAAGAAGTTAATGTTGGTTCTGATAGAATGGTGTAAGAACACACAGTGCATCTCAGTTTGTTGGGTGTGGGGCTAAGTAGCCAAAGACCATTCAAGGTGCCCATGGTGACCTCTGTCCAACTGGACCACAGAGCAATAGGAAAGGGTAGCCTGTTCTGACAAATTATGTTTTCTTATAGATCACGTGGATTGCCGGGTGCATGTGCATCACTTACCTGGAGAACACATGGCACCAGCATGCTCTACGGGAAAAAGGCACGTCAGCAGAAGCGGTGTGATTCTTTAGGCAATGTTCTGCTGGGAAACCCATGTGGATGTTACTTTGTCACATACGACCTACCTAAGAATTGTTTCATACCATGTACACCCTTTCATGGACACTGTATTCCCTGATGGCATTGACCTTTTTCAGTAGGAAAATATGCCCTGCTACAAAGCAAAAATGATTCAGGAAATGTTTGAGGTACACAGCAGGTTGCTGGCCTCCAAATACCCCAGATCTCTAAACAATCGAGCATCCGAGGGATGTGCTAGACAAACAAGTCCGATCCATGGAGGCTCCAACTTACAGGTTTAAAGGATCTGCTGCTAACATCTTGGTGCCAGATATCACAGTGCACATTCTTAAAAATGTTAATTTCATAACCTAAAAGTGTCACAGTAATTGTGTATTTTTGTATTGCGTATATAATGCTTTCCACAGTGTCTTTTGAGAAATATTTCATATACATAGAGGTCATTATTAATAAGATTTTTGTCCTGTTCATCAGGTGTATATATTTGCTTATTTCACAAATGTTTTTTATAGATCAGTTGTAATTTATGGAGATTACTTTCTCCATTTCTATGCTCTTTTTATTACAGGCACTATACATACTGTAAGTTGACCTTTGAATTTATTAGAAATCGAGGGGGAAAAAAAACACCTCTGACTCTGACCTTTGAATGTCATAAATTTATGTTATTGGAGACCGTTGCTAACAATGGTAGCCCATGAAAGCTATCGGCATATTTTAATATTAAGTGCCGAACTATAAGGATGACAATATTATTTTATGTGTGAACAATGAGGATCAACTATTTTCAAGAATAACACTGATTCTTAAAACTAAAACATGAAGTTCTAGTGCATACCCATATTCATTTGGCGTTGTGAATACTCAAATGCTAGTTGTTAAGACTCCTAACATTTAAACTTGAAGGTTTGCATAAAAGCTAAGAATACAGTACTAATACATCACAGGCTTTCTGCATGTAGATGAAAGGAGAATGATCTCAGTTCATTAAATTCTATTTACTTTGTACCATTATGGTTTGGGATACTCCTGTCACATAGTTGAGTTGTACTCAACTGTGTATTGGTTGTTTTTGCATTACTGAGAAAATAAAGGTCAAGTGCTAGAATTTACAGTCATTGATTGGCCAATTTTTCTTGAGATGTGGTTCATTTCAAAAGGTCTAGAATTTTAAGAATTATACCTTTTGTTGAATCAGAGCTACTATATATTAGGGGATTTGTTGCAGGTGGACAAGTTGTACACACATTACTCTTCATTAAATGTCCCAGCATGATTGTCTCAAATGCATATACGTATGTATGTATATATATATATATATATCCTAATCACTGCAAATGTCATTTAAATAAATATATCCAATAAACTTCAGGGGCAGGCGTGTGGGTTGCAAAGGAATTTAGTTAGTTAGACATTTCATCCTAAACACTTGGGAAGCAGTTACTGCATTTTAAATTCTCTGCTGTTAAATAACCCCTTCTTGGTAATGCTTGCATAAAGAACATGTATGCTGTAAACCTAAAACAACAAAAAGCATCCTTTATGTAAAATAATTTTGCATGAATTATAATTAGTTGAGTGGAGTTAATGCTAAATCAAAATAAAATCATGTAAAATGGGATTTGTCATTATCTAACCTCCAGTGACTGAATTAATTAGCAATCACTGCATTTATTTTATAATTTTTAAAGCTTAGTTGATTGACCTCACTTTGGGAGTCAATTCTTGTGATAGTTTAGTACAAAGATATAGGCAAAGCACTAAGAATGCTCTTTAAAATGTTTCTGTTTGTGATGACAGATGTACAGATAAATTATAGTCTTATTTTCAAAGGAGGATTAACATAGAGTGCTTGGTACCAAATAAATCCCCTCCTGCTGATGTGCATGATGTTTCTCTGGACAATTAGTAGGTTACAATCTGTTGTATGTTTGATGTTTTAGTTCACTTTTAAAATAACATATATTTGCTATGTAATGTCCCCATAGCTTATAATAACATTTCTCTATTTCTATGAGTAGCATCTGTTCTTAAATGTGTCATGGTTGAGCAGTAATGGGTTAGTTACAAGTATATGGATTTATCACATACTGAAATTATATAAAAATACATGTTCTTATTCATACACATATGTATCTGTTCTTATAGAAGACTTATTAAATGTGCAAGGACAACTAATCCTGGCATATAGTTGGTAGGTTGATTAGAGTTGTTTAGTCTAAGCCTAGCTGATAGAAAGTGCACCAAAATTTACAGTTAACGTTGACACCACGCTGGGAAATACAAAAAAAATGTTAAAAATTAAAAAAAACACTCCAAAAATCACAGCATCTGTATATCCTAGAGACACTTCAAATTAGATGGCTTGCATGATACGTATGAGACAGCGTCTGTTAAAGAAACCAAGTAGTTATTTAGTCTAACTAAAGGTGAAAATGTAATAGAAAAATGATAGTCACAATTATATTGTGCAGCACTGTACTGTATTATATGAGAGAACAACTTGGACATACAGAAACAAAAAGGTGAGGGGGTACGAACTTAGAATCTAGAAGGAGTTGGGTGCATGTTACACAAAAGGTGAAAGTGTAAATGTGTGGAACAGCCACAATTTTATCTCAATGTAAACACTGTTTAAATAGTTATCACCTGATTTTTGAATGGTGGAAATTATGGATAACATTGTTCCATTGTAAATGATCAGCAGTGTATTTCTATTTATTTATCTGCTTGTAAGTCTTATTGCTATAAAACTAAAAAAATATAATTATATAATTAAGAAATACATTTTAAAAAAAACAATTATGGTGTGCTGATAATAAAGGAAAAAGCCACTTCGTTTATGTTTTGAAGCTAGAAAGCAAAGATTAGGAATACATTTTTTGTTATAGTTCTTTAAAAAAAAATGCTGCCAATGTAAAAAGATTAATGTAATAGTAATGAATAAACAAAAAATAGAAACTTTATTAAAATTCCAGGAGCTTTCTATCACAGTGATGTAAGGTCAGAATTTCATTAAATGCGAAAGGTGGATCATGCTGTATGGCTTTGCCCTAATAAAAAGAAAAGACCAAGAAGTTTGCCACTTTTCTTCTCCTGTCTTGTAATAATATGAGATCTGTACTTGTTTGAAAGTCATATTGAATTGATTCTATGTGTTTTTTGTGTCCAGTGCGTGTACCTTATCGAATTCTGGATCTTTTGCCACCTAAGCAGCGTTTATAGTGTGAAAATGTCACACCGGCATCAAGGAGGCATGATTAGCCATGAGTGATCCTGCTATAGCCTACAGCCAAAAATAAGAGACGGTAAGTATGCACAATACGATACATACTAAAAGTTTTCTTGTGTATTCCTGCTGCAGTCTTATCTAAAATGGATATTTCAAATGATTTAACTGCTGGAAACAATTGTTTTTGTTTATTTGTTTTTATACTTGTTTTAAGACAAAAGTAAAGAAAGAAATTGACACATATAAAACAGATAGACATCAGTCCGAAAATAGTAATTGGACAATGGAAGCAGAGGGTGAGAGAATCTAGCCTAAGGGTCATTTCCACAAGAAATCAAATAAGTAGAAGTACACTATACATTATACTTAGACCATCAAGACCAGATTTCCAAATACTTCAACATTTTCTTATCCATTTCATACAGATAATTAATCTGTCTGCAAACCTCCTCCCAGTGAGGTGCCTCAATTATTTTCCTTTTTGGAAAATAGTTTGACTGCAGGCAAAATAGTAATACCTACATTTGTATCATTATCCATTGAGGGTAAATCAATGTGAAATAAGAATTGATGGGGTTGTAAAAATTATATTTAATTTAAATATTTCTTTAAATAATCAGCTTTATAGTGGTGCAATCCAGAGCCGGCCCTTAGGTGTTCTGCGCCCTGTTGCGAAACTTACTCCTCTGGCCCCCCCTCAACTACCCCCCCTCTGAGCCCTTCAAACTACCCCCCTCTTGTCCCTTTCAAACTATCCTCCCCCGTAGCCCTTTCCAAACTTATCCTCCCCCTGTCCCGATTCAAACTATCCCCCCCGGTCCCTTCAAACTATCCCCCCTGTCCCTTCAAACTATCCCCCCCCCTGTCCTTCAAACTAATTTGCAGATTAGTAGATTGCACAACGCCATTAGCATTTAATGGTAGTATATTTTCCAAACCACTAGAATAAATGTATAGTTTTACTGACCTTTATCGCCAAATCAATAGTAAGTTCACCGGGTAGTTGTTTCTTTTGAAACTATTTAAAGGAAATAACTTGCAGAATATTATTTGGAGAAGCAGCCCCTCTGGACCATATGCTCGTGAGTGTTTTTTCCAGTTGCCTCAAAAATGAAGAATTGTCTCAGGGGTTCATCTTAGTCCGGTAAGAGCAGGTTTTAAACAGGAATCATCAAAATCGCCCACTTTAGAGCATTTCCTGTTGCGAATTTAGCATCTTCTTGCTTCCTCCGCCCCCGGCATCACATGGACACACCCCACGTGCATTGGCGGGTCCTACGTCATCCCACCCACCCTTCGGCATGCAATGTTTGTTATCTTTGGGTACTGTCTAAATAAGGATACAAATAAATGTTTTTTCACTAATATTTTATACTCATTAACTTGATACATATGTGCTATACATTTGCCTTAGAAACACCATTACAATACCTTAACAACACAATCTACTTAGGGCCGCTTGTATCAACCAGATATCAATACCTTAACAATCCTGGATATTGTTGAAAAACAGTAATTAGTCTTTGGGATAGATCTGCTGGATTATGTCACAGATTTCTAAGAAGGTAATTTCATATTTACCACACTTTACTCTTCTTAGAAGAATCCACTTTTCCTTTACATAATTTACAACACAGAACCAGAAAAGCTTTATATATTCTGGAAATAGTATATAGTGTTCAAGTTTGTAAATATTTCAATAATAATGCATTTAAGAATAACGTGCATTTCGGTGTTAACAATTCATAATGTTTTGCTAAATGTACTTTTAATTTGTATTTAAATTTTACATTGATTTAATTCATGCTACCATAGAGATTTGAACAATAGTTAATATTTAATTATACTTTAAAAAAAAAAAAGGCATTTCAAAGTTTAATTAAAGCCATTAAGCTTTCACTCAAAATCTGAAAACATAAGAAAGTGGAAAATATGTTTAGGAGAATGTTAATTATGTCCCTTGACATAATAATTGCAAACAATGGTTTAGCCATGAATTGATGTAAAATTGGGGTATTGGTGAATGTCAGAGCAGTATACAGAATATGGCTAACATTTTAGAAGAAGGATGGTAAGATGAGACATGCTAATTGGTCCTTGCTAAAACAAAGAAAATCAAAGAGTTTGTAAAAACACTTGATTTTTGGGCAGCAGTGAAATACTGATATTCATTTGCTTGTCTTGTGTACACTCATATTCTCACTTACATTTTCTCACACTCTTATTCACTCCCTGTCACTTTCTAGTTGTCTTCCTACCTTCTCTGCCACCCCCTTTCCGTGTCCTTGCCTCCTTAAAGCGCAACTCCACTTCTTCACGTGCATCTTCTTGTTCTTTCTTCTCTCTTCGTCTGCTGCTCTAGAAAGTCTTCTTTCCTCATCCACTGCTCTGTGGAAAAAAGGACATGGCCTTCTACAAAAATGGGGAGCCTTTAAGCACACCCTATCCCCCATTGGTGGAATGGGGTGTACCACAGAGAGGCCTTAGCTGTTCATCTAAATGGACAGTATTTGTCCATAACTAAGTTAATGCTTATAAATACAATAATTTATCGATGAGTTTATAATTTCATCCTTATTGATAGATTTTTTAAGATTTTTCTTTGTGTTCTTTTTATTAAATTTGTGCATACGGATTTGCACATATTTCAATTTTAATGAAATTTGCTAATTTTGACAATCAGTACAAATCTCTGAAAACGAGGAGGGACCCCCAATAAAACAAACAAAAATGAGGTAAAGAGCTATGAAAACAAAGCAAACTAAATTTTTATTTGGTTCTTTCACTGTCTTTCATGCTCTCTCATATCCTCACCCATTCTCTCTCACACTCTCATTCATGTTGTCTCACGCTCATTCACATTTGGAGGAATGATGGGGAGGGTGCACTCGAGGGCTTTGCATTTTTGCAAAAGTTCACTGGGAGACCAGAATAATGAATAATTTCGGCACCTCTCTTTCTCCACAAATCTATCTGAATAATTCTGGCCTCTCCCCTGTTCTGCAAATTGTTAGAGGCTCTGCTCTTTTGCGAAAGAAAAAGAAAAGGCCGTGTCCATGGAGAAGCATATGATGTAAGAAGGAAAAAGAAAGAACACAGAAGAACAAGAAGATGCAAGAGAAAAAGTGGAGCTGAGCAGCAAGTTGCCCAGTCATCAGAGAAGGAAGGGACATATTCAGAGAGCGCATGAGGAAGAGAGAGAGTGTAAAAGAACGTGAATGCGCATGCAAGAAATTGAGTGTGAGAGTGTATGATTAAGTGACAACAGATTTTGTTTTTGAAAATGCCCACCGATTTTCGTCCAAACCGAAAGTGTAGGAAACAAAATTTGTTGTCCGAAAATGACTGGACCAGAAACTAAACGGGGGAAGAAAATGGTCTACTCTAGATTTTAGTTGTGTACCTGGTAGCTTTAAACTATTTAGAGAACACCTACAGTGTCAACTTATTAGTTCTTAGAAGGCATTGATTAGAATATCTCCTATGTCGGTATGTTCATATTATATTTTTCTGGATGTTTGATGCATGTAATTAATCTGTTGACACAGTGGACACTCAGCAGGTTGTTTCCTAGGGTACAACATAAATACATTTCTCTTTTTCAGCAATTAGTGAAGGGCACATGGTGAGATTTATAATATAATTTAGGAATGCTCTTTCTGATGACATGTGCTTATAAAGTTAAATTCCTCATGCTCAAATTCCTTTATTACTTATGTTTGGAAACCTAAATTGTAGGTCCCCAAGTCTCGCATTCCATCAGTTAACATTCACAAAAACCTGTGTGTGCAGTTATTCTTGTAAAACAGCCGTGGTTGTGAGGAAGTCCCCTGAAGCGGGCTGTGGCATGCATTGGAGCCCCTTTGTTTTTTCTATTGGGCGTACAGATATGTCCAAAGATACATCTTGCTTTACTATTTATGAATGTACTGCTATGTCAGTAGGTACGCAAACAGGCTAAGTGAAAAATATTCTTACAGCTGCCCCCAGCCGCTAGCAGAAGCAAGCACCATATTATAAGAGTGAGGATAATGTTGTTCAATAGCCAGAATATGTTCCATGTAAAATGTTCCACATTGGGAGTTGAGAGTTTATGCTGCAGTTTTCTTCAGATCTATTTTGTCTATCCTAGTCTTAACTGCAAGGAGATCCTAAAACAGGCATCTTGTATCTTGATATCCAGTGGGCCATCCTAAACAAAGCCAAGAATATGTAGTCAAGCCTTATCTAGCTATTGTTGAAATTATTCTAATTCCTACAATTTCCAAGCAAGCCTAATCCTTCTTATTTTATTTTTTTTTTGTTTAATGAGTGAATAATATAGGATAAATCATTTAAAACTATTATCTTTCCCAGCAAACCACCTGGCTAGCACTGACATGAATGGCTGTGAAAAAACAAGTGATAATCTAAATTTACAATAATGGCATTGATATATTTTTCTACATTGAATTACATCATCAGTTGTTTTTTTTAATACTTTACTTAATCACGCTTTAATTCAGTTTAAGCAGATTCCTGCAAGAGCTATATTTACCCATTTTGCAACCAGTATGCCCTTTACTATTTCACATCTTCAATGTAAACAGCACTCATGGGGAATATTATGTTAATATTAAACAGATTTAAATGCCTGTACATACCCTGCTTAGGTGTCTGATCATGTTGACACAAGGTTGAAATGCTTTACTTCCTAATCACTTTCATCAGCAGGTGGAGAGAGGATTAGTGAATATACATTATATATTATATATATACAGGGCACACACTAATTACAGAGAAATCCCTCGGTTCTACATAATGATAGGGAGTCAGTGGAGGGCTCCACAAAATGGAGAAGCAGAATGCGATGAGACTACCTATACCCCGGATGGGTACATCTTCCAAACTGTGCTTCCTTCTTCCAAAATTCAAATGATTAGCCCCTTCAGTGCCAGGCAAAACAAGTGTTGTAGGGAGGAAGGGGGATATTGCTACACCGGAGCCGCAATGATGCTGGAGCTTGCTGTAGCCTAGCAGTAGCTACTACTGCTGCTGCTGCACCTATTTGACATTGTTATAATTGAAGGTGAATCCAGAAGGTGTCAGGGACCTCCTCCTTTGGGAACACCCTCAAATATAATTTGGAATAAAAAAAAGGCCCCCATCCTCAATTTTGTCCAGGTCGAACGACCGGGAAAATAAATTTGTCGCCCGAAAATTAATGCAGTAAAAATTCCAGTTCAAGCTTCATAGTTTAGTTGCGTTATATAAGTTATTGCACTTTGTTAACATTCAAATAAATTGTCAAAATGTTCAATGAACAGTGTATTTTTTTATGCTCATGCCTCTGTGTCATTATTTTAATGTATCTGATGAGCACATTGACATTGCTAGCACCAAGTTATTTTTAAGCAGCCACCAGGCTACAGAGAATAAATAGACTGCGGTGATAAAAATATTTAAGATTGAAATACCAACTCTTCTGTCGTTACAACTAGCAACCAAAACTACCTAATTGAGCCTATGTCTTTCCACACTTCATAAAACTGCATTACTGTATCTAAGCATCTCTTTGGTATACTATGTAGTAAAGTGTTAAGTGGCAATATTCAACTTGCATTAAGATCACCAGAAAGACAGATGTTTCACATTGTGCTTAATAAGTACTAAATATTTTGATAAAGATTTACTACAATTCTTCATTGTGATTCGCTTACATTACCATATTTGCTTGATTATAAGACGAGGTTTTTTTCAGAACAAATGCTCTGAAAAATACCCCTCGTCTTATAATCGATGTCGTCTTCTAATCAGACCTCAATAAAATGTCCGCTGGAGCCAGGCTGCTTACCGGTGCTTTGGACGCGAGCAGCGTCTCTTCTGCAGCAGGAGAACAGGAAGCTAGCAGAGTGTCACATAACTCTGCCTCCCCCCTCCTTCCTCTGGGGGCGGGGCCAGAGAAGTTGCTTGCACAGCCGGGCCCCTGCAGAAGTCTTCGAGTGAGCGATCTGCAGTTCAGGTAAGGATGTGTGATTAACGGAATGAATTAGTATTTAAATGTTTGTGAATGAGTGTGTGTGTATATGATAGCATGGATGTGTAAGGGGGTTGGTGGTGGTAGCATGGCATAGGGAGGCTGTACTCCACGTCTATATCGCCCGGTCCAGCATGTATCTGGCTGCTTTGGCATGATAGGAGTGTGATTGCTGTAGCAGTTAATATATATATATAGTTATATATATATATAGTATATATAACCTTCCGAAATGCTTTAACCCCCTATTGCCTCTGGCCATGAAATATGCCTTTTTAACCTCCTATATTGCAGAGATGGCAATATAGGCGGGTTAAAAGAAGGCATATCATGGGGGCCGTTGGGATATAGGATGCGGTTAAGACTTTCTGGGGCAGAGTGGCATATAGAGGGTTAAAAGGCATGTCAATGGGGCAGAGTGGCAACCTGGGGGAAGAACTGTGCATAACTGGGGGGGAGGTTGGCAAATTAAAAGGAATAGAAAAATTATATATTTTTCTCATCATAAGTTTTTTAATATGAAAATTGTTTAATGCATTAATATTTAACTAGTAAAAAACTTTTTTTTCTCTAGGGTGCTTATTGGCTTTTTTGTTTTTTTTCCCTAATTAATAATTTAAGATTTTTGAAGGCTCGTCTTATAATCGAGCAAATACGGTAATTTTATTTCTATAATACAAAGATTGTGCAGGAATATTCAGTTGTCTGAATTTCTAGAGGGTTAAAAATAGGGATAGAATGTGAAAACATTACCAAAATATTTTGCTGCAAGCAGTGTAATAAGTCATTTTCAGTAAAATGACATTTTCCCAACCTAAAACATTGCTCATGCTCATACTCTAACACATACAGAAGTCCAATAATCTGTAGTTACTTTTTTGGAAGGAATTGTCTTTACTTTAATGTTTTACATTGGTAGTTACTACTTTGATTACATTAAAAATTCAATCTTTAACCACAAGAATAGTATTGTTTTTTGGTTACGTATAAGTATTTTGTAGATTTATGCATAAGTGTGCCGTTAAGAGCTATATTTGTTGTTCCTCCTGATTCCTGTTATTGACCCTCTGGCTATTGTTACCAACTACACAAAAGAAAGCCCTGCGCTCAAACTCCCATCATTCTTGGGCGGCAGCAACGGCTATAGTATTCATCAGCCCAAAATACATAGACCAAACACCAAAAAATAGTTACCTGCGCACAATCCCAAACACCTGTGCTTATATAGACAAATGGAGGTTTTTAGTTTCACTCCAATGGCCATTAAAATGGAAGCTCGCCTGCCACGTCACGGCAAACCTCTTAGGCGAGTCCTACACTATACAATTCACCTCGCTACTGTGAGCTAAAGGGGTTTAGAGAATACCCCCTTTGTCTCATTAGAGATTTTTACCTTTAGCTCACAGTAGCGAGGTGAATCCTAAATCCTTTCAGATCGGGCCCAAAAATTAGAATTCAAAATGAGATCTTTTACCATCCCTATAGCTGAGATATTATTTATTATAAAAACACATCTACAAAATATCTGTGCAGAAGATAAATTAATAGAATTATTGTGGAATAGAATTACCAACAGTTGGTAAGTCTTTTAATTTTCTAATGTAAATGGTGGTGATTTCTTTGTATGTTGATAAATCTCCCTTTTGCTGGTAGTTCACTCCCGATTTCCCTACGATTAGAATGCAGAGCACAATTTATTAAGTCTGAAATTAATTAAAGGTCTTTTCCAACAGATGGTGTATAAAAAATGTATAAAGTCTCATTGCTTTTAGTTGTTAAAAACTTAAAATATGTTTAGCAGTTCTTCCACTATATCTTTTGCCCACAGTACTTATGTTTTAAAAAATGTCCTAGATTTTTGGAACATATGTGTACACTCACTGGACACTTTTTTAGGTATACCGGGTTGCACCTCCTTTTCCCTTCAGAACTGCCTTCTTTCTACAAGGTGCTCGAAACATTCCTCAGACATTTTGGTTCATAGGGACATGATGGCATCACACAGTTGCTGGAGATTTGTCGGCTGTACATCCATAATGAGAATCTTCTGTTCCACCACACTCCAAAGGTGCTCTATTGGATTGAGATCTGGTGACTGTTGAGGCCATTGGAGTACAGTAAACACATTGTCATGTACAAGAAACCAGTTTGAGATGATGTGGGCTTTGTGACATGGTCCATCATCCTTCTGGAAGTAGCCATCAGAAGATGGGTACACTGTGGTCATAAAGGGATGGGCGTGGTCAGCAACACTACCCAGGTAGGCTGTTGTGTTTAAATGATACTCAGTTGGTACTAAGGGTCCCAAAGTGTCTTGACCACGTCCACATGCCTAATCTGCGCCCAGTTGCTGCCATGTGATTGGCTGATTAGCTATTTGTGGTAACAAGCAATTGAACAGATGTATCTCGTAAAGTGGCCAGTGAGTGTATATACTATGCATATGCACCGCAAGCAGTCGATTCATACAAATTTGTGTTTCTTTTTCGTATGAATTAAGAGAGTTTTTCAGTAGGGGATATCCATGCCAATTTCCAGACTCAACATGATTTACTTCAAGCAATAGCATAGCCTGTTCCACATTTATTTAATTATTTATTTTCCTCACCTTACCCTTCTTCTCCTTAACTTAATCACTTGGAACTTTGCCTATATTTTCTGGTATATCATCCAATAATCAATTACTGCTTGTTACATTTTATTGAAGTCATAAAATATAACAAGCGGCAATTGACTGTTAAATGACTTCTCAGAAATTATGGGACATAATCCTAATGATTCAGTTAAGGAATAGAAGGGTAACGTGAGGTTTAAAATGGAAAAAATAATCGATGCTCCCACGTTTAAACCTGACGGCAAGGTTTGGCTATCGATGAAACATCTTCGGTTAGATTGCCCCACCAAGAAATTGGGCCCAAAATTCATAGGACCCTTTCCTATTTCCCGTCTCATTTCTCCCGTGGCAGTCGAGCTCCACTTACCTAGCACCATGACTATTCACCCAGTATTCCATGTTTCCCTCCTTAAACCATGGATCGCCAACCCTTATCCTGGTCGGTGCCCTAATCCTCCGGCCCCCATCCTATTTAAGACGTCAAAGAATATGAGGTTTAAAATATACTGGTTTCTCGACGTCACAGGGGTCATATACAATACCTCATTCGCTGGAAAGGTTACGGTCCGCAGGAAGATTCATGGGAACCTGCCAGCGACATTCATGCTCTGATTTAATATCAGACTTCCACCATCACCATCCTGGCCGCCCCAGTTTCATTAGAGTCGGAAGGCCTCCCCTCAGGGGGGTTACTGTCAGGATCCGGGGCGAGGTAGAGAGATTCCTCGCCGCAGGAACTAACCTGAGTACCCGCTGTTACCTCCTCCGTTGTCCCGC
>VKOC01000006.1:30486500-30511568 GCA_009364415.1 Spea multiplicata
TGGCTGAATAATACCAAAGATTGAAAGGATTTTTTCCATTGCCTTAGAACAAATTTTCAACTCCTGATAAAACCTATCAAGGCACTCAAACATAGCTCTTTTCATTTCCTCTGTCAATGTGAGACCAGCATCGTTTGCCTTCTTGCCTGGCATTGTTTTCTTGAGCTTTACTCTCCCTCTTCTTTCCATAGAAATGTTAATTTCCTCACACATTTTAGTTGGATAACAAATGGCACTCTCCACAATTTCATTTCTGTGATCTGCGAGAAACCATTTCAAAGCTAGTAGCCTCCCAATGGACTTTTCACAACGTGTGATATTAGTTTCTTCCAGAACTTCACACCAGAAAGAAAGGCAACACAAAAACAAAAAACCACATACAGCAGCCAGCAACATCTGAGCTGATCCTCTTTTTCTTTGGGATCACACAGGAATTCCCATCTTGTCTGGGAAAGTCTTTTCACTGTCATGCCTACATTCTCCATCAGCAGTTCCCAATGATGAGTGGGAAAAAAGAAAAGAAGGAATACATTCTTTCCAATGTTCCAAACCTCCCCAAAAAAGGTTCAGAGAATGGTTTGCATATGGCGCAAACAAAACTTTTGGGTTAATTTATTTTATCTCTTACCATCATGAACTCCTGCCATAGTTGCAACATTGTCTTATCCTTGACCATGGCAAAGGCATATGTCCATTCCATCTTTCTCCAGATGTTTTAGGATATTTTCTGTGAGGTCAGCAGCAGTTTTTCCAGCAATAGGAAAGAAGCCCAAGAAAGATTCCTTTACTTCAGCATGGTCACCTTCAATGTGGACATATCAAACCACCTCATCATCTAATCATTGGAGGGACATCAGAGGTGCTGTCAAAAAGAATCCCAAAGTACTTTGCTTTCTTGATGTCCGCCACTATTTTCTCTTTCACGTCATTTCCCAGAAGACAAATGCATTTTTGGAGAAAAATAGGAGTGCATTCTCTTCTCAGATGCAATAGAATGTTTAAGTCTTATGACATGTTCCTTTAAAACTGGATCATAATTTGAGAGCAAGTCTACCAATTCCAGGAAGTTTCCTTTGTTTGCTGATGCGATTGTTTCTTTATGACCAAGAAAAGGTCATTTTGTCCACAATTTGATGGCCTTGATCAAGGCATTTTTGTAGCTTCAATCCTGTTCTCAAGGTCTTCCATTTCTTCAAGCATGTAATATGCAGTTCAGAAGCCTCATGATCAGACACCCTTGGGTTCAGTTTCCACCACACTTGAAACCCAATGACAAAACTGGAAGTTCTGGTTGTGTCTTCATTAAGAGCAAAAAATCTGCAGCAAAAAACAAAACAAACTTTGTTTGGAAGGAGAGTACACCATCCACGTTGTAAGAACTTTCTCACCATTTGGCAGAGTCTTATAGAAGCATGCTGTGGTCAGCTGTCGACTCGTCCCTTTTGATTTCTCTCCTTGCCTTTGAACTACACTGAAAGGCCCATTTTGGAAAGGTT
Source organism: Spea multiplicata (assembly GCA_009364415.1). Classification (NCBI taxonomy): domain Eukaryota; kingdom Metazoa; phylum Chordata; class Amphibia; order Anura; family Pelobatidae; genus Spea; species Spea multiplicata. The sequence goes on from VKOC01000006.1 coordinate 30,487,997, forward strand.
CACTTCCCCTCTTAATGAGGTCCACTTTTAAGTCGATTGGGACTGGCCAAGCAGCAACATCAGAATAAAATGATAGTCTACCAGTCTCCTCTTCCTGTTGTTCCTCTTCTTCCTCTTGTTCTTCCTTTTCAACAAAGTCTTCCTGGTGCAAATTTTGCTGGCATCTCCCTTCTCCCTTGGATTCACTAGATTAAATGTCTTCAGTACTTTCTCCTACTTTGGTAGATGTTGAGGGTACCACATATTTTAAAATTGATCCAGACATTGCCTCAGCTGACTTGTCTCTCGCCTTCATTTTTGGTTGCTGAAACCCACTTGGTCGATTTCTCTTCATACTGGTGCTTTCTGAAAAAAAAATCATAATATATTTCTGTTGTAGTGTCAGTCAAGGGGATGTGTCCCATGTTTCTCCCACAGATTAATTTTAACTGATAAAGTTTCTAAGAAGACCTAACAAGTGATTGACAAAAATTACAAATTTAGTACTGGCTAAGCAGCTAAAGACACTGTAAACTAAAAAAATAAATAAATCAGGAGTTACCATAAGAATGTTCTCTTTTCATTTAAGCATTTGCATACATAGTGGTGTTGCCATGTCTACTCATGATTATATATACCATATGAACCAGACACTGACTGTGGTATAACATGACTTCATTATAGAACAGGCCAGACATTGATAATGCTAAAGCATAACCCCTATCACTATATACTAAGCCAGACAGAGACGGTGGTACAGCATAATGCCTATGACTCTATACTGAGCCAGGCATTGACGGTGGTGCCGCTTAACTACTTTCATTATATATTGAGGCAAACATTACAGTGAAAGAGCATAGCTCCTATCACTATACACTGAGCCAGATACTACGGTGGAACAGCATAACACCTATCACTATACCTGAGCCAGATATTGATGGTGGTACAGCATAACTGCTATCTTTTTATATTGAGCTAGACATGTACAGTAGTAAAGCATAAATATCATTATACACTGAGGCAGACTGACAGTAGTGCAGCACAACTGCTATCTTTAAATACTGAGGCACACATTGCTGGTGGTAATCCCTATCACTATACATTGAGCCAGACATTTACAATAATGCAGCATAATCCCTATATACAAAGCCAAACGGTGATGTGGTGTAGGCCTACCACTTCAGTGTCTGGCTTAGCGTGTGTATATATATATATATATATATTGTGGCAGGATGGCCCGATCAAAACAAGAAACTCCGAACACCAGCAGAAATAAAAGCAAGATGTGGTTTATTGCAGTTTTGTACAGTCCACAGCAATGCACTTCATAGTGTAAATAAACCAAAACAAAAACAAATCCTTTTGATAAAGTCTGAGGGCCTCTGGCTTGCCTGCCTCTCACCCTGTCTCCAGACATCTAATGCCTCTAACGGCCGCCCTTTAAGCACCTGAGTGCAGGTTAATTGGCTCCACCTTGCTGACCTCCAGCAATTAACCCTCCCCATGCTGGGAATAATGAGCGTTCCAATCTGCCACTTATGTAGACAGACTCCATTACTTAGACATGCATTTTTACCGTGATTGAAATATGATTTAAAAATAAAAGCTGAACTGGCAGTTAGTTTTAATTTTTTAATATTAGCCCCTGCTGTCGAAATATATTACTATTAGACCCTGCTGGCATTATACATAAATATTAGACACTGCTGCCAACACATTTTATATTGATAAAATTGGACTCTACATAAGCATTTAATTGGGCCCCACTCCATGCTCCCTAGCATGCAATCACTCGCACACCAAAAAAAATATCTGCTACACTGACTGCAGATTAGGGGAGGACTGTGAGTCTGTGCAGTCTACCCTCCTTCTTACCCTACCGTGACATTGAGAGGTCCTCTACCCTGCAATCATCCCAGTGTCCCCTCATTCACTAAGCCATACCTCTCTTTACTTACTCCCTGTAGTTCAGGAATAGATGAAATAAACAACGCCTGAAACAGCACTTGCATGTGCTATTGTATCAAATGAGTAAGACATACAAACCCTGTATTTGCACCTGATGAGTGGCACCCGGTGTGGTGCGCCCTCCCCCTCCACCCCGCGCTAGGTACGCTACTGTGTTTGATTTTACTACATAACTACCAAATACTTTATGTAAGTAAGTGCCCTCTATTATTCCACATATCCAGTATATTGAGAATGTATTCAAATACATAGAGATTACTTTACTGTTTATCTCTTAATGATTGTGTTTCAACCTACATATCAAATTGATGATCATTAGCACCTTGGTAGAATTGTTTATTCATACATCAACTATATGGCTACAAATTCCCTAATTTCATGCAAGTGTGCCTGGAAGGAAAATGATCGTCACACCAAATATTGATTGAGATTTACCTTCCGTTCACTTACTCTGCATTTTGTTAAAAATAAGCTATTATTACAGCTATATTTTAAGGGCATTCTTACTTTACAGCATTGGTTCACTCCTGCCTAAAATGTTTGCACAGTGCTGTACATGTAATGAAATAAAAAATACCATTTTATAAACCAAATGCCTTATGACATTGATAAAACCGTGGATTTGCTATTATTTAAAGAGGTTTGTTTAAGGTTGAACATATTACTTTTAATAAGCAACTCACTGTAAAGACATATACTACTATTTGAGGCATCATTTTTTTCAGGCGATGAGCTAATTGGCCATTCCTCTTGTAGTTTGCCCTTATATAAAAGGCCAGTTAGCTCTGCTGTAATCTGGGAGATAAAGCTTCCCCACGGGAGAACTCAACAAAGCACAATAGCTATTAAAATCCTCTCTTGGTAAAAATGATATGACACAAGAACACTTTCTGAGGTTTGGAAGATTTTTTGAAGTGTAGAGGAAAAAAAAGTGTATCATTTGACCAATAAAAAGTTTTTAACAAAGAAACTTAGAAAAGCTGAACGACCGAAACAATATACAGCTCACATGAGTCTATCCAAATGGTGTCCACTGATATTTACTGTATGATTTAGGAAAATAATATAACTATAATGTATGATGGTTTTTAGAAACTAATGTCTAGTCTTTACTTGAGTCCCAAGGCTATCCTGAATATAGGACAATACTGAGTACTGAATATAGCAAAAAAAAATGGACAATGGCACATTGCATGGGGCTCATATAAGCCTTTACTCTAAAAATTCTGTACTTTGCCAACGTTATCTTCAACTAGCAACTTCAAAAATTCAAATTAACCCTTTATACATCGAAAGATCATCAAATCCAGCAACTGTTTAAGCGTTCTGGCCTTCGATAATATATAATATGTACTTGAATTTCATCACATGGCTCTCCCTTGAAGCTGTGCTGAATACAGGAGTCTTACTTCCATGGAAAAGTGTGGCACAGTGTTAATTTTATTCTCTGCGTTCTTATGTATAGCCATCCAAAGCCTGATCCACTTACTGACAGCGTCGTGGGCAACAACCCATTGTGTGGGATCTTTACCAATCTTCACCTTGAAACACATGTGCTTAATTGGCAATATTCTTACCTAGCACATTACACTGACTCTTTTTCTGCCAAAACGTCATTACTTATTACAGCGACTTATACTCTGCTTAAAACCATTACATTGTTCAAGAAAATCAGACAAGGAGAAGTGACAAAGATAATGGAATCCGCCCAAAGATGGATAAGTTCCTCAACTCTTCAGGTAAAGCAGCCGGCAAATCCTCAAAAAACTAAGCTGCGGTCATCGTAGCTGACAAGTGAAGACTCGCAGTCTCTTTCTCCCAAACCTGTCTTCTTTGAAGAGGATCCAGAAGACAGCGCTACCTCTCCTCAAGCTCTGGCACTGGTGAAAGCAGTCTCTGACATCATGATGCCAATGCTGGACCAACGCTTCCAAGACCTCAAAGAAACCTTACTCACTATACGACAAGAAGTAACAGATCATTCTACCAGACTCACTGCGTTAGACCAACGACAAAGTGACAGCGAAGACCTCATTGCCAAAATGGAAACTGACCTCTCTACTCAAACCCAACCGATTAAAACACTCACTGAAAAATTGGATGATCTTGAAAACAGAAGCAGAAGAAATAATTTGAGATTTGTGGGAATCCCAGAGTCTGTCAAGCCATACTCTCTACTCGCGACACTCCAGGACTGGCTCCCGGGAGCGCTGCAGCTGACTCTAGACAACGGCTTACCCCTTCAAATCGTTTGGGTCCTGGGAAACTGACAAACAATAGCCGACCGAGACTTGTCATTATGAGGCTGCTGAACCTTGTAGACAAAATCAAAATACAGCTTACTGTAAAGTTCCTGATATTCGATTTGAATCCAACAAAATAATAATTTTCCAGGACTACTCGGCTTTGGTGGCGGCCAGGCTGCACGAATTCACTCCGATATGCAAGCGGCTGCTTGAAAGTCAAATAAAAGTTGCAAAGCTCTATCCGGCGAGGCTTTGCTTCACAATCCACGACACAACCTGGGTCTGTGATTCACCCCAAGAAGTGGCGCTGCACCTGGACAAGATGGCTACATCACCTACTCCATCTGCTTCACCTAACTTTCCATGAACTCTGAACTGTTCGTTCTATATTTACACGTTGTGAACTGGGATCATGTAACCACACAGTGTTAAGGTTTGAAATACCACATAAGGCTGAATTCTTTTTAGACATTGTAGTCCTTTTATTATAAGGTCTTTAAACAAACATAAATAAAACAAACAAAAAGAAAAACCTTGCTCTCTGAGCACTTACTGACAAGTATAAACTTACTATCGTTGGACGGCTTACCCGCTACCAACAAAAACATTTAGTACAGACCTTTTTTGCTTTAGGAACTGTACAGCAGATTTGTTAGGAGAAAATGCAGTCTCACTCACCGCTTGTATGTTTCTCACCTGAATAACTCACAGGTCTCCTTTTTGTAGCAGCCCCCTGCTGCTCATTGGTAACAGGTGAGTAACAATCTGAGAGAACCAGAACTCCTGGACTGGCTTCATCACATGCTGCAAGTAAACTGTGGAGTGGAGCACTGGCCCTCCCTTCTCTCCAAATGCTCCACCCCAGGGACCCAAACATAACTACAACATTACCATTATTTTGTTGGTAACAAACTATTCTCCCTGGGGTTATCAAATACATTGCACTGCAGTATATTCTGAGAAATATATATGTCATCCACCACCATGCCCGGTTCACTGTCACAACGTATACACGTCTTGTCTGTGGTACTCCAAAGATCTATGTGATGATGGCGCTTCTTAAGGTTTTCTGGTTTCATTTGTTTTGTTTAATTTTTGTACTGCTCCTGCGTGGTGTGTACAGGTACACATGCTTTTCTTTTATTTTTCATGTTTTTGGTTTGCCCACAATACCTAATCTCCTGTGTGAGCTACCACTACCGCCTCCTCTATTTTACCAGTGGTGACGTGTAAGGAAATGGCTCATAAAATAACTCACAATGTCTATTTTTCTCCCGAGCATCTATACAATCAGGGTTTGAGGCCAAACCCCAATTGTCCCAAATGTGATGCTGAAAATGCACACTCCTTTCATTGCTTCTGGCAGTGCCCTCTAATCCAAACTTTTTGGTCCCAAGTGCACAGTTTTGTTTTGAACCACAAGATTGTATCGTTTCCGTTTATCTCCTGAGGTGGTGATGTTTGGTATGGTTGGCCCAATTGGTCGTTTCTCACACATATTGTTACTGCTGTGGCTTGTAAATGTATACTTCACCACTGGATGCGACCTCGACCACCCACTTTCACACTATTTCAAATTGTGGTATTTTAATAATTTACATGCACTAATACTACAACCAGCCTGTGTCAATGTTTGAGGTAGTGGTTTGGGGCGAGATGACCAGAGGTCAAAATACCTACTTGAAATACTGAAATGTGCATGTCCCAAATGTTGCTTTTTAGCCCTAAAAAACCCAACAAACATATGCATGTGTTATTGGTAATATTGGTGTGAAGGTCATAAGGAGACATATTATTCCGTCAATATTAGATTCCATCGCTTACTCGCTCAGCCAGATGCAGTCAATATAAAATTTCCTCAAGGGAATATATAATGTACATGGAGAGTATAAACATAAGAGAGAAATAAAGAAGGATTGTGTGTAAGTGAAATAATGTCTATTTCTTTGTTGAAAGGTAGTGAATTCAAGGCTTTCTAACCAGGGGGGCCAAACCTTGGAGTATCGGTTGCGTGTATGGGCTAACCAGTGAGACATTTTTTCCAAGACTCTGTGTTGTTCTAAAGTAAAGAAAACCTCAGAGAGGGGGAGGTGCCTGCATTTTCCACTTGTGGGCTAGCAATAACTGTTGTTATGAAGAAGTGCTTTCCAATTGGATGCGTTAAGGGGTCTGAAAAAAATGGAGTAATGCAGTCTGAGGAAGCATCACAAGTTTAGTGTGAAGTACTAATTGCATTTGTGAAAAGTTTCAACCATAGTGGCTTTATTGCCGGGCAACTCCACCAAACAAGGAATATCGTACCCCTCTCATCATCTCTTTTGCCTCTCGCCAGGTATCAATTGGAATCTCTTGTTATGATTCTTTTTTTTCAGGATAACGTTTGGGGGAGTTTGTTAATAGAGAGGAGTGGTTGTATGGGAAAGCCTTTTATGTTTGGATCTGCTCTTGTGTTTACAGCTAAAGGAATGGAGAAGAGAGGAACCCATCGTGGATATACAGACAGAGGTAGTATACATAGATAAAACTTCTTGAATCATCACATTGAAGGATGTCAAAGGCCTTTTCTGTGCATCAGATTCCCATACAATATTAATACGTTTGTGTGTATTATCAGTCAATTGTCTACCCACTTGGTCTGGGTGGAGCAGGGAAGGAAAAAGGGGACTGATTTTATTGGGGAGTATTTTGGTATATATTTTAACGTCCTCTTGGTTCTCTTGAAAATAGTTAGGTGTGACTGGATTTGTGTGGATTTGATGTTCTTTAGACATTAGTAGGTTATCACTTAGTTGCCAGGTACCTTTTATAACAAAAGGATAGATTTCCGTGATAAACTGATAATAGCCAACCCCACAGCCCATTGCCTCTTATAATGTTGCCTTATCCATAAAGATGTAGTCAATTCTGAAGTAAGTTTTGTGTGGGGCAGAGAAGAGAGAGAATAGTACCTCTCCAAGGGATGAAACATTCTCCATGAATCATAAAGTTGATGGAGCGTACTCGGCAATTCCAACCCCAATCTGTGTATGTGTTTGCAGCATGAACCTTTTGGAATTGCAGTTATCTTTGAGAGGATCTATAGTGGCATTAAGGTCACCACATAACATAACATGGCCCTCCTTACATTTGTCTAAGTTATTGAGTAATTTAGTGACAAACTGTATTAAAATAAGATACCTTCCCTGCAGGTCTGAATATTTGTGTATTAACAAAAAAGGTAAATGTTTTGGGAATAATATGGAGACTCCTGCTGTTTTTGCTTTGGCCATTGAGTGAAATTGCCAAGCAAAATCTTAAAACTTGATGTTTAGATTGTTTGTTTGAAGTGAGTTTCTTGGATACATAGGATATTTGCTTCTCTCCTTTTGGCACCATCCCATAGGAGTCTCTATTTATACAGAGTATTTAGGCCTTTAACAATCAGTGACAGGACATTTAATTCAGCCATGATTAATAAGGCCCATACAAATTAGAAGCGTGTTATGTGTGGATGGCATAGAGTTTCAGAACCCACAGAAAAAAGTATGGCATCACTTTTGACTTATGCTCGCATGGACCTGCCTGGCCAAGCTTTGCTAAATACTATAATATGGATCATATAAATACTTAAAACAAACATAATAATATAAACAAAAAAAACAAAACAACTGACCTAAACTATCCATGTAGTGACATATGTGGTCTGTGCTAACATTATCTTGGTAGCACTTAGGGGAGTTGAGGATTAAAAGAAAAAAAACCCAGAGGTAACCAGAGCCATCTAATGAGCTTGCATAGCAGTTACAGTGGGCAATAGTGTAGCTATAGAAAGGGGATGAGAAGGTCCTTGAGTTGAATCAACTCAACCCATATAAATTGGTGGATTAGGTGAAGTGATTAAATGGTTGTTTTATGGAAGAATACCGTGGGTGGTATAGAAGATTTGTAGTGTGTGTGTGTATGGGAAAAGGGTTTTTTTTGTTGTTTTTTTATGGCAGAAAAATATAAAAAAACGGGAGGTTAGGAGAGAGATTATGAAAGGCAGGCAAGGCCTGTAGACACTCTAGAATTATTAAGGACTACAAACCCTGGAATCTGTGGGTTTCTCTCACATTGTATATAAATACTGCATAAATGTAATATATAATGCAAAATATATTAATGTGTACTTAATTAGAGTAATTGTGTGTGTATAAAAATGAAACAATTGGGGTAAAAAATTAGGCTAGTGAGCCAAACAGGATTTTCTTATCGGGTACAGAACCTCTCAACGTCGTGAAGAGATGTATCACAAGGTAGGTATTCCCAGTGAGTGTCTTGAGGGAAAGGTTGTGATTGAAAAAAAATGTATGTATAGGAACACAGTTAATAATAACAAATTAAAGTCCAGAACAAAAAGTTATGGCGTCTCAGCAAATTGTAACTTATCTGTCCAAGGTCAAATGTTTGTAGGACTGTAATATGACTGAATTCTTGTGTTTAAGTCTTCTCTTTTGGTGTCCGGTCTCTGCAGATTTTTTCCAGGGGGGGGTGACGTATGTCGATTTGGGGTAGCCAGTTAGTGAATTTGTTAAAGGTCAATGGATCCAGTCCCCAGGAGTTGATTTGTAGGAAGGCTTTCTTCAAGTGATATGTTGATCATAGCTCCATTCCTTTGCACCAGAAGGTGGAATGGGTATCCCTCGCAGTATGGAATGAAGTGAGAGGGGAGGATGGCTGTAATGGAAGCAAAGGTTTTTCTGCGTTGTAGGGTGAGTTGTGAAAGATCTGCAAGGAGGGCAACTTGTTGGAATTGTGGCAGTAGAGTTTCAGTCTCGCATGCTGCATGATTTTGTTTGATATCAAAGCAGTGGATGCAGATACGAACATCGCAAGGGAGGTTGTTTTTTATACCCTTGGGTTTAGATACCATGTGAATGCGATCTAATTGGAATTTTGAGGAGAATTTTTTATCAAAGAGAGCAGCAAATAATTATTGTATCAGTTCTAATTATGGGATTTCCTTAGTTATACCTCTCAGATGAATGTTGTTCTTCCGGGAGCGATCCTCTAAATCCATAATCTTAGTGTGGAGGAATTCTAGTTAAGATTGTGTTTAAATGTGTCTATCTCCTTTGGTGTTGTGAGCTTCAGTGAATTCCTCCATCTTTCATTCCGGGTCAGTCCTCTCCCCCAAATTGTCAACATCCTGCCTCAGAGAAGCAGCTTTGTCTTGAATGGAATTTCTGAGTTGTTCCGTCATCTCCTGAAGGAGGTTCTTTATTGTTCTTTATTGTGTGTGAGGTGAGTAGTTGTGCGTCATGGCCATCTTGTGTATTTATCTTGGGAGATGGTGGGCTCAAGAGTGAAGTTGAGTTGCGGCCTATTGAAGGACAATTCTGATACCTCAATTTATGTGCTAGGCTCAAGTCTTGCAGCAGCGCCTTTTTTCTTGATTTAGATTTTAAAAAATTGGCATATTTGTTGCTTTCTTCAGGCGATGCCCTGACATTTAATCTGATTGCAAAAATATTGAGCTATGAAAAAAAATAAAAAATCCCACTTTTAATAAAAGTAAGTTACACAACAAAATTGTACAACAATTTAATAACAATGTTTAATATGATATAATATATAATATATAAATAATATATTATATATATGTTCCAGCATGTACTGGTTGCTGGGCATGATAGGAGTGTGATTGCTGTCAACAATCATATATAAAGTTAATCTTGTTAATATTGTTAAAAGTAAGTAACAATTAGACAAAAAATTCAACAATATGACTTGGCATCACACTCCTATCATACCCAGGCAACCAGTAAATGCTGGAACCAAGGCCAGATGGGACTTTGATTGCTGTTAGCAATCACTCCTATCATGCCAAGTCAGCCAGTACATGCTGAAACCTTGCTAGCTGCCCCCCCCTTGTGTAGTGATGCTGCCAGCAGTTTGGGGTCTGCACATCACTTACAGACATCCTGTACCATGCCACACCACTTACACATCCATGCTCTCACACACACACACTCATTCATTCATGTACTCATTCATTCAGATTCATTCCCTCAATTACGCATACTCCCTCAAACACCCTCCCCCATCCCCTGCACTGCAGCTCTCTTGATGCCGCTCACAGACTTCAGCAGGGGACACGGCCTCCCTCTGTGTTCTATTGTAATGCACAGAGGAATGAGGACTGGAGCAGAGTCATGTGATGTCACGTACATTCACATGACTCTGCTGGGTTCCGCTTCCTCTGAGCAGTACAAAAGACCCTCCAACAGGCAGGCAGCACGGCTCTTGTGATCCCGGTTGCCCTGCCTGCCGAGCTCACATGCGCCGCACTTAGAGGTCCTGTGGGCCACATGTTTTTTTTTGCCTGCCAAGTGTATAACAGTGAATTTTTAGCAGGCTTGAAGTTTCTAATCCTTCATAGGAAAGAAGACATTCTTCATTAACAATCTTATTTTAATGGTCTGTGCTCTTAGATAAGATAGGGATTTATATCTGATTGCTAATTTTTATTTTTTTATTACCGTATTTATCGGCGTATAACACGCACTTTTATATCTAAAAAAATAAGTTTAAACCCTACCTGCGTGTTATACGCCGATAACTGTCTGTGCTGCACGATCTGCAGCCGCGTCTCCCGCACTTCCGGTTCCGGCGAGGGTGCGTGTTATACGCCGGTGCGTGTAATACGCCGGTAAGTACGGTAATATGATTTGACCTGACTGTTTAATCATGTAGATTATACCATTACTTTTATGGCAAGCCATATCATTATCAGGGATGTGAATTTGGGCCTCATAGAATTTTAATACCAGCTTGAAGGAGAAAATTGAGAGTTCATGTTGTTTTTTTATATTAAAGATATACATATAAGTTAAAGTTTGAGTCTCCTGACATTCACAGTTTACATTAAACTTTAACATATTTACTGTATATAAGGCATATAAAAGCATAAGTAAAATATGGATGGTAATTCTGCAAATCTAAATAATTTGAATAATTATTGATAAAAGTAACATTTAATAATGCATTTGTTAATGCAAATGATTAAAAGAAAACATGAATACTACATGAACAAAAATTCTCAGATAATCTAGAAATCAAAGTAATTCACCCTATGCATCTTAGCAGAAGAACTCCGAAAAATACACAGAGCTTATCTTAAATAATGATCATTTCACAGTAATAACCTTTGCAAGAATGAGTTCTTTGTGGCGATGTGTTTGGTATTCAGTATGCACCCACCTTTCAGTGCTGCCAATGTCGACTGAAAAATGTTCAAAGGAGTTTGAAAAATATTGACAAACCCTCAACCTGTGTGTTACATGCAGATAAGAACAGCTAAATTATGTTTACTTAAATTTCTAGACCAGCATGAATCCATGGAATGGTAAGCCTAAAACTACAGGCAACGAAAATGTTGTTTATTCATTTTTTACACTTTTGCATTTTCTTTGATTGCGTGATTACAGCCCTGGCACCACTCTTAAGATTTAGTTTTTCTTAGATCATATTTAAAAAGAAAACTGCAGAAAATAAGCAAAAAATACATGCTATTTTAATAAGAATCTACTTGTTTGTGTCAACTCTAATTTGAAGTAATAATGTGCTGCAGCATTACAAATGCATCCCACTTTAAAATAGATTGTAGAAAATTAAGCACCACTCAGGCTTATACATATTTGAGATAGTTATGCAGTTTTTCACTGTTTCATTTTAAATGTTCTGTGATCTTGTTTTCTAAACCCCAACCATTTAGAAACCATGTATGTAAATGTATTGTAAAATAAAATATGTAGCTACAGCTAATCGATCAGGTTGTGTTATGTTATATATCCAGGGTTTTGTTATAGATACACCAAAACAAGTTTTATTGTAGGTAAAGCCAGAAAACAGATAACTACAATTCTGGTAAAATCTCAATGATATTATATAAAAGAAAAAGTACTAACAAAAAAAAAAATGGGAAGAATTCACTAAGCCTCATAGTTAAATTATGAGAATTTTTACAGCATGGGATGGTGGCATCCTTAATTAGTTCACTGTTCTAAGAGAATGGCCAGGTTTATCATGAGTCCTATTTAAATAATTTTTAAAGTTTGGTTTTCAGTTCAACTGGAGCAAGTTACATAAAATTTAAAGTTGTGAGCCAATTAGCCATGGCATCACTAATACCACTAAAAAAAAAATCACATCATCAATACTCTGAGGTTTGTACAGTCAATATGTATTTGATGCACCTTTCAAAGCCATTTGGTTTTTACAAATTATACATTAATAAAAACATAACAGATTTAGACGTTTTAGGATAACTGATATTTTTGCTCATCGAGTTAGTCCTGTGTTTGGAAAACAGACTATTTTAAAAGTAAATTAAGTTCAGTTTTTGTTTAAGATTTACTTTTACAAAATGTCAGATTTAGAAACAGGTGCAAAAATTATACTCACAGTTTCTAATTAGCTACTGTTAACAAAACAAATGCCACAATATGATTTCCAACAGAGGCATTAAATCCCAAGATCAGTTTTATACTAAAGTAAATATCCATTTCATAACTTGAAGAAATACTGTAAAATGTACATTTTCTCTACAGTTCTTATTAAAACCAATGCCCCAATGAGTAGGTATGAAATATAAATATATTTAAATACATATGTTTTAATAACATTGATGCTGTCTGAAAATATTTTCCTTTATCATCTGCATCCTCTACTTTAATTACAATCATTTAAGTATCAGAATACTAGACTAGATGTGCCGCTTCTCCATCTTCGATAGCAGTTCCTGTGTAAGAAACAAAAACATTATAAAATAGGACTACATTGAATTGTTCTAGACAAATACTATAAAGCCAAAACATTTGTATATGATTTGTGATAGGTTTCAACAACAAAAATCTGCTTAAGTGATATGTAAAATTGCTTGAACAGCACAGAAGCTGCAAACATTAAAAGCATAAGTTCTTGCACGTCTTTAATAACTTTGCATATTTTGTTATTGTCAACGGATGATTATTTTTCCACACTTGTTCTTACTGTTTGGATATTAAATGGACTGTTTCACTTTAACAAAACATTAATTGCAATGTCTAGTAGGTTGCACACCTTAGCAGACCAGTAGTCTGCTAAGGTGTGCTAGACACAATCAACAAGCTTTTTCTTTAGGTTCCATGGCAACAGTTAGTGCATGTTTTTGTGTCACCTAACAAATTTAGTGTGCCGGACAACAATTATGAACAGGAATGATATTTCTAATGCTACACGTAGTAATAGTATTACATTCAGAACATCTGATGACGGAGGATATTTAGTATACAATAAAACATTTTAGCAATGTTGTTCCTACAAGGACATTTTACAATACCTCTAGATCTGGGTTACTGGACACCAACTGTAATAATCGGTTACTGATTTATTATCCTGATTAAAATATTGAACACATGTGGTGGAAAGTCAAAACTCTTTGTATTAAGTCTTGGGTCTATTCACTAAGAAGTCGAGTTATCTGGTCTGCCTAATGTTCCTGATGTAGACACTCAAACCTTAATCAGTTCTTGGTCTTAACTTAAATTCAGGATATCTTCATGCCTATCCCATGCATGTTTAAATTTCCCAATTGTATTAGCATCGAACTCTTTTGATGAGGGCTGTAAATCTCTAACACCTAACACTCCAGTTTTAGACTATGGCCTCATATTTTAACAGTTTACCTCTGTTTACCTTTCTTTCGTCTACTAATGCCTCTAGATATACAACCCAACACAATGCTTGCTTTTTCTGATGATTTCTTGCAATATTTGTTTACTTTTAAGGCCTCAGAAATAATTACTCCCAAGTACCTCTCTTCTGTTGTCTCTGACAGAACAGTATAGTCAATGTTTTTTGGATGTTTATGTCCCAAGTGCATTATTTTACATTTATCAACCTTAAACTGAAGCGTCCAGACTGTTGACTATTCTTCTATTTTACTTAAATGAGTAGACATTTGGCTTGCTCCACCAGGAATGAATGCAATGTTAAAATGTATGAGTTGCAGGTGAGGGCATCTACGCATCAATAACTGACAAGATTACGCCCCCTAAATACATTGAGACATATTAAACAAAAGTATGACAGGAAAAAATGATGAACAGGAATGATAAAAAAATGAATGGATACAATTGCCAGTGCTGGTCCTTCACTGAAGAATAGTGACACAAGGGAGTTAAACCATACAGCTTTTCCCTACTCTTGTGTGATGGGGAGATTTAATATTGAGGCCAGAAAACAAAAGCAAAAAGTTTTTATTTTTCTTCCACATTCACACACTCTCTTCTCTCTTTCTTTCTCTGCCGACCACTTCCGCTACCACATCTACTTGATGTATCTTCATCTTTTATCTTCTTTCCGTTGCAGGGAAACATAAGAAGGTAGGGAAACATTTAGAGAGTGTGGGAGAGTGAGTGACAGTGTAAGAGGGTGAGTGTGAATGTAGGCACCGGACGACAAATTTTGTTCGCCAATTAAAAGTACCCCTGAATTTTTGAACCAAATGAGCGGTGAATAAAAATTGTTGCCTGAAAACAATAGGGCAAAAAATGAACCAATATATCTGTCCAAATCATCTTCGCCCTATTCGCGCTTGTCACATATTTAATTAAAGTTGGGGGCTACAGAGCCCAGCTATATACCCTCTGGCCCCCAATCCCACTCACGGTAGATTTAGATTTAAAAGTAGCAAAACATCCTATGGATATATAAAATATCCTAGGAGACCACAAGCCTGATGTAATTTCCTCTAGTTGGTATTTCCCTGGTAAAACCAGTGTGTAGTTCATTTAGAAGCAAAGAAAAGGAGGGGATATTCCTATGGTCCTCTGTAGAATCACCAATTTTATCTATAACACTGCAGATCCAGAAGCACTTTCTGGTCAATATCCAAGAAGAAAATGCCAAATAAACTAACAATTAAAGTATACTATAGAAAGCAAGCAGAAAATATAGCGCACTTACTCAACTACCTTGTAGAAAATCTATAGGTATAAAAATGTTCTTATTTAGTCTTTGTAATAATCCATAAAGTGCAGCATAAGACAAGGATAGGTTACGTCTCATATGTTTTGCCTGAATGGCTTAATCATAGACATCACCCACAGCCTCTACCATCATTTAAAAATCAAAATCGTATTCACCTAATTCTAACAGTATCCAATAACCATATAAATTCCATAGACTCAGATTAAGGTGTGATAGTTGGATACTAAACCAATTACTGGCATAGTATAATAAAACATAATATTAAACTCTTTTCAAAGTCAGAGGCTGTGACAGTAGTAATGAACAATGTTGTCTAATTAAAATGCAATAGCAAATTACAAAGTGGATATAATCTTACTATAATATAAATTCCAGAGATGTTTGCTGGAATAGTATTCTTGATTTAAATTGTTATAAATTTATTGATAAAATCAATTAAATAAAACAAATCAAATGCAAATATGAATAAAATCAGCCACTAGAGTCTATAAAGCAATTTGTTTCCTACTCACGATTAATAACTAATGAAGCCCTAGGGCCCATTTTAAATATCCAGAAGACTTCTCTTGTATTTAAGAGGGTTTTCATATAGATGGATGAAAAAAATATGGCATTATATCCTACAGACCTTTGAAAGTGTCTATTGACTGGAGATTTGATGTCATTACAATTTTACACATATTGTATTTGACATTGTTTACAGCTAATTAAATAACCATTTTTTGTATTACAAATCGGTAATTTTAGTTAGATTAACAAATGTATAAAAATGAATTGCAAAAATGCTAAAATTCACTGGTTCATTCGTTTGCCTGCTATAGACGAGTTATCTCTTCTCTCACATTTTCTGGGTTCGGTTGCCAGTAGTTACAGGATGACGCGTTATCTAGGGTAATACAGCCATGATTAGCATTTTACCAGGATTCCCAGAAAATCTGTTTAAGGTACATTCAGAGCCCATTAAATCTGGTGCTGCTCATTAAGTATTAACAAATGCAAACTCCACAAGAAACACTCAAGGACATGATGCAAAAGGGTTCCTACAGCAAAAGAGAGGCTATAGTTCACAGAATTATATATACGGTGTCCTCCACTAATATTGACACCCTTGGTAAATATGAGTAAAGAAGTAAAGAAATTTGTCCTTATTGTTTAATATTCTTTTTTATTGGTGGCACAATTATAAAGTCACATGAACAAAATATATTTGAAGTTTATTCCCCTTGATATTTTTCAGTACACCTGCGAGAGGATGTGTGTCTATATTGTCTCAACAAACTGGGTAGAGGATGGTGGCGCATGGGGTGAGTCCTCTGCTCTGACCAGAGGATCAATTTTTTTCATTACTTTGATTTCATTTTAAAACCTGGTCATACGATGTAAGTCTTGGTGCATTTATGCTTTAGAATGCTGTACAATGCAATGAAGTATTTCAAAAAGCAAGCAGTAGTAGGAAGAGTAGTAGGAAGAGGGGGTAATTATGCCAGTTTTCAGATCTCTGGTCAGGCCTCACCTAGAGTATTGTGTACAGTTCTGGAGATTCTATCCAAAGATATTTATACATTGGAAAGAGTTCCCAGGAGAGCTACAAAAATTATAAGTGGTTTGCGGGACAGAAAGATTAGAGAGTGGTGGTGCAATGTTAGAACAAAAACTAGAGGGTCAGAGGTATAGGGTCAGATGTAAAATAAGGAAGTTCTGCTATATTCAGTTACTTACATAAAGCTTTCCTCACTATATGACCTGACCAAAGACTGTTTAAAAAATATGAAAAAGAGGCAGACTAGATGGGCTGAATGGTCATCTGCGGACTTATTCTCTTCATGTAAGGGCAACGGCTAACTGCCTCCATCTTTGAAGCTGGAGTAAAAACAAGACTCTTCACCAGCTAAGCCTATGTGTGAAAAATGCCTTAAGTGCTCAAAATAGACCTCATTTTCCTAGTTTCCATATATAATCTCAAGTACAAATGTGTAATTATCCAATATAGCTTACTTTAAGAATGATAGAAGAAATTATATATACATCACAGGGCACACTCAATAAACATGGAAACCAAATCATAATCACAATTATTCAAGATTAAGGATCACAATTCAATGTTCAAAAACACACAGCCATCAGAAGCAGTTTAAATATTTTTTTCTGACATAACATCAATACTTCATCTTACCTCCACAATTCTGATCTGATAGCTCATCCCACTCAATATCTTAATATTAATCTGTTGACATATAATAAACATATCAATATAATGCTACCCTATTAAATCCATTCCTAGACAGGAAACTGATATGTAGTACCTGTGTCTAAATGTCTCCATAAAGGTTCCAGGAGTCCCTTCGCCTATTGTCTAACAAAAAGGCAGTAGATTGGGGAGAGGGACACCAAGGCCAAAACTCAAGTACATTGTTTATTTATTGTTTACATAAGACACATCAAATTGAAATCTTGACTTAAACCCAAAGGTGTTAAACTTTTTAATCTATGTATCCAAAATCCCTCTCTTTGTGATAGCTTCATAAAAAGGTCTCCTCCTCTTATATATGTTGTGACATTCTATACCACAGAAGTTTATTCAAGTGAATTGTGGACAATTACTTTAATGTAATGGCACTGGGTGTTTCTCAGATTCTATTCTGATGCCGTACACGTGTTCTCCTATTCTCTTGGATAATTTCCATTTTTTTCCCACCTATTTATTGTTTTTTTACACACACATTAAAGGATGTAGATAGCTCCCAAATGTCACAAGTGATTTTATTTTTAATTGAGAAGTTTTCCCCTGTAGTACTACCTGTGAAATTTAAAATCATTCTGGGATTATATGTGCAATTCATGCAATGGCAACATTTAAAAAAGCCTCTCTCTTTATCACTTGTGGACATTATTCTAGAAGGTATTTTTTCTGTTGAAAATGCATCCTCTTGTAATGCCAGTTTTCTTTTGAAAAATTTTGTATATGAAAAGCTTCAGAATTATATTGCGTGATAAATGATTAATCAGAATGGTTGTTATTTTTTATTCAACCTTTATTTCCAACCAGTGTGTTTCTATCCAGTTTACTTATATCCTTTATCTAACAGTGCTTCATCATTTTTCTTTTGCTGAATGTATTTTTAATTATATTTGCTTGGGTTCTAAACTCATTGTAAGGACACTGGGTGCCGGATCAGGTAGGAGTCTCTATGTGGGGGCTCAAAACATGTCTGTAGGATGGCTGATGTATCCAGTTCAGGGCTGCGTTCCACTTTAGCCTTAGTCTTTCTCTTGGGTGCCATCTATAGGTGTTCTGAGCACAAGCAGGACATAAACTTGGGGTTACAAGCTCAGTACAGGCAGGATAACTGGAAGCACACTGACGAGGCAGGAGCACAGCTGGAAACCCTCTGGCAGGGCACACGGCAGGAGCACACATATTGGAACCCCTTTGGCAAGGCACACGGCTTGGAAGCCCTCAGGCAGGGCACACAGCTTGGAGCACAGTTGGAAGCCTTCAGGCAGGGCACACGGCTTGGAAGGTAGGGAAGTCTGGGACATGCCGGTGTCTGGTAAACAAATCAGGATCGAGAACATAGCCAAGATACGTGGGAGACAGATCAGATGCAGCAAAGCAGTAGCTCAGTATACAAAGCCAGGAACACAATGCTCTAGCCCTGAAGTTTGGATAATGCCCGGTTTATATTGGGCCTTAATTGATTCAAGTAGAGACAGGTGTGTCAACAGCACACAGGAATAATATGGCCACGGAGAGAAAAAATAGAAATAGTAACCCTAGATCCACCCGGTGGAGTAGTGGATAAGTGATTCACCTAGCTTCCACAAGGTTGCAGGTTCGCATCCCTGTGGTTCCTAACACTCATCTACCTCAGAACAATTTCTCTTACTTTCAATAATTTCACCTTGGATGGTGGCAATTGTGACAGTCTCTATATCCCTTACCATTAGTGGGTTTAAAAAAGTTTTTGTTCAATTAAATAGTTAAATATAAAGTGTGAGGGCTAAAAAAGTTGTATTGTCCATAACAGGTGTGAAACATAAATTATAATTATTGTGATTAAGATGATGAATTAATTTTAAATTTAAAAATCCCCATCCGAGATAATTATAAAAAAATATTGTCCATATAGCACCTCTATGGGACCACGTTCGCGCCAAAGGGGTTATTATTCCAGATATAATTCTCTTCCCAATCATTCATATATACAGTAGGTTGGCGTAACCCGGTGCAAACTTGGTGCTCATGGTGGTGCCCTTCACCTGCAAATATAAATTTCCTGAGAACAAAAAAATAATTGTGATATAAATTAAATTCAATAAAACTTAAAAGAAAATCACCTAGTAATGAGTTCACCGACTGATCAGTTCTTATTATACTTATTTTCTACTCTATTTCTACTACAGTGTGCTTTGGGACCTAAAGAATCCTTCCAGATATATAATTAGAGGGGGTTATTTCTCTATATATTTAGCATTTAGTTCTGTTTTTTTCTCTTTGTATGCTTCACAATATGTAAATTTTAAATATTAGAAGACATCAACTAAGTTAAGAATAATATAAACTTATATATCAAGGGCTTAGTCGGAATGAAAGCGGGATAGTCGGCATGGAGTTGTGCGTTTGTTTTTTTTTCCTTGGAGTCATATTCTGTGTTCTTGCCTGTAGCATTTATGACATAATATTATCTATTTTTAAGCACAATTTCACTAAAATCTGTGTGATTCATATTTTGCCAGTACTAAGCGAAACAGTGTTATTGAAATGTAAATACCATCACTCAAATGCATCTCCGTATAATGAAAAAACATGTTGTTTGTTGCTTTCTGGGTATGCGCAAACTAAAGTGTCCTTTTTAAAATGACTTCTTGTCTTTTCCTTTGTATACAAATAGCTTGATAGAAAATGAAGTGTGTAAAATTGACACAAACACATTTGATGAACCCTGAATATGACATACCCTTTCAATAGTGCTAACACATTGTCAAAATGAATCACAGCCACTGCACAAATAGTATCAGGCAGAAGTTAGACAGGTACGCAGATGGTGAACAAATAAAATAAGAAATTTTAACACCTGCGGGGCTAGTGGTGCAATTTGTCTTTCTCATATTGTTCATACTTAACTAAATTAAATGTACTTAAATTCACCATTAAAACTTTCATGAAAAAATTGTGATATGAGAGCAAATTAAATGCTAGTCTACCTTGGACTGTGTTGCCCATGCATAGAGGCCTTAGGTAGGGATGTCCATTTCCCCCCGTACTGTTTGCCATGGCTCTAGGTCCTATCATCGTCGCTGGGCTTTTACAGTTTTAAGGTGTGGTCTAGGGAATTAAGAATGGCAGAATTGCTGATGATCTATTTCTTTTCATTTCTAAACCACATAAAACCATGCCTTAGACATTTTGGACAGGATCATGAGATATAAGATTAATAGACAAAAATCTCAGGCACTATATCTAGACTCGGACGTTTGCTCTCTTTAAATTCCTACTTGTGGGCTCACTCTGCTATAGACTGTATAGGGGTTACAATTTAAAAGAAATTGTTCACTTTGTGTAAGCTACATTGTCCCCTTAACTAACTGAAAATTCAATTTGAATTGCAATCTTGTAAAAAAATGTAGTCAGTGATCTTCCAAAAATTATTATACCCATTGCAGGTTCTGTCAGTGTTACTGCAAACCGATGATGATTAAAAGTTGCTCCAGACATTTGCTAAATTCATATGGACAAATACGAAAGCAAGGATAGGCATACCGCAGCTGCAAAAGGCCTTTAGATATGTTACTACACATAAAATCTAGAATGGTATGGCAGGAAATCCATTATTAAACACCAAAATATGAGGTTGGAGACATGAGGTCAGCTCTGGTATTGCGTTAAAAGTGGTCCCCTTTTCTTTCCTAGGTGGGAAATCCTCAATTTCAACACAAGAAGGCCCAATATATGTACCTCATTTGGTATGAAAGGGGAATAAGATATGTTAATGGATTCTTTCATATGACCGCAAACGCATGTTTAAAAATATGGGGACATAGACATTCTCCTTTTTTTTTTTACTGAATGTACTGAATGTACTGAAATAACTACATTTCATGTACACATCATAGACCTTGATTGGAACAATTCTTTAGACATACTCATATGAAGTACTGAGAAAACCTCACATTTCATAAGAGGGTTGTACAGAATGCTCCATTTGAAAAGCCCTGTTGCCTAAATAGCGAAGGGCGGCATGTAGTTGTGGGGATAGGAGTTGAGTTCAAATAAAGGTCACCTATTAAAGTATATGGCAGGTCAAAAGTTCAAGTCAAAGTTTAAAAAAAAAAAAAAATTTGGTTGAGTTATATAACTGGAATTTTCTGGGGTGCGCTCGCGCTGCTTAGTGATTGGTTGCCTCGGCGCGAGACAATTATTGAGGTGCCTCGCGCAGCGCTAAGGGCGCGAAATTGCACTATAAATAAGTGTGGAATTGGCGGCAGCGCTTCATGCCACAAGGCGAACTGCAGACTGAGGTACTAACCTGTTGAAGGCTGGTGATCTTGGTTAAGCAGGAGAGCCGCGGGCGAAGAGGATGGAACTTCTGCTGGAAAAGCTCCGAGAAAAAGCCATGGCGAGAGGAGGTGAAGAATGGCTGCAGAGTTGCCTCGGGGAAGAAGAGACCACCCACTGTTGGGTTGGTAGCGAACAAGAAGTCGTAGCGGAGGCGGAGGCGGAGCCGGTGTGTGACAACTTCTCAACTGTTCCGGGATTGCTGGAAGATTCATCGCGAGAGCTGATTGAGTCATCGCGGGTTTTGGCTGAAGCGTCAGGTTCGGCTATGCAATCACGAAGATCAAGCAGAAGAGGTTGCCTGGCATCCCGGGAATGCGAAGATCGCGAAGACCGTGAAGATCGCGGAAACAGAGGCAAGAAGCCGGTTTCCAAACAAAAAAGACCCCTTTCTCGCTCTCCGGCGAGAAGAGGGTTAATTGCAAAGAAGAAGCAGCTTCTCCGGCGGCAGGAGAATGCTGAAGATTTACCTCAGGACCGGTATGGGCAGCTGGGAATGGCAGTACCTGGTCCTTCACAACAGAAGGGGTTAACAGAAGATTTTGAACAGGAAAGAGGCAGAGCTGGGTCTAGTGGTGAGTACAATACTAATTTGTCTAAATTAAATGAATTAGTTAGTTCTTTAGTGGGTTTTCTGAAGGATTTTAAAGGTGCTAGCCCAGCTCAGGCTTGGGAGAAATCCTCTTCTGAGGTAAATAAAAAGGCTGTGATTAATGAGGGTTGTATGAAGGAATCTCTACCATGTGAAATATCACCTTTGGGTTTTCATTTAACGAATGCTTTAAAGGAAAAAATATGGTCTCATGAGTATGTTGATATACTTTCATTGTTACCTGCCTCAAAAGAATTTTTACATAAGCATGATAAAGAGGAAGATAGACGTAGACCTGTAGCTAGGTCTTTTAATAACTGGCTTCAGGCTTTCTGCATTTATGCTAGTGTATATTGCGAAAAGCACAGTGATAAGAGCGTTGGGTTATTTCAACATCTTGAATCTGTTTTGGAGGCGTATAAAAATTTTGGCGGATTAGCATGGTTTAATTATGACGAAGTTTTTCGACAGAAGTTATCAGTCCATAAGAACTTGCAGTGGGGCATGAAGGACGTAGGGACTTGGATTAGTACGATGCTTCAGCAGAGGTCGGCAACGGTTTCGAGGCCTCAGAATTTTTCAGGTCCACAGCGCAGTAAGGGTGTATGTTGGGCTTTTAATGACTCGCAGTGTAAGTGGCCCAATTCTTGTAAATATAAACATGAGTGCACAATTTGTGCGGGTAATCACTCGGCTCTGCGGTGTTTTCGTAGGAATCAGTCTAAAGAGCAGGTTCAAAAAGGCGGAGACGCCGGTGAGGTGGGAAAGAATGCTTCCCTTTTTAGGCAGATACCCAAGCAAACGGAAGGCTGAATTACTTGCTTTGGGTTTTTCTGAAGGTTTCAGGTTACCAATTTTTGAAGGAAAAGAGTTGGTTTGGGTTGAGAATTTGAGATCTATAACTAATAATTCAAAGGTTGCAAAAGAAAAAATTGAAAAAGAATTGAGGTTGGGTAGATTTGAAGGCCCATTTGCGGTACCACCTTTTGCTAATTTTAGGTTGTCTCCGCTGGGTTTAGTACCCAAGAAAGAGGTTGGTGCTTTCAGACTCATACATCATTTATCTTTCCCAAAGGTTTCGTGTTTTTATTTTGAAGCCTTTTCTTCTTTCCTAGAGTGGTCAGTGGTTCAAGTTGCGGGTCTACGTTATGTTGTACATTATCTTGATGATTTTTTGGTTTTAGGTAAAGCTAATAGTAAGGAATGTGTTACGTTACTTAATTCTTTCATGGTTTTGGC
>VKOC01000006.1:30521355-30540592 GCA_009364415.1 Spea multiplicata
TGCCTGTGCCACAGCTGCCCCTACAACAGCCTGCCTGTGCCACAGCTGCCCCTGAAGCAGCCTGGCTATGCCACCACTGAAGCAGCTTAGCTGTGCCATCTCTGTCCCTGAAGCAGCATGCTTGTGGCACCTCTGTCCCTAAAGCAGCCTGCCTGTGCCACTGCTGCCCCTAAAACAACCTGCTTGTGCCACCTCTGCACTGAAGCAGCCTGCTTGTGCCACATCTGCCCCTGAAGCAGCCTGCCAGTGCCACTTCTACCCCTGAAGCAGCCTGCCAGTGCCAACTCTGCCCCTGAAGAAGCCTTCTTGTGCCACCTCTGTTCCTGACGCAGCTTGCCTGTGCCACCTCTGCCCCTCTACGCAGCCTGCTTGTCCCATTTCTCCCCCTAAACACTTACTTAATTCATTCACTCTGCCCCACCCCCTTACCTCTCTTGCAGATATCACTTGTCCGGGGGCGGCTGATCATCACTGGGACAGCTCAACCATCTACGCGGCTCAACAGCTGTCTAACGCGGGCCTGCAGCTCACTTCTGTGGCGCTCGCGCACTACTGAGAACTGGACCAGGGAGGAATAGAAGAAGCCTGGTCTGATGAATCACGTTTTCTTTAATATCACGTGGATGGTTGGGTACATGTGTCTCACTTACCCGGAGAATACAATGCCCCAAAAAATAAATGCACCAAAATAAACAAAAATGTATATGACTCCCCAAAAATAGCTTAGAAAATCTATACATTTCTGCAAAATCTACTGTGGATGAAATAGCCGATTATCTTTAAAAATTGATCACCAACTAAAAAAACAAACTAACATTAATTACTCAGAATAAAAATAAATCTGTTCATAAACAGGACTATGCATAGGAAATGAGATTTAGTCTAAAGCAGAGGAAAGGGTTTTTTTACAGTAAGGACAATAAGGATGTGGAATTCTCTGCCTGCAGAGGTAGTTTTATCGGTAGTCTGTACAGATGTTTAAACACCAACTGAATGGATACTTGGAAAAATATAATATTTGGGGATATAATCTTTAATTATGGGGAAACAGCTTATTGATCCAAGTAGAAATCTGACTGCCATTTTGGGGTCAATAAGAAATTTTTTCCCTGGTTTGTGCAAAACTGGAAAGAGCCAAACTGGGGTTTTTTTGCCTTCTTTTGGATCAACAGCAACAAATTAACAGATATAGGAAAGGCTGAACTTGATGGACGCATGTCTTTTTTCAGCCTATGTAACTATGTAACAAAGCAATATTAAAGCTAACACTAAATAGGACACCAGGTCCAGACAGATTCAAACATGTTTTCTTTAAGATTTTTAAAGATAACTTAGTAGTTACATGGAGGTGTCTGTTTAATAATTTTGCTGAACAAAATAAGATACCATGTGAAATCCTTAGATCCTTAGTATAACAAATTATCGACCAATTTTGTTATGAAATGTTGATGTTAGGAACTATACTGCAATATTAGCAAATACACTTTAGCAATTTCAATTAGAAACAATCTCGCTATGAATTTTTCAATTCCATGATTTAGAATTCAAAATAAGTATGTATGCAGATTACATATTTAATGATATAACTATTATTGATGTTGGATGAGAAGGTGTTCAATGGGGTTAAGGCCAGGGCTCTGTGCGTGTCATTCAGGTTCTACCACCCAAAGTCATCCAACCATGTCTTTACGGACCTCGCTTTGTGCACTGGGGCACAGTAATGCTGGAATAGAAAAGGGAATATTTGGTCATGTTTTTAATGGGATTGATTAAGGTACTGGAGTGAAGATGGAACGAGGAAAGATAATAATTTCTAAAAAACTGAACTTAAGTTTGATATCCAAGTAGAAATAGCACATATGCAGTTGGTAATATGGGACATGAGAGGAGAGAGATTATAGGTGATACTGTAAGCCAAATTATTTGATATGTTTTCCAAAAGATTGGCAGAGGGCCAAGGACTGATCCTTTAGGGATGTCAACAGAGAGTAGAAGAGGTAAAGATGACATGCCAGATAAAGAGACTATGAGAAAGACTATAACATTTTTTTATTTTGCATGTTTTTCTCCTCCATTCAGGATCATCAGTTTTCGGTTTTCTAAATATCAATTGAGTCAGTCAAAATCTGTCTATGTCAATATATATATAATATATATATATAATATATATATATATATATATATATATATATATATATGTGACAGTGACTAACTACCCTTGTTGTAAAAATTATAATTTCCTAGAATGAAAATGAAATCTTTTTATGCAGTGTCCACTGCGGAGCTATGACTAGCTTATTATATAAGACATTATATAAGACAAATACTGTGTAACCCTGCAATAATGATAATGTGATAGGTAACCTACACAGTTCCTTATTTTACAGTATGGGTGGCATTGTGGCCCCATCATTTTGCTCTCTCAAGAGTCCCCTATTTTTCTTTATCTTATGTACAGAATTTCCTTCTCTTGGGGAAAATGCAGAGATGGCTAAAGATAAGTTTAGCCATCTGGGAGAACTTTGTCCCAGGTCAATAATAGTTGTGTGGGTGTGGGGCAGGGTTGTACACTATCTTCCTTAAAGAAAACAAAACAAAACAAAAAAAATATACCTGGAGTTCACCAATGTGAAACTACTTTTTGTGTTTCACGTTGACTTTTTATTGTAGGCAATGTTTTATATACTTTTAAAAGTTGGACAAATGGACATCCTAAACAAACCGAACTGTCCATTTGTGTGTTATGAACTATTTACCATTGGTATATGAGTTAACTTAATTTCGATTCACATTGTTATGTTACATTTGCATTGCAGTTAAACTTAATGTTTAATAATTTTGGATCACTAGCTGTATTGTGAGAATACTGTCATTACTGTCATAATTCTAATCAAACATTTTTAGAGAGATAAATCATACTTCAACAAACAAAATGGATTGTTTTCATTAGCAAGTACTGTCCGATCTTAGTTGAACTGAACATAGAGATTCAACTACATCTCAAAGCACAACAGTACACATCATAGAATTCAAAAATAATTAGATGACCTTTTCAATAGCATTTTCAGTGTTAAAACCCTGACCTTATCAGATTATGTTGCTGAACTTTGAGCATGCCATTGATTGCAGAATCATCACATGTTGTAGACAAGTGATGATGCCATAAACTATTTCTGTGCGCTGGAAATAAACGATATAATGTGCACCCAGCACAATACACATTTTATATTTATTTAATTGTATTTATATATCATACAACATACAAATAAAATATTTATTCACATTTTTCAATTCACATATAATATATACATTAACACTTAATACAGCACATATTTAACACATAAGTATACATACTTATTCACTTTTTTTTATAAATAGTATATATATTAGCATATATATTATATTAATTTAGAATATATATAATCAATTATATAATCAATTATTATATATTCACGCACCAATGGTAATCACAATGTAACTCACACACATATAATATTAATATAGTTGTACACAACACATTATTTACATTTTCACTCACACTAATTATTTTACTGGTACTCACTATTAAATACAGGACTATACTAACATGTAACATCTATATGCAACATCTACATACAAACCTGGTTTATATTTATTATATTTTTATATATGTATATACATATTTCTGAATGAAGCATTTAATTTTCTATGTCAAGAACTAATAGTGGTTAACCCTAAAATATCCAGGGATGGTTAGGTAATTTAGCTATATTTCCGTATCTGGATATTTGCAAAAGCTATAAATAACATGCATATGTATTATAGGATGTATATTATTATTTCTTTCTCCTTTATTTTAGATTTTAGTATTGTGCAAACAATTAACTATTTAAACTGGACTTTGCAATAAAAAAGACGGCATTTAGAAATAATGGACACTACCTTGGAACATATTTTGGAACGCAAAGGGTTACTACCTGGAAACAAGAAAATTTGTGTTCATCTAATTGAAACAAAGGAGGCGTGAAGACTTTAGACCAATAGAAGAACAAATTGGATGATTTAAGGAGAGGGCGGGCAAAGGTTTTTAGTTTATATTTTGTTAGCTTATGTTTCTGGATGTATTATAACTGGTCCCTGATAAAGTCAACATATGACGAAACGCGTTGGACTTAGTTTCTTAAAACATTAAGCATTTTTAATGGGTTATTTTAAATAAAGAGCTTTTGGAAGATACCCTGCCTACCTATCATCCGTTTGTATCCAGCAGATGACCGGTTTTTAAAACTTTGAGGTGGTTTTAAAAAGTTCCAGTAAATCTTCAGGATTCCCAAGATACAGGCTATCTTTAAGGCGCAGTTCCTACTACAATCTTGTGAGTGTGGCACAACTAGTGGGGGCTGTTTTAAACCTTTTAAACATTATTGCACCATTTGTGGTTTTTATTTTTTTACAGAGTATTTTTAAAGCTGTATCCCCAGAATTTGTTCTGTTTTATCCATATACCTGTTATAAGGGGCTTTTTGAAGGAAGAGTCCTTGGGGAAGCTACCACATATGTGTTCCGAGGAATGAATAGAGGGTTAAAAAGCTAAGTACCCTGTTTTTATATATTTTTTCATTCTTGTAGAACACAGTTACAACTGTATTGTATTTCTGTGCGCTGTCTGGCGGTTTTTAAATGCCAAAATTCATTTCGGTTTTTAGGTTATATGGTTAATGCAAGATCCTAGTAGTGCTTGAAGACCTTGGTCATTTATTTAGTTTGATAGAAATGATAACTGAAACAATCAACTAAGTGATGAAAGATTGTTTAGGTTGATGGCCTTTGTGTTGCTGTTGAATGTTCATTCACACAAGACTGTTTATTTATTTAAATCAAATGCAGAGACTTGACGTACTTGCCTGCATCCTATGTGGTGTATGTTGGGGTAGTCTTAGAGGGTGATTGAAGTTTGTTTACTTGTTCAATAATATAACATATAGTGAGACATGAGAATCATACCCTCATTTGTACAATGAGATCCCAAAACATGATACCAACATGGAAAGCAGTACTTTTATATCTAAATACACAAAAATCTGTATTTGAAACTTATTGTGGAGAACTGTAAAGTGTTAGTCAAAGTACTACAAACGTTTTCACATATATTTCCTCTGCCTGGAAGCATAAGAATCTAGCAAAGATACAATAGATAGAATAATCTTACAGCAAATAAAAGCCCATCTAGGCTGCCTATTTCATTCCAGTTATAAAACTTCAAACCCTATTAGGTCCTTATTCTTGTTTTATTCAGGATGTACAGTATGTTTAAATTCCATCAGCACATTTGCCTCTACCAATTCTGGCGGACGGCTTTTGCACTTATGTTCCACTCTTTCAGTAGAGTAAAACTTCTTTACATTACATCTAAGCATCTGACTCTCTAGTCCTTACTTTTCAATATAATCACTTCTTATATTTTGTTGAATCCTTTTAATATTTAAATATGTCTATAATATCCTCTCTCTCTTCTTCAAACTATACATTTTAGCAGCCATGCACTCTCCCCAGAATATCTGTATCCTGCTGGAGTCTCTCCAGAACTGTACACAATATTCTAGGTAAGGTCTTGCCAGAGATCTGTAAAGTGTAATCACCTCCCATCTTCTGCTATAAATGCCTGATACTATACAACCCAACACCCTGCTTGCATGTTCCAGCATTATGTTGTATAGTGCACTTAATACTTGACTGAGGTACCATCAATACTGGTGTCCTCCCTGTCCCCAAAAATACATACGAAACAAAGGAATTATTTTAAAATATTGTTTATTATAAGTGAACTTTGGATAATTTTGGCCACGGTGCAGTAAGCTTAGCCCTCCGCAACAGTAACATCAATTATTTATTTTAATGTCATAACACTTAAGCATGTGAGAAACAGAATTGTTTGTAGACAAACATCACCAACTTTTACTTAACCACTTATTCAAATATTAATTACAGCCACCCTGTCCCATGCACAGCAGATTACCACCAGATTTACAAGGGCACAAGCCCAAGGAGAGTCCTGAACCTAGCCCAAGGGCTTGTGCAACATGCCAGCCCACTAAACAACCGCCACAGCCAGAGGGTGTGACTACCTTGAATCCCACTGGCCCCCCACCACCGAACAAGCTTTTTCAAGACCAGTCTGAACATTCAATAATCAGATGTCAAGACCAACATCCTACAGGTGAACCTAATAGTGTTGAAACAAGCCAGTTGGCTCCCCCTCCAACTCACTATGCTTTATGACAATCCTGCCACGAAAAGCAATGAGGTGGGAAATGGTCTTATTGACTGTTTCCGCGCCCTGTCTATCCCAGAGTAAGAATTGGCACCACTCCATCAAACCCATGGAACAATCTCAGTCCAAACAAAAAAGGTCTGCGGTTAGGCCACCCAAAATTGCTGGAAATCAGCCATCATGTTAGAAATCAAAGACTCAATAAGACCCTGACCTAAATCATTACCCTCAACATGAATCAAGAGGACTTGAGGAACCCCATGAATACTAACATGCCTAGCCAATACCTGTCCTACCTCATACCGCGGAAACCAAGCCAATGCAACACCAGCCTAGAGCAATCCAAACCCAGCTGTCTGCCAGCAGGATGAACCGCCGCCCGTCGAGCCATCCAATAAACTAAGGATTCAAATGAGAATCTTGATCGAGCCTACAAAAGAAAACAACGAAACACCACCCAGAAAAACCCAAAATAAAGAAGGTGAGGGTTATCATTCAGAGGGAACCTAGAGCAGTCCTACCTTCCTATTTTCATAATGACCTCCTGATGCAGACCCCACGGTGCCGATTTAGTAGCCGCCCCGATAAGAAAAGAATGGGTACCATAGTCCTGAACTGACAAACCCTCCAGACAATGGCGGAAGAGGGCTGTAAATTTTTACCTGGAAAAGGGAAAACCATCAATGTGTACCAAAAGAGATTCCCCCCAGGCCGGACCCCCAGGAAGGCCCGCACACTTGCAACCCGGGCAACCGGAAACAGAAACCCCAGAAGTGAACAGTTTTCCGAACTACAGCAAAACCACACTACGCTCAACTTCCCCACATTAAGATCCCGCCTGACACCAAAACTCAGACCACCCACACCAAACCTTACAGTAAAATTCCTAATAAGCCGGCACTAAAGACATCATCAAGAGAAGCTCTGCGCCGGCTCTTCCTGCTGCCACATCCAGATGGGAAACCGCTCCCACTGTAACGGAGAAAGATCATCGTCAATGCTGTTATCGACCACCTGCACATAAACAGCTCTGAAGCCCATATTAAGCTGCAAAAGCCGGAGCACCAGGTGCCGCAGCAAATTAAGTACAGACACAGAGGAATAAGTAAGAGTGTTGATCACCTGAATAACAGCCAAATGATTGCACCAAAAACAAACCTGTTAGTTCACCAGGCGTTCCCTCCAAATTTCAATTGCCACCAAAATCGGGAACAGCTCTAAAAATGTAAGGTTTCTGGTGAGGCCCAAGTCAGTCCACCAAACCGGCCAACTCCCAATGCACCAACGCCTCTTGAAAATAGGCCCCAAAACCCACAGTGCCCACATCATCGGTCCACAACTCAATATCCTTTTGGACTACAGGGAAACCCAACCATAACGACTTTCCGTTATAGTCCCACCAGAACTGGTCCCACACCCGCAGGTCCTCCTTCAAACACTTGGTCAACTGGATAAAATGATGTGGCACCGTAACCCCTGAAGTATCCAAGGATAACCTGACCCACCAAAAAAACGCAACTCAGAAACCTTAGCCTCACGAAGCTGACACATATTTCAATTCTCTGCTGACCACTTCCGCTTCTTCCAACCACTTCCGCATCTTTATCTTCTCTTCTATCTTCATCTGCATCTCTGTGGACATAACTCGGCATGAACATCCGCCTGAATGGTGGCGCTTGTGGTGATGTCCTCTCCTGGATCATTTCCCGTTAGGGCAAAGTGATGCGGCTTTCGGTGATGTCCTCTCCCTCAATTTGCTGCCCATTTTGGCAGAACTTGCTGGGTTTTGTCCGTGGAGATACGAATAAAGATAAAAGATAGCAGATTGAAGAGTGAAGAGAAGGTAGAAGACAGAAGAAGATATGGAAGAAGACACAGAAAAAGTGGTCGGCAGAAGCTGAAGTGGTCAGCAGAGAAGGTAGGGAAACATTTAGAGAGCATGAAAGAGAGAAGAAGAGTGTGGGAGAGTGAGTAAGAGTGTGAGTGAATGTGGGCGCATGAATTTCAGATGGGGTCTGAGCTCAAATTTACAATTTGTACAAATCCTAATGCACAAGTCTAATAACAATATTAAAACCGGACTGAACATTAACTACAACCTACTGTCTCCATTCACTGCCTTATCAGTTTCGCTTTTAAGATCCAAATACTACAATTTATTTATAGTGAGACAAAACTCTTTTTCCCTCTTTGAGAAGAGGGAGACATGTTGTTTCATACTCTCTTCCCTCCAATCTCCCCTGCAATGAACACACTGTGATCAGCAGGCAGGGCTCCATAGAATTGCTGATTGCAATGCACGTAATCAGCCAGCAGGGTCTAGAAAGACCTGTCCTCCAGTGGCCTTCTGGTGGGTGTCAGCAGTTGCGCTTAACTGAAGGGAATGCCCGCTTCCAGTAAAGTGTACTGGTGGTACACACAAATCTGTTCTGTTAGACAAACAGGTGTTGCAAGCTACACGCTACAATTTTCACCCATTTAGACGTCCATTGCCACTGCAACAAAGTCAGGACGTAATGGTAAGTTCTAATGGGTGTCTTGGCGTAGATTTTAAGGATGTACCAGTATGTTCATATGGTTGCGAAGGGGTTGAAAAACACTTGTGGAGGTTCAGCCTTTGAAATTAAATTAGAAAGATCTTTCAATACCAATAACCTTGTGGGCTAAAATAAACTACTGTTTTATTTATGCAGAGAAGTTGAGCATTTATAAGGAGGCAGTGTAAACACTGTATTCACTAGGTACATGATGAACAAGAAACGTGCAAAGAAATATTGTTTTGCTCAGCAGCTGCATTTGTACATAACCCTCAGTGACCTCAAACTCCTGAGATAGAAGTGTAATCAATCCAACTGAGCAGGTGATCTAGTAAAATGTAATTTCTTTTCTCATGGAAGAAGAAACATTTTATTTAATAAATTTATTTGAAGCAAAGCAATCAAGTACATTTCATAGTTCAGTATACGGAAACATGGTGTGTAAGGTGTCAAGGTAAGCATATTTTACTTCAAGGGATAGTTTCACTTAGATAACTTATTACAACAGTAATTTTGAATCTAAAACTCCAGAGCCATGTCTTAGATCCCCAGACACAAAGCAATTGTAGCTTATTTTTTCAGATACTTTTCACATAAACCATTAAAGCACCAGGTCAGTATTATAATTTGAACCTGGACACTCCAATTTACCCCATCAAACCATTCATTTTTTTTTAATTAGACACCCCTTGGGTATTTGAAATGTTTTTACTTTAAATCTTTCCACGCCAAGATTTTTGGGAAGACACAGCGCTAATTTTAGCACTTGCTCATAATAATAAACTTTATTTGTTTTTCTTTATTCTTTTTGGACTTTTTTACATTTTGCTGGAACTGGATGGTTCCTCTGATGCATAATTATTTTTAAATGTTACCACTTTTTTTTAAGCCTTTTTTCCTCATATTTTTTGTTTTTATTTTTAAAATATTTTACTTAGTATCGTCAAACTTCGGTCCATTCCCAATAAGACAGAATAAGCACAGTGTGTAATAAAATACTTGATTTAATCATTCAATTTTGGATAAAATTTGGCCACGGCCAAAATCAAATATTCTCCCCAACCGTGACACTCATTATATCATATTTCTTAAACGTGTTTATTATAAATCATAATTAACCACAAACTTGGCTACAAACGCCAACCGTATAACAGAGTAGATCTATAAGGCTGGTAAGGGCGTAAGTACTCCACGTCACCTGTAGAGGCTGCCGGCGTCCAAAGCCCAGCAACCACACGCCAACCATCGTATCACCTGAGCAACTCGCCCAGGGAGTGTTCTGCACTTCCGCCTTTAGGTATGTGCACCACGAGTACAACCATACCTTAGATAGTTGTCTCAAGCACCGAATCAGCCAACCACATTTGAACAATGACCATAACATAATTCCAAACGCCACACACACAATGGACAGTTAACAAAAAAGAGGGAAGGGAGGGTGGGAATTTCGCCTACTTATTAAAACCTACGTGATCATCTGAGAATAGGTTACCAAATTTATTCACTTTTGACACCCCAGTGCCCTCCCCTTCTTCCTGTTGCTGAATATTCAGAATGGGGGGCAAAAGTTCACTCGGGGGGCAAACAGTTATACAGAATGCTTGTATATAACAAACACTTAACCCTTTGTTAAGTCATGGTGTGCTCCTTGTTTCTTACCCGGTCATGGTGCCCCTACACCCATTTCATGCTCTGGGGCTGTTCTAATCACATTGTGATTAGAAAGCTGGGCTCCATTGACTTGCATTGTTGAATGCAGTACCTGTATTCAACCTGCAAGTGGAGCCAGACTTCTCAAAAGGATCTGGAGACCCTCTAGCAAACTTTTACAACTTTGTTATTTTTTTAAAGGACGCAGCACCACCTTGAGAGTCGGAAAATCACTCACAGTGTCGGTTGTGACCGTTCTCCAAAGTGGTCACAGCGCGTCCTGGGGTGGGTGTTCGGTGTTGCTGACACTTTCAGCAACACCATTGAAGTTTAGGAGGTGATCATTGATCGCCTCCTAAACTTTTCAAACTGGCATCCCAGGGAGGTGCCAGACATGCCGATCTTGGTGTTGCTGAATGCCTTGACATCCAAGCTTTCCAAGCTTGTTTAATGCCATGACGTGCTAGGCACGTCATAGGTCGTTAATGGACTGTTTTTGTGTGAGATGCCTGGCACATCACAGGTCGTTAAGAGGCAAATATTTGTCTTTGTAAACAAAGACAAACAGGCTATGAAGAGACTATGAAGACTATCTCTTCTTGGTGACCATAGGACAGGCTATGATGAACATCTCATCTTCCTTTTGTATTACAAAAAATACAGAATTAGAAAAATATGTATTAGAAAATTATCTGCACACATTCCCAAAATATAACTGCAAACAAAACAGTGACAGACATTTTCCAACCTGCCCCCTCAGTTATGCACATCTGCCCCAGAAATGCCTTATACCCCCCTATATGCCACTGTGCCCCATGATATGCCTTTTGAACCCCTATGTGTCACTCTGCCTCCAGAAATGCCTTATACCACTATATGCCCTAGTGGCATTTAGGGGGTTAAAAGGCATATTATGGGGCAGAGTGGCATATAGGGAGGTATAAGGCATTTCAGGTGGCAGAGTGGCGTATAGAGGGTTAAAAGGCATTTCTGTAGGCAGAGTGGCATTAAGGGGGTTAAAAGGCATTTCATAGAGCACTCTGCCTACAGAAATGCCTTATGCCCTCATTTAACACCTCCCTCCCCCCCAACTTACCGGTGCTTCTGATTCCCCGGTGTGTTGTCCAGGCAGCGTGTAGGCAACTTCTGCTGCAGCCGGAAGGAGGTGCGGTTAGCAGCGGGGGTTGTCTGCGTCCATCGTGCAGACCTTCCTCGACTGTCAGAGAGAATTCCCCACACCGGTGCAGGGAACTCTGATATCTGACAGCCAGTGAAGGTCTGTGCGATGGACGCAGACAACCCCAGCTAAATGGGGGGGCATAATACAGAAGGATCCAGGTCCCCTGCAGCGCTGAGGGGGATATGGATCTTAGTGTCATAGTCAGACCTATTTGAGGTCTGATTATAAGACGACCCGGACTTATAATCGAGCAAATACGGTACTATGCAACAAACATGAAACAGTGCTTGAATCAGTAAAAGCATATACTCATGATTTAAAGATGAATGTTACTTACAGACTTATCTTTCAGAGGCCTGTATGTATGGGAGAGCTCATCTATTACTCTTCAGACTTGCTCACAGTGGAATGACCCTGCAACAGGAAGTTAATAGAAATATGCTACAGTGCCTAAATTCACCACTAGTTGTTGTTACTGTTCAGTAACACCCCAATATAATAATAACTACAAACATATATACAAATATAGTATATATCACCTTTTCTCTAGTGTTCTGTATATACTATATTTGTTCTGTATATACAGAACACTAGAGAAAAGGTGATTCAGGGTGAGAAAAGTGGAGCTTCCAGGGTATACGTCATTACTTTTAGATCAACTCCACTTGCGCATGGTTTCACTTCCAGAAAAAGTGACAGTCCTACAAGTTCGATGTTTTGCTTATGAGAAAGTAGGAGATCTCTTCTCAACTATTTCACTGTCATGTTGCAAATCAGGCAAAGTTAAAAATATACAAGATAATTGACTAATTGGGTACATGCTGGCATGGATTTTTGAATGGGAAGAGTATATCTAAAGAGATACTGAATGCTAACGTAGACAGTTTTTATGCTCTGTTGATTAATACAATGTAGTCTTTTACATGAAAGGCAGATTTTAAACTAAGAAATGATGCTAATTCCAACAACTGGTTCTTTTACTTTTTACAAACTTTTAATTCTTCAAGTAATAAGGTATATTTAAGGTAATGATATCCCTAATATGTATTATCATACACTTTCAATGCTAACAGTGATCAATGGATAGTTAAGACTTCATGACATTCCATGTTTATCTAATGAATAATTTCTTTTTTAATTACTCTGCATTTCTGTTATCACAATTACATATTCAAGCAGCATTTTTTAAATTGTTTGGGTGAAGTTTGGTTTTTATGAATATTTATTAGGCTGCTTCATATTCCTGGTGGGCTGATGCAACATTTACCCTTATCTTAGGCTAATTTGTGCTTTTGTTTTGACATGAAAAACTGTT
This sequence comes from Spea multiplicata, assembly GCA_009364415.1. Classification (NCBI taxonomy): domain Eukaryota; kingdom Metazoa; phylum Chordata; class Amphibia; order Anura; family Pelobatidae; genus Spea; species Spea multiplicata. The sequence goes on from VKOC01000006.1 coordinate 30,534,288, forward strand.
GCCTTACAGGGAAAATATCTGCATGTTGCAGACTCTCTCCTTCAAAAGATAAACATATTTATAAATCACAGGATGCTGGTATTATTGTGATTTACAGCAATAACACAGCAGTTTTAAGCTATCAGTATAAATCACATTCTATTAAAATTAATTACAGATTCTCTATTATTCATTGTTCGTTTGAAAACCTATGCTACTTTTTGGGGTTTGACTTCAGCTTGTGCTAATTAAACCTACTTTGACAAAGCAAACAGAATTACTGCATGTCGACAATATTCAAAGTATTCTGATTTCGTATCAATAATCTCTAATTACTATTTAACTAAGAGAAAACTCGGCCACAACATGACATTCTTCTTTCTTTCTGAGAGTACTTATTTAATTAAATTATATCATGTTTTAGTTATGCATTATCTTTCTATCCTGTCTTTAATGGCAAGCATTATTTTTGCATATCTTTTATATTGTACCTAAAAAAAAATAAGGAAAAAAAAATAATGACAAGTCCAGATTTCAATTATCTGGCATTCACAGCAGTGGTGGTGCCTTTCCGAAGTAAACCCAGTCAACCTAAATTGTTATTTGTGGGGGAACTACCGGTATATGTTTCATGTGCAATCTTTCACATGTTGTGCAAACCAAAAAGACAGGAAGTTAAATTAAACAAAAATGTGTCTGAAAAGTATAACAAAGTAGGGATGACTTGATATTCTGAAGGTTGTGCTTGTGTACTAGAATTCCCCATATGCATTGCTACTATGTTGCTACTTTTTCTTATTCTGTGTAGACAAAGACTATGGTTTGAATGGTGATATGCATGTTTATCCACCCTTCTCCACTGGTGCTCGGTGGGTTAACCTTGTTCCCTACAAGTAAAATAGGCTAATTAAGGAAATTGCAAATCATAACAAACTCAACAGATGCCATCAGCACAGAACAATGCCAACAATCTAATAAAATTTAGATTCAAATGAGGTGATAAAAATAAATAAAAAATGAATTTGTAAAACATGCGGCATCAGTGGTTTCACCCTCTAGATTATTAACCTTTTCCAGGAACCTCTGCAGAACACTGTACGTTTTTTGCAATTCATTAGATTCATTTCTTGTCTCCCCCATCCTCACAACTACCTGCTGAATAGGCAGACAAGTTTCTTATCAGAGGTAGCAGATGGCTGGCCAGTTTGCTTTAATTCTCTGATATAAACTTGGCAGGCACTCTTTCATGTTCAGGATCGGAGCATGAAATATTTTAAAAACTATTTATAGAAAATTAGCAACGAAGCAAACAATGTGTGTTTGTTTTGTTTGTAAATTATCAAAAAAAATAGACACTATTTCTATGTTATTACGCATAGAAAGCTTGATATTAATGGATATTATATGGCCAATTGTAAATCAATGCAAGTTGTATTTGCGGCCTTGTTTTACAATATCTGCTGTATGTTCTTGTTGTGTTGTGACTATTAGGAACCAACACTCTAAAAGCAAATACACGTTATTAGGGTTATTTAATGTCTGCCTTTATATTCAGGATAGGCTTTTGTCTTTTTTGTACTTACACACACTTACTGGAAGTTCCGCCATATTTGCGGAAGCTCATTGGGATATCATGTCCGCGGAGGTGTTGGCGTGCATAGAAGATGGAAGACAGAAGAGAGAAGGACAAGAAGATTAAGTAAAGATAATAAAGAGGTTTCTAAAGAAGAAGCAGACATGGAAGAGGAAACAGTCAAGTAGGTAGGAAGACATTCAGAGAGTGCAAGTGTGAGAGAGTGAATTTCATCTGTAATGAACAGCCAGGAAACAGAATTTATTCTCCGAAAACAAATGAACCAAAAATGTATCTGAATCATTTTTTGGCCCTTTTGCACATATCTACTAGCTGTCACTAGTTGTTACCTGAGCTTGACCAAGTTAGTTTTTCTGCAGTTCCCAAGGCATCCCCCCTCCTGTCTAGCCATCAAATGAGCTTTTCTGTCTCACGCTTAAGGCAGAGAACTGCACACAGGGTTAGTAAGCATCATCAGATGACCATTGGATGATACTGCCACTGATCAGCAATTACTGCAGTGGTGTGCCCCAGTTCACTGCATAAAAAAGAGAGTGGTTTGGTTTGAGGGATTTGGGAATGAATATGGCAGTTTTCTTGCTTTTTTCTTAAGGCACCATTATATTCTTGGCCACACACAGCATAAATTCTTGTACCCTGGGTATTTTTACAGCCCTGGGTATATAACATTTTTAAATGTCCATATCATTACAAATACTTAAAGCTTAAATGTACATAAAGCTACCCTAAATAATTTAGAAGTTAAAAGTGATTCAAAGAGCAGACTAGATTGGTCAGTTGTTTCTACTTTGCTTTCGCTACCTATCCATCTATGACACTCTATAAGTATTTGTTACTATTTAAATAATTATTAGAACTAGGAAGATCCATTTGTATGCTTCAATTTTTTGTTATAGGTATGACGTACTTATGTGTTGAGTTATGGAGCTGTACATTACCAGCAAGTATTAGTCTTTACATTTAAAAATCATGAACCTTACTGACTAGTGAGTTAAATTGTGATTTAAATCAAATCCACCATACAAGTAAATCATTAAAGAAAGTAACAGTCATATAGCAATATAGGTTGAAAAAATCCATCAAATTCAACCCTTCTATCTATCCTTCCTGTTTTTGATCCAAAATAAGCCATTTAAGTGGCAATAATACTTTTCCTTGGATGAAGAAGCTTTAAAATGTTAATGTTAATTCTATAATTTATAGTACTGTGTTCTGCTTTTCGAAAAAATCTTGATCCTTTTTGAAGGCATTCATTGTATTTGATAGCATCAACTCTCTTGGCAGTGAATTCCATACTTTTATTCCTTTTACTGTAAATAATCCCTTCCTTTGTTGTGTATGAAATCTCTGTTGTCTACAATTATTCCTAAATCCTGGTTTCCCAGTGAGATACCATTTAAAGTATATGTTGCATTGTTTTTCTTCCTCCATAATGCATAACTTTACACTTGTCTCTGTTGAACCTCATTTGCCACTTTGCACTTTTTTGCCCTGTCCAATCTCATTCTCTGTCTAAATCCCACAGAGAAGCCACATCGAGGTTAGACAGTATTATACTACCTAATTTTGTGCCATCAGCAAACACTGAGATATGTCTGGAAATGCAATATGGAAGATCATTTATAAAAAAAAATAACCTTAGACTGCTGAGTAAGTAGTCATACGTAGAGCCAGACAGGCATCCATTTTGGTTGGGATCTTTACTAATTGTGACATAAATTTGTCATTTATTAGGTTAAGAAACTTGCTGCCCTTAGTGGAACCAGAGTTATCAGGCACACATTTCTTAATACTAGGCTTTAATTTTGGGTTCACCGATCCTTTCCACTTTTCTGTTTTCGCTTTGCCTTCTAAGATTGAGTAATCTTGTAAGTTTACTGACCAGTCATGCGTATCATCCCACCATGTTTCTGTGATACTTTCTTGCAAAAGATCACTTACCATTTTTGGTCCATCCATTGACAAACACTTCATGACCACAGGTTAAATTTTCATTTTATATACAATACCTCTCTCTTATCTATGTGAACCCAACCACTGACCTCAGCCCCTGTTCCAATAGCTAGACAACCTTCAAATCTACTTGACTACCTCTCCATTTCTATCTCCCCCCCCCCAAAACCTGGTTTAAAAACTCCTCTATCCCTCTAGCCATCCTCTTCTCTAATACTGCAGCCGCCTCATCATTAGGTGTAGGCCATCCTTGCTGTAGAGTTTTTAGTCCACTGCTCAATGGTCCCAAAACCTAAATCTCTCTTTCTTACAGGATGTTCTGATTAATTGATCTCCCTAAGCTCCCTGTCTCCCTGATGTAGCGCGTAGTACCGTTTATATTCCACAGAATATTACTTTGGTGCCCTGTCCCCAACATGCACATTAATTCATTTTTCCCATGGCATGAGTTTTGAACACATAAAATTATGCACCGCTTCTGTATGCACTTTTTAAAGCATTATGAATTGAATGATAATACTGTAATATTTAAAATTTCTGCTTTTCAAAGATGGGTCATTAGCAGACCAATTTTAAGTCGAATAAAAAAAACTGTAAAGAAAGTTATACTAGCTAACTGAATAAAAATTATGCTCTTTAGGGGGGATGAAGTCAAATGTGATATCAATTACTGGTGAAGCTAAAGAAGTTACAGCTGTATAAGTGCTCAATATAGTACTAAGAGTCTGTTAAGAAAAATAAAAACGCAAATATGGTAAATGTATTAATTATATTTCAAATCACCAAAATCACATGAACATCTGGTATTTTGTTCAAGTACTTCATTTTGGCAAGATATGGAGATAGAGGGAGAGAGACTAGTAAATAGCATAGTATTTATTTTGTTTAGTGCATAATATTAGGATAGTTTGAAAAATATAAATAAATACATTGATGAAATATAGTTACTATTAAACATTTTTTAATGCAACTGAAATGTTTCATGTTCAGCCACCATGTATATAGACTGTGGTTAAGTACTAATGTCCACAGCACAATGGGAGAATTTTTTGGTTTTCAATAGGCAAATCATTTTTTAAACTTACCTTAGTAACAGTAACATAGTAATTTAGGTTGATAAAAGGCACATGTTCATTGAGTTCAACCTTGCTGTTGATCCAGAAAATGGTAAAAAAAAAAAAACCCACAATGAAGCAATTTTTAAGTGATGAAAAATTCCTTCTTGATTCCAAAATCTGATTCCTCACTGGGTCAACAAGCTATAACTAATCTTGTCCTTATAACCAATTATATCCCTGTATATATACTGTAAATATTTCTACTAAAAAGATCTAACCCATATTTAAAGGCATCTACTGAATTTGATAGCACAACATCTGTGGGTAGTCAATTCCACATCTTTATTGTTCTTACCGTAAAGAACCCCTTTTTATCTACTTTAAGTGAAAATCCCTTTCTTCGCGTTACCTCTTGTTCAGGGCACAGTCTAATTAATGAGAGAGCCTTTGGAATTTCCCCCATAGATATTTGATATTATGCTATCATATAACCTTTTTTCTTTAGATGGCTAAAGATGAAACAAAATTAATTTACTTATTTTTCTGCTTCCTGAACTTAAAGGGCATACAATCCACAGCAGTGGTTTAACACAAACTCAAAGAAAGCTTAAGCAGCATATTGTCTGGGCATGTATATAAATTGTATACTTGTGTATTCATGTGCCTAGCCTTCTATCAATTAAACATTCTAAGCAGCCCAACAATATTCATTGCAAGTTAATACATCTATAAACACCTTCTCTACTATACAACTGTGATAAAGTTAGGGAAACCAAATTTACTGTTTCCTTTGCTGGCATGAGAGCTCTCAGACTCTGTCCCTACGCCACTACTAGAATAACAGAGGTACCAGGAACCGGATGAAACCATGCAAAAAAGAAAATATTTGTATAAGAAGATATTTTTAAAAATGGGGTTAGGTTATTCTTTTAATCGGCACTTAATTCCTGCTCCCCTTGCCATTTGCCCAGGAAGAAGGGTGAGGATGGGTTGAATATATTACCAAGAAGGGAGAGAATTACAATGAGAGATTGAGAGAGGTGTTTTTTTAACAGTTAATATATGTATGAGGGCAATGATTACAAGATTAGTGCACTAAAAGAGTTACTTTATTAAAGTTACAAGATAGTAAACTTGTGCATTCGTATTCATATGAATTGCAAAATTACCAAATTTTGGTAAATTCTGTGATTCCTATGAAGCCCCAAAAAAGAGGCTGAATTTTTGTTCGGAATTTGTGGGCCCACATTCTCACTCACTCTCACATTTAAAGAATGTGAGAGAGAGGATGAACTAGAATGAGAGTGTGAGAGAATGATAGCTTGAGTAAATGTTGATACTGGGCAACAAATTTTGTTCCCAAATAAAAATTTCCCCTAAATTTTCTGCCAAATCGAATAGGTAGGGAATAAAATTGCCCAAAAAATAATTAAAAAATACAGATTTTTGGCCCATTTGCACATGTTTAAAAGATTCAAATGTCAGCCCAGTTGATTGTTGAAAGGAATGTGCTTTTGACACGTTTTAGCTATCTCTACTATAGGGAAAAGAAAAAATGTTGGTGCGCTAAGCTAGTCACAGGCTCAAATAATACAAATGTATAATATGAGGCCTACCAAACAGTGTGAGCATGCTGCAAATACAGTGTGTTGGCTGTACAATGTATACAAAGAACAAAATACTGTCTGCGCTTCTCACCCTAATAAAGTTGCAACAAATAT
>VKOC01000006.1:30540692-30564603 GCA_009364415.1 Spea multiplicata
ACTGTATAGTGATAGGGATTATGCTGCACTACCATCAATGTCTGGCTCAGTATATAGCAATGGGAATTATGCTGTACCACATCTATGTTATTTATTTAAACTTAAATAAGTTAACAATTCATTTTTTCAGATTTCTGTTTTTTATCAGTTGACATACAGTTTATATTTTGTGAAATAAATATTCTTGCCAACATTAATTTTTTTGTGTGTGGGGGGGTGCCATATACAGGATCCGTCCCGGGAGCCAAATATTCTAGGTATGCCCCTGCCAGTTCCTATGCTCACGTGCCCATTGTAGGCACTTTCAGACAGTGGACAGGGGCCAGCATGGGCACCCTGACTGCTACACAGCCCCACATGTGATGCACTGTGTATGTTCTCACCTCATTAACTTTTTCAGTGCATAAAAAAGAAGTGAGGAGAAAACTTTTTCAGTGCATACATCTGATATCAATGTAAGCACAAGATCTCAGTATAATTTTAGTACTCATTAAATAGTGATCTTATTGAGTAGTAATGAAGAGCGATGGTGCAGTGTTAACCCCTTCTTTGCTGGGGTTAATCTCTGTCCCCACAAGCTTTTCAGGTCATTTGTTGTGAGTTAAGGATCTCATGATGATCAGATCACTCCTGGCCAATAGGAGTGATCTGATCATTATGTCAGCCCCATGGATGACCCTGCTATAGAAAGAGAGAAGGGTCATTTAATTATTAATAAAAATACATAATTATTACTTGATCACAATACAATACCTGATTCAATTGATGAATCCTGGTCACATGAGTTACTAGAGAAAATATTTGATGCCCCCCCCCTTTCCTTGCAGGAAGGATTAGCTGTGGGCTCATATCACAAAGTCATCTTTGTCTAGTTTAGTTCCAAGCAATGCTAGACAGTCGTTTTATCAGTATGTTATCATTATTTTTTATTTTTTTCTCAATTAACTTTTTGATTATTTTTTGCTCACTGTGATGAGATGAGGAAGAAAAAAGGTTCAGTCAATTTAGTTTAAGATCCAGTTAAGTATATCAGATAAAATCTTTAAGAAATATTCTCAGAGAAGGTCTTCCTTTGGATCCATGCTGTATTTTAAATCAATAATACATTTAATCTAGGAGTCGGGTATAGATTAATTTGAAAATCCACAAATGTGTATGGAGACAATTCAAGAAATGTATAAATTCTCAAGGGGTTAATGTTTAAATTGCGTTAATCTGATAGTTAGAAGCTTAGATTTTTAATTACTAATTTTATAAATGTTTCTTTTTATTTTGGGTAATTTTGTTAGGAGAAACTCAATTTCTTCCTCGTATAACTGTAATCTTCCCTGCCCAGGTTTCTTTGCTATAGTGATTCATTATTTCCAGTGGTGTCAGTATGTATTCAGGCTCTCAAATAGTACAAATGTACTGGAGCTCACAATGAGCACTATCATGTTGCATCTGTCAGCCCAGAGCTAGCTGTTGTAAGCGTAATTTTCTGTACACTGGCAGGGGCCAGTATATCCCCATAAAAATAAAGCTTCTATAAGGTAAATAAACATGCAAGTGACAATAAGTCTTAATCATATGAAATTGATTTATGTTTAAAATTAAACAAGAGCCTACAGACAACTTGAGAGATAAAAAGATTGTGAATCGAGATTACTTGTGAACTTGTTTCTTTAGCACAATAGTCGAATTTAACCCATTTAAGCTGTGTTATATAGTCTGATAACTCTTAAATGGGCTGTGTGTACAATCTAACCACATAAACAACAACATGTATTGCATAAATTTACTAAGGTAGGAAATAATTTTGTTTCCAACGCTATTACTGTTTGGTTTGGATTTTTAAGGAAATAACGAGGGAAATTACCACCATATCATGTGATGCACGGTTTGCCTGTACTCAGCATCTATGAATAGCTAAAATTGTCCTGAAAAAGAAAAATATAGAGGACTTGTTTGCTCAAATTATATTTGGGATATTCTTCTCTACTCTCACCATAAATGTATGTGCACACACATACACACATTTACTTAAAAGACTGACAGTCTCTGTACTGCAGTTTGAGAAACAATCATCTTAACAGACTTGTGTGCCAGCCAACTCTTCGTGTTTGTCTTCGTGGGGGAAAAATCTTTGTATTCCGTGAATATTCGCCCGTTCCTGTGTTCAGTTCCGGCGACTATTCGTTTACATTCTTTGTGCTCGTTTTTCTTTTCTTCGTTTTAATCAGTTTTCTGTAGAAGGGGTTAACGCGGTACGGACTACGCAGCAGCTTTGGCGCCAGGATTTTAAATGTCTGTACGAGCAACTCTATTGGTCTCATCAACCAATTGGTTGATGCCAGACAAGCCCCCTGCTGGCGACCAATAGACTCGCTCGTAAAGACTTTTAAAATCCTGATGCAGCAACTTGGCTGGCAGAGACCACTGGTCTCCCTTCTCCAACAGTTAAAGGTTCATACATGCGACTGTAATGGTCGTTCGTACTGACTTTTAACTGTTGGAGCAGGGAGACCAGTGGTCTCTGCCAGCCAAGTTGCACCGTAAGGGCCATGTGAGTGAGCCTATTGGTCATCTGGGGGCAATAGAGTCGATCCCGTTATCTATGCAGCATCGCAGGGGTTAACGGGAGCGGAAATCCTTAGGTTCGCCATCAGGAGTTAAAAAGGCCAATTGGTTGATGCCATAGGAGGCCCCTGCAGGCGACCAATAGAGTCGTTTGCACGGCCCTTTAACCCCTGACGGCGAACGTACAGATTTTTGCTTCTGTTAACCCCTGCGATGCTGCATAGATAAGGTAGGCTTGATGGGGGAAGGGACCAGGGAGATTCATCTACGATCTTCCACCGCTATGTTCGTATGTTCGATATTCGGGCTGAACAACGAAAACGCACCCTTCGTGTTCGCCCGAATACAGTTCAATTTACAGTATTCTTTTCTTCTGCAGTGCACAGTGAATACTTAAATGTGCATTTGTAAAAGAAGATAGATAGGTAGATGGATAGATAGACAGACAGATACATAGATTTGTCAAGTAACTAATTTAACTTGAGATTCCTGTTTCATTTGTAAATGAATGGCAATCACTATAGGAAACGGTTTCTTGTTATTTCTAAACTCCTGGCAATGAAAGTTGAACAAAAATCAATAGCACAGACAGATTTATGCACATTGTAAATTTTGTAGTCTCCTTTTAGCTCATGTATCTGTTAAGTAGTTCACTGAACTGTGACTTCTCACATTTTGCAGAACATTATCTGTTAATTTTACTTGTCACTTCTGCCAAATAAATGGAAAATATAATCTGTAAAGGCTTTTGATGCAGTAAGTTATGGCTTCTCCCATAATAACAACTCTTTCTCTGTATACTATTTTTTTAAAAACTAATGAGTAATGTGTGCTTACAAATGCTAACTGCATCTAGCTCAAAACGAATGTAACATTTTGTTCCACAAATATAGTTTTACATCAGCATTTGGCAGCTACTCTGCATAAAGTATGTCTGTACTTTAGTTGTGGCTTCCAAAAGCACATATTTTCACTGGGTTGCTGCAGTGTCCAGGGCTCAAACAATGGACCTTGTAGGCACCTCTATTGCCAACACACACACCTGTATTTAATTATTACTCCTCTAGGTACAAGATAAGAGGTGCCACTTTAGTGGTCTGGTACCTGCAATAAAACAATCTGTGTATCTATAAGCTTCGGGCATACATATGCATGCAAAATACATGTGTGTGTATATCAGACTTATGCATTCGGAGTCACATTTTCACCCACTCCCTCTCACACTCTCATTCATGTTCTGGCACACTCTTATTTACTGTATCTCACTCTCTCAAAATGTCAACCTACCTTCTTTTCTGACTGCTTCTGTGTCCCTGTCTCTGCTGCGTTGCTTGGCTTCTTATCTTGCACTAATTCTTGATCATCTGTCTCCTGTCTTTTTTAGTCATCTGCTGCTCCAAAAATTCTTCTTTCATTGTCTGCTCCTCCATAGACAACGGGACACAACCTCCTGTGAACGTCCGCAAAATAGGGAAGAGGGTGTGCTCGGAAGCTCCGCAATTTTGCAGAAGTTCACTGTGAGGTTACTTCAGCAAAGGGGTGGAGTCTTTGTGTACACCCTCCTCCATTCCTCCAATCAGGAGAGAGGATTTGCCCTGAAGCAATTTCCGAAGGTCTCCCAGCGGTCATGTCCCATTGTCTATGGAGAAGTGTATGAAGGATGAAGAGTTTTTGGAGCAGTAAATGTCCAAAAACAATTCAGACAAATATTTGGCTTCACTTTTGGGTCATTCATTTTCAGACAACTCCCTTTCTGGCCCTTTAGTTTTTAATTCAAGAACAAAATTTGATGTCCTGAGCCCGTATTTATTCTCATTCTCCCACACGCTCATTTTCGTTTACTCTCTGTCTTGTGCTGATAACAGGGAGAAGCGGACAAAGAATATAGAAGAAAAAAGAAGAGACAAGAGCAGAAGTGGAGCTGCGGAAAAGGAGACATGAACATGGAAGTGGTGAGGAGAGAAGGTAGAGAGAGTGTGAATGGAAGTGTCAGAGATGAAGTGAGGCCGAAAGGGCAGGAAACAAAATTTGTCTGAAAACCAGTGGACCAAAAAGGAAACAAAAAATTGGGCCATATAGCGTTTGGTGCATTTCTAGCACTAGTACAGAGGTCTTTTAGTTTGGCTTTCTGCCAAACTATATGTTGATGTAGATGAAGGTTGCTGGGGTGTATCTACATCTCAAGCAGGTAGTAGATAACAAGTAAAAAAACGACACCAAAACAGTAACAATGATCAGCGGGTTTTACAAATAAATGTATATATCATCATTTAATGTCATAATGATGATTTTAGGTTATTTAATGAATATTTTTATAAGTTGAAATTCAGTTCAGTTTAATTTTTAACACAATCTGTTAAAAATGTGTGTGAGGCAAGTAGCGTTTCTGCTTCTTGCAGTTATAGAAACTATTAAATGTTACTCAGGAACAGACCATCACACCTTCTGGTCATTAAGCACACACACACACTAAACAACTCTAGAAGACTGTGAGAGTGTTCCAGGGAAAGAAATTATTGTTCCGATCAATCTCTGCTGCAGGAGAATTACTCCAATTGACAGTTAAACCCCCTAACTGATCACAAGTTATTTCGGTCTGTGACAAGCAATGTTCTTTTTTTTTCTTAAAGGGATATTCCTTAATGTGTGTTGTATTTGAAGAAATCTGATTTGTGTAATGAATGTTTGAAAAAAAGAAGTCTGTTGTATGCTTTCCCAAGTAATACAGTTCTTAATTTAAAATAATCTATATAATTAAATCACCTAAAAAATGAAATATTACAACGTCTCCATTTTACAGAGGGCCTTACGCCTAGACAGCTTTTGGCACCTATAGTTATATTTCTCTAAACAGATTTTTGAATCATTGTAGCTGTGAATTTTAAAAGAGAATTTATGTAATTCCTTTTCAGGTATGATGTAATGTGTACCAATTGTGATGCAACTCTCAGTGTATGTATCTGTGTTACCAGTATTCCTTTGCCCTTTTTCTGAGTCTGTACTTAAATTCCCTGCTACTATCTACTAGACTTGTGCATTTGTATTCACATGGATATCAATTCAGCAGAATTAGCCAATTTCTTCAATTGTTATGAATGGCCAAAAACAAGGAGGGACCGCCAACAAAACAAATGAAAACGAAGCAGTGGTCACAATGTTATGGCAGGCGTGTGTAAGGGCAGTGTATATGTGTGTATATGGGCATTGTATATTAGACATGTACAAATGGATTCTGTTTCCTGCCCATTTCAGAAGGAAATGGACATTTTCTTTATCATCTGTCTCTGCTGCTCCAAGAAGTCCTTTTTCTTTGCCTGCTTCCCCATAGACAACGGGACATGACATCCGATGAACTTCCACAAAATGGCCAAACACAATGTATAATGCATGTGAAAAATTTTTAAAAAAAATTAGTACCATAAAGTTTGACAAAGGCTGATGGTGGAATTGGTGCATGGAAAGGGTGAACATGCCAGTGTCTAGTTTTCAAAAATATAGGATTTCAAAGATACCCGAAATAGCACATGAGGCAGAATGACCAGATTTCATGAAAAAACTGGTTTGAAATAGCAAAACATTACTTGTAATTATTGCCAAATAACTTGCAGAAAAAGCACAAAAAAAAAAAATGGGTATTTCTAAAGTCAGCACAAATAGTAGAATCTATTTAGCAGTTTTTTTCACTAGTTTTTGCAGATGAGTAAAAGATTTTTCAAATGAAAGTAAGAAATCCTTTTTTCTAACTAAAATCACCATAATTAAACATTTTTAGAAGACATGATAAAAAATGGTATCTAGAAAGCACTGCTTGTCCTGAATAAACAGTATATAATATGTGTCTGGAATTAACAAAGTATCATGGTATCATATATATGCTGCTTTGATTTATGCAATTATATAATATTTGGAACAAAGAGGAACAATTGATTTTACTTATTGTGTTAAAACGTGTGGATTAAAAAAATATTGTTAATTGTTGGTGCAGTAGTTATACTTCTAGTCATAGTTAGAAATATAGAAACAGAAAGTGACGACAGATGAGAAGCATTCAGCCTTATCTCATATCTAACTTAGCCTAACGCCTTCACTCTATTAACATCTACCACTTGCAGGCTGAAAGGCTATTCCGTGCATCCAAAACCCTTTCAGGAAAGTAATATTTCCTGATGTTACTTTTAAACCTTTGCCCTTCTAGCTTTACGCTATGTCTTCTTGTTGCAAACACCACACAGGTTTATCCAAAAAACAAATACACTTATATATTCTATTGACACATAAATTAACATTTTTAGCATTTGTTAAATGCAAGCATTTCAGACTTTCAACAGTTTTACAAAAACAAACATTCAAAAATCATTAAAAGATTAACACAAAACGAGGTAGCATAATAACATCTATTTTTCAGCTGGCGATTCAAACAATTTTTTAGAGAACGTGTGCTAAAAAGTGCTTTGAGTCAAACTTGAAAAAAGGAGCTATATTAACATTATATAAAGTATAGTTATTGTAGTAGACCTACCAAAATTGATACCTTTTCCAGACCAGAAGAACTCCCATGGATCAATTGTTTCTGTTGCTGAGTTTCCACTTGTGTCATATGCATACATATACATTACATATTTGTGATTCCACTGCCAGTGTGAAAACTTTGCAGTGCTTTTTTTTTTTTGCCCAGCTCTAACAATCAACAAAATCATCATTTTATAAAACTAAATAAATTGTTAAAAAAATAATAAAAAAAATCATTCTGAAACAAGTTGACTTCATACAAAAATAACATGTTATTCTACAGAGTTGTATTTGTGTATTTTTCAAATACTATACATTTTTATCAAAAAGGTTTATTTGTCTATAAAATGTCATGTCGGCTATTTTTTTGTTCCACTAATCCCTTAAATACATGGCTTGTGCGTTTAGGTTTGCACTCCTATTGACAAGTTCAATTATGAACAAAACAAGTTTGTTGTTTTTTAGACTAGTGGAACTGAAACTGCCTTAATGTATTTTATTGATTTTCTGTCATCATGTTATTATTGCCAGGGCACAGCAGTCAGTGTTATACAAAGACTTCTTAAATCAGTTCTAAGTGTTTCATCAAAAATATTTATTTTTTTTATCCAGAGAATTTGTTTTAGCAGTACAAAGAATATTGAGTGCTTATATATATATAAAACATTAACATTGAAAAAAAACTAAATAATTGACTAAAATAATTCACAATAATTGAATAGGTTTTTTCATACACTAAATGTCATGCAAGTGAATACAGTAAAGATTTTTAGATGTATGTTATTTGAATTCCTTTTACCAAAAAGTCCAGGGAAAATTATATAGTATGTCACAAACTAACAACATGCAGGCATTTCTTATGATTGCTTAAAATTTCTGAAGTGTAGCTAGGCTAGCCAGCATTGGCTTAAACCCAGTTCAGTAAGAACTTACAAGCTAGAGCCAGTCAACCTCAAATACCTCCTTTTATTTTGTATTTTTGTCCTCATGAGCATCCATATAGACATAGGTAGGAATTTTCCTTTTGCCCCTGGCAAGTCCACACCTCCAACCAGCTCTCCAATCTTTAGTTGTTATAATAATAATATTATAAGTTATAATATACATAAAACCAATGTACACTATATTTCAACAGCTGCTTTTTATGATCTGCTGCTATATGGTATAGTAAAGAGGGGAGGTGGCCAAGTCAGAAAATACTCACAGCAGAGGTGGGGGGTGAGCAGGTGAGAGGAGGCAAATGGAGTTGATAGTGTTGATGGTGTATGAGAGACTGTGAAGCTGCAGAGGTGAAACTGACTGAAGAGGGGGAGATGGAAGGTGTATGTGTGGTGTACACGGTACCTGCAGTAGAACTTGGCCTAAATTATAAGTTTAACATAGCTTGTCTGTAGGAAAAGCAACTACTCTGCTGTCATGAATATTAGACTTGTGTGCTCAAATTTGTACGAATTGCAAATTTCCAGAATCTTGGTAAATCCGCCATATTGCCCTCAGCTGCAGCTTTTAATGAGTTCTCGATTGGAGGTTCTGTGAGAGTACTTCACCGCAAGCACCCTTTTTGGTGGAGATTCCTGCCGAGTTTTGTCCACAGAGATGCAAACAAAGAAAGAAGATAGCAGATTGAAGATCGAAGAGAGCAGAAAAAAGATAAGGGAGGCGATAAAAGATGAAGAACACGTGCAAGTGGTTGGCAGAAGCTGAAGTGGTCAGCAGAGAAGGTAGGGAAACATTTGGAGGGCGTGAAAAATGCAAATGAAAAATGCCCAAAATTTGTTGCCAGAACAGACCAGAAATGAGCAGAAACATTTGTCCACATCATTGTTGGCTCATTTGCACATGTCTAATGGATGTCAAACAATTGCAAACACAACAAAGACTTATCTAAAAAAAAGGTAAGTATATATGTGACAAAATTATTGGCACCCTTTTAGTCAATATTTTGTGCCAACTCCCTTTTCCAAGATAACAGCTCCCAGTCTTCTCCTTCTGCCTTATGAGGTTGGCAAATACATGGCAAGGGATCTGAAACATTCCTCCATACAGAATCTCTCCAGATCTTTCAAATTTCAAGGTGGATGCTGGTGAACTCTCCTCTTCAGTTCACCCCACAGGTTTCCTATGGAGTTCAAGTCAGGGAACTGGGATAACCATGGTAGGACCTTGATTTTGATGTATGTTTTTGGATCATTGTCCTGCTGGAGGATACAACCATGGCCCATTTTAAGCATTCTGGCAGACACAGTAAGGCGTTCATTTAAAATCTGTTGATATTTGATAGAGTCCATGATGCCTTGTATCCTAACAAAATTTCCAGATCCTCTGTGTGCTCCAAAATCACCTCTGGTGGGTGTCCCTATATCTTTTTTGTGTAGAAAAAAAAACAAAAAAATAATTTTACAGTGGCTAAGACCCATTCAGCCTGTAAACTACTATGAATTGAAAGTCACTGCTCAAGGATGAAGGATTTGAAAGAACTGCATAATCGTTTAAGTGCTTAAGTATCCCTTTTGTATTATCAAATGGTTTGTGCATAGTTATAATGGTAAGTCGGGTGGGATTTAGTGTGACTTATGAGCATATTTATGTATGTAAGTGTATACATTGTGTATTGAATTAGGATACTGTTCTGATATTTTGTATATATATAGCCAAGTTTAAGTGTTGTTAATGATGGAAGGTTATTGAAAAAGTTTGCCAAGACCACAAACCCTAAAGATATGATTAGGGACCATCAGATCCTTGGTTCAAACCTTAGACATTTCCCCTCCTCCTTTCACCTCATGTGCCTATACTAGCCACAGGTCCTTCAAATATTTGGGCAGCCACCAGTGTGCTGTCAGTGAAAGAAATGCGTGCTGTGCACTAGTGGTGAAGCACCTATTTCAGAGGTGAAGTGGATGTTTTGTCAAGCTGCCTTGGACAGCTCGTCCTTTAACAATGACATACAAGACTGGTAAAGGAAGGGCACTACAGTCCTGCCAAAGGTGGCGCAACAGGTGAGATGGTAGTGGTAAACGAGGGCCTCTAGCATTTGCTTGAAGGGCTCCCCCTGAATTATGGAGAAGGAAACATGCTTTGACATGTCTCATGAATGTAAAGCCCTAAAGTGTTCTAGGGTAAGCTGGTGCAGTGGACGTCCCTGTCCCAACTTTCTCTGGGAACCAGAAAATGTCCCTGCTCAGGTGGTCCTGGATGACTGAGCTCCTTCTAATCCCTCCCTCTAACTCTATTCCCTTCTGTGACCTATCTATCACTGTCGACAGTATCACTATTTCTCCTTCACCAAATGTCCGCTGCCTCTGAGTGACCCTAGACTCAAACCTATCTTTTATCCCTCACATCAAATCACTCTCTAAATCTTGCCACAACCAACTAAGCAACATTTCCAAAATTTGTCCATTCCTGACTGCCAGCACCGCAAAACAACTAATCCACTCCCAGGTAATCTCCCATCTAGACTACTGCAACAACCTACTTATCGTCCTCCTTCTCTCCCGACTGTACCCCCTCCAGTCTGTCCTCAATACCTCTGCCAGACTAATCTATCTCACCCGATGCTCTGCATCTGCCGCACCTCTCTGCGAGTCCATCCACTGGCCTCCCATCCATACCAGAATTAAATTCAAAATACTCACTCTATCCTACAAAGCTCTAACTAATGCCACTCCCCTCTCCCTCATCAGCAAATATACTCCAGCCCGACCTCTAAGATCCAACAATGACCTGCTCCTTGCATCTTCACTCATCACCTCCTCCCATGCCCGCCTACAGGACTTCTCTCACGCAGCACCAACCCTCTGGAACTCTCTTCTCCGTGCTGTCCGACTCTCACCAATTTTACCCTCCTTCAATGCTCCCTAAAAACTTTTCAGGGAAGCCTACCACTAAACATGATAACTTCTCTCTCACCCACTTACAACCCTTATCTCGCCCTAAATTAACGTAATTTACTACCACCCAGTCCTCACCTCCTGTTTCTCACTCCTTATCCACCTAGATTGTAAATTATTGCGGGAACAGGGCCCTTCATTCCTCTTGTATCTGTATGTCAATTGCCTTTATTGTACTTGTCGTTATCTGTAACATTTTCTTCTTTGTACAGCGCTGCAGCATCTGTCGGCGCTTTATTGATAAAGTATAATAATAATAATAATGTCCTGCCCTCACCACACCCTTTGCTCCAGCAGCTGCTGGTGGCAGCTATTGTTGGATTGATGTTGTCACCGCAGTTTACTATGATGTTGCCCACCAGATGAGGTGGCTGTGATATTAGTGGGTTTTGTTCATGATTGTATTTATGATGGTTGTGATGATGGTGTTAGTGCTGCTTACACCATCATCACAACCATCATAAATACAATCATTTGGCATAGGTACACTGATGCTTCTGCGCAGTGGAAGGAGCAACAAAATTTCACAGAGAAAGGGAGAAATTTTACTCTCTATAAAAAAATTTAAAAAAACCTTTGCATTCATGGTAGTATCATACTCAGGGGATGTTGCGGAACATAAATCACACTTTTAAGATAAGTAAAATTGCGACATTTTTGGGGGGTGTACTAAATGATGTATTATACATAACAAGTGTTATGAAGCCCTGAAGAAAGCCCTATATGTCCTTAAAAAATCAATACATACATTGTGTGGCTGCACTAAAGATGTGGAGCAAATGGCAAAAAAAGGCTTTGATCCAAAAGGGAGGAAAGCATATGGCCTAGTGACTAAAGCTAAAGGGAATTCATAATAATGTTCTAATAACACATAAGATATGACAACATAGTCATAGTGGAAAAAAGACACAGGGCCATCAAGTTCAACTCCGCTGTTACAAAGAACATCATTAAATCAGGAGAAGCTAAAATTCTGGTACAGATTATTAAGAATCATCAATAGTGGTATTAGACATCATCCAATTTCATTTTCCTCAAATAGTTTGCACAACTGTATTTGACATCAAAGTGAAATATCTTACATTTGTCCTTGGGCTTTGAAACCAATGTCAAAGTGGATGACCAAAGAAATATATGGTTTGAAACAATACAACATCAGCCAAATTTGATACAAAGATTGTAATTTTCAGAGCAGGTACCTGCTCTTTTGTTCATGCACCTCAAGGAAATATCACACAAACAAACTGAATCTTATGTGCTGAGTTGACTTAGTAGCAAAAATATAGATTACAGCCCTGGAGGTCCACAACGTGCAGCTTTGATCTAGTACACATAATGTTACTTTGACTTAGGTAGCCACTCTTGAGACATTATATCCACAATGCCCGGAAGCAGGCAGAGGCCTTAGCCAATGTATCTGTAGGAAAACACGAACATCTAGATGATTGTATAGGAATATTTTCTAAAATTACAAATTCTGAATCTTACATGTTTATATGAAAATACTGCACATTCTGTTTTCTGCTACATTATATTTGTCACCCAATTACATTGTTGAGCATTTAAAAGTAGTGTTCTACTTCAGCAACCTCTAGTGTAAACTCATAATTAAATAATTCTATTTATTCAGATTTGATTTAGTAATTTTGATATCAAGAAATATTCATTGTTTTAGAGAGTTTTGTTCTCATATGTTGCAAAATACTCCCATAGTATGTTTGGTTCCTTTGTTCGGAGAATTCTTTCTTGGTTGATGGGAATAATTTAGAGGTATATATGACAGCTGGGAGCTTGGGATTCACTGTGTGAATAGGTTAACTGAAGGAGGGCATAAGCCCGACATAAACATGTATACTTTTTCCACTGTCCCCCTATCTCTCCTCTTTTCACTTCCTCTCTCTCTGTTATCTTCTCTATATTTCCTTTCACCTTCTTTATTCTCCCTATCTTTCTTTTCGACCCACTATGTCTGATCCTCCCTTTTCTCTTCTCATTTCCTCTTTTCCTGTACTGTCTTTCTACCTTTTTTTCTATCCTTATGTTTATACTCTCCTTCTGTTTATACTCTCTTTAACATTAAGTACTGCTGAGTCATGAGCGCAGGGTCATATATTATGATACATTAGAGCTTGTATACATGTATTCTTTTATTGAAATATTTATTTAATGTTTCATAGACATACAAATTTGAATAACATTTATGCATTATTATTATTACACTTAACAATAAAAACATGTGTGTCTCATGAATGAACATGTACTGGGAACAATGGACACAAAATCCTAAGACACACTGTCCCTACCCTGCCTGGCTTAAATATGAAAGCAGTGGTAAGAGTGGTTTTGTAATATTTATACTCAGCAGTGTAGTGGTCAATTAATTCTAGTGAGGCGCAGAATCCCGTATACATTCTTCATTTATTGACAATACAGGTTGTAATAACATCCAGATGCAATGTGAGTATATAATTAATAGTTACAATCAATCAAGTATTTAGGCAATGTTACAATGGATGTTCATTAGTTATTAATGCAGCCAGTACAGTATAACAAGATACATAGGTATACAATACCATTAAAAAAGAAGACATACAGAATAATAAGATTGTTATACGGTTGTGTTATATATCAGGATAAATGACCGCATAAATGTAATCGTCAATATATGTGTAAAAGTCTATAGTATGTGCAATTTCAAAGAATAACGCAAATAATAATAAGAATAAACACTGAATGTATGCCGGATCGCCGCCAATCAGTCTTAAGAAAAATGGATGTGTGAAAAATAGTCTAGTCAGAGGATTACCTAGGACCAGAAGGATTAAGCATGTGTAAAACAGTGTGGTGCACTTAAGAGGTAAGACCTTGAAGGCTGGGTAGACCCGGAGAGACAATAAGTTCCTTCCACCAAAACTATCTCCTATCAAGGCACAGAATCCCTAATTGAGCCATTAAGCCTCTTTACTGAAGTACAGAAAATAACAAACTACCCAAAGCATGTTTAACAGCTATATCCCGGCTT
Organism: Spea multiplicata; assembly: GCA_009364415.1. Taxonomy (NCBI): domain Eukaryota; kingdom Metazoa; phylum Chordata; class Amphibia; order Anura; family Pelobatidae; genus Spea; species Spea multiplicata. Next base: position 30,554,676 of record VKOC01000006.1, read on the forward strand.
CATCAGAGGAACCCACATTTCCAGATTGAGTTGGTATTTCTAGACTTACATGCTTCTAGACTCTCCTATTTCTCTTTTGTCCATTTTTACATCTCTTTTCTCATTATCTCTCCTCTTCACTTTGATCCCCCTTCCTTTTTATCTATTTAACTCATCATCCTTCCTCATTATCTCTCCCCTTTCTCTTTACATCACCTTTTTCCTGCACATACCCTTTCTGTTTATCTCCCCCTTACTCACTTTTCTTTCTCTTTATCCTTTATCTCTCAACCTTTTCTTTTGTCTCTCCCCTTTTCTTTGATCCCCTTTCCTGTTATCTCTCCTCTTATTAATCTCATCTCTCCCATTTCTCTTCATATCTTATCTTATTTCACTTGATCTCTCTATTTCACTTTATTTCTCCCCTTTATCTCCATCTCTCTCTCTTTTCTGCCTACCTCACCTCCTTTCTCTTTTATCGATCTCCTTCATCTTGATTCCCACTTTCTCGTTATATCTTAGATTTATCTTTCTATCTCTCCCATTTCTCTTTATCCCTCCCCATTCTCTTTATCCCTTTTACTTTTCTTTATTTTTCACTTTTGTCCCTACCTTTCCCATACCTCTTTATCACTCTCCATGTTATTATTATTTATTCCCCTTCTCATTACCTCTGCCCTTGCTCATTATCTATTTCTTTATCTGTCACCCACTTTATGTCTACCTCTATTCTTTCTCTTTACCTCTCTCCTTTATCCCCACCTCTCCCCTTTCTCTCTATCTCACCCTTTATTCATTATAACACTTTTCTCATTATCGCTCCCCTTTCCCCATCTCTATTCTTTCTCATTGTCTCTCTTTCTCCCCTTTCTCCCCCAAGCTCTCCTTTTTTCTAAACATCTTTCCATTCTTTATATCTCCCTTTCGCCCTCCTGCTTCTCCTCCTCATTATCTCTCTACTATATCTTGTTCTTTATCTCTCTTACTTATTATATTCTATACTATCTATCTCGCTCTATACCCTTTCTCTCCATCTCTTACGTTTCTGCAGTACTGCGGTGGGAGCAAGACATCTGTTCTCAGTTTCACTGCTCCCTCACAGTGCGTGCAGCTTCAGTGATATAATGTTAGATCAGATGGCAACCTGTTGGCCTACTGTTTATTTATTTTTAACTTTTGAAATTGTAGCAGACAGTCATAGTAGGCTGTCTGCTCTATTCATTGAAGATCTTTTACAGAGTTGTATGCATAACTTTGTGGCACCAGTTCGGGGAAGGCCTATGGTTTTGTGATGGGATATGATTGAACAAGCTCACATAGGCGGGATGGTCAGGGGTCCACATACTTTTGGTCATATAGAGTACATGCTAGCTGAACATGTTTTCCGCAGACAATAACTCAAATTGTCCATTGAGGGTTCCTGATAGTGATGTCTGGATCATGAATGAATCGTTCTTTTGATCCAATTCTTTTCAGTGAGACTGAACGATTCATTTGTAACAGTTCAGTCTGTGAATCATGCAGTTGTAACCTGATCCTAGAGTGAGTCATCTGCACAGCACTCAGACAGCTCATCGATTCACAGAGGAACGATGACTCATAGAGTCGGAGAGTCCTTCAGAGATTCAGATCCTTCAGAGATTCGAATCCTTCAGAGAATTGTTCAGAGAATCTTACTGACACCATACTTTTATAAATAAATATAGGATTAATCTTCACTGCCCCCAGGATTTAGATTCCCCATTGTCTGCCCACCTTTACCTGTAACTGTTAATAAAGTTAACTTTATTAAATTAAATAAATTAACCCTCAGTCCTCAGCATTAAATTAACCCAAAAGACCCCATTAACCATAACTGTCCCTAAGTTAACTCTAAACACCCCATTAACCATAACTGCCCCTAAATTAACCCTAAACACCCCATCAACCATAACTGCCCCTAAATTAACCCTTAACATCCCATTAACTATAATGGCTCAGAAGTTCTTAGATAATGAGGTTGGAAGGAAGAAAACATAATTTTAGTTGCAGGTCTGTTATGTGAATAAAAACAGCAAAGGAAAATGCCATCCTTACATTTTATCACACCAAAAAAAAATAACTAGCCCAAATTTTGTTCCACATAATTGCAAGCCTCCCTAGCCCCATCCCTGCTGCTCTTCAACTTGCTTAATTTAAAATGCCTATCCACAAAGAACTCCCATTGAAACCTCATGCCAAAATTTATACCCATTGCAATGTCCCTCCAACCAATATGATGCATCCAGAAGAAGGAAGAGATATCTGCTACCTTGTCAATTGTTTTGTGGCAGATGAACAGCAGCTCGACTGGCTCCACAACACACATGATGTTGGGAAAAATTCCCTTTAACCTTGCAGTCCATCTCATTTATGTCGCATAAACAACTTGGTCAACCCAAAGTTACATATGATGTGGGCAGGAATAAATAGGGACAAGTCCATGAGACTAGAGCACTGCGCAGGACTGCTTTTTTAATCCTGCTCCCGCTGATTTTTTTGCCCAATCCCGCCCGCTCCCGCAATGTGGGTGTTCCACTCCCACCCGCTTCCGCCACGTTTGTGGTCAATCCCACCAGCTCCTTACCTGAACTGCAGATTTCCCGCTCAGTCCCGCAACGCTGCCCTCCAGTTACTCCCTCACAGCGTCTCTTCTCTTGCTCCGCCCAGGAACAAGGCAGAGTCATAGGAATTGACGTCACATCACTTCTGCTTTGTTCCTGGGCGGAGCAAAGGAAGAGACACTGTAAGGGAGCAGCGCGAAGGCAGCCTTGCAGGACTGCGCGGTATTACCAGGACCCGCAGGTACAGTGCCTGACCTCAACACCTGCAAGACTGCCTGCGCCCGCCTCTCAATGCAGTCCTCTACATGAGACTATGGAAGTTTTTGGCAACACTTATGTTGGGTAGGGAATCTCAATATACTGATAGACTGATGGAAGAAGGTGCTTACAAGATTTTTTTTATATGTATGTGCATTTATCTAACCAACAGCAAGTGCTTTGAACTATCACAAGCATCCAGAGAATATGAATAGTAGACCTTCCAGGTATAAGTCAGGAGATTGTAAGACAAACAGAAAGGGCTTACAGGGATAGCAGTGATGGGAGCATTATATGAGGAATTAAAAGCAATCTGGAACAGTGCACATCTGAAAGAAATATAGATCTGCAAAAAGACAGTTCTGACTGTGACTATCACACATACAATAAAACATGTACCTGGATACAGTTAGGTATGTGTCAAGGGCAATACTAAACCAAAATAACAATGTCATTGGCAGCTTTGCATTGTGAATAAAAATTATGCCGCACTATGCGTTTCCCATTGGACCTTCGTTTTAATTCAAGCAGCAAATGATCTTTATGATTTAGACTGTGCTATACTGCAGCAATATATGTAATATGGCATACTATATTTAAGTAAGCATTAAAGCAGAACAACAGACAGCAGCAATTATGCACGTTCTATGACATTTCAATGGCAGATGCTCCATTTGTTTATAACAATAGGTACATTGTAGATATAATGACCTTGAGAAAGAACTGTCAGAGATATTGTTACGGATGCATATTTATCAAATCATCATTATTCTGAAATTGTGTTTTTTTTTTTGTTTTGTTTTTTTTTTTTATTTGCAAAACAGAAATACAACATAAATATCGAATCAAGGAAAATTACCGATCACCCACCCACCCCCTCAAGGCAAGGTCTGAGGTAGAAAGAAAAAAATAAAAAAGAAACTTAAAAAAAGTAAGATAAAAATGTTAAATAATAATTAATTTTACCACAAACCCCAAGTGAGATGGAACTCTTTCTTTTTCTTTTTTGACTCCAAACTTCTATAATGTTCGAATTTTATTATTCGGTCGACCAACTTTAGCCACTGAGCAAGACCGGGAGCTTTTGTAGCAAACCAATACCTAAGGATCAATAGTCTCCCCAGAAAAAAGATCTTTCTAAAAAGTTTGTTTAATCTACCGAACTGTTCCACATCTCCTAGAATCAGGACCTTTGGGTCCATTGACCCATTACATCTAAATTTAGTTTTAACAAAAGTTAATACATCCTCCCAAAAATTTTTAATCGGAGGGCATTGCCACCAAAGATGTATTAGGCCCGCATCTGAGTGGCCACATCTGGGACAGTCCGCATTTACTCTACATTTAATTTTCCATAACTGAAATGGGGAGTAGTGTAACCGGTAAATAATCTTAAGTTGTATAAATTGATATTGTTTATTTATAGTGCAACACCCTGTGTTATTTAATATACGGTTCCAAGAGGCCTCATCAATAGTACCAATCTCATCTTCCCATTTCCTCTTGATGTTGCCACGGAACCCTATATCCATTTCTCCAAGGAGAATTTTATATATAGAACTAAGTGTCTTTTTTCTTTTAACGCTTTTTTGTAAAAATTCAAACAAATCGTGAGACTTTACATGAAATTGTGTTTAGCTGTGTTTAGATTTAAATACTATAGTTATTGTCTATGTTTTAATGAGTATATTTTACATTAAAAAATACATTTTTAAAGTGCTACATTTCTGAACACTATTTCACGCGCAATGATTGCTATCTACCTTCTGCAGTTATTAATGCTCATATAAACACATTCTATTTTTAAAGAAATATTATTCTTTGCAATACGTATGCAAAGTTTTTATATAAATTAAGCTTGACCAAACCAAGATGTTTGCAAATAGTTTAAAAGCAGCAGTGGCACAAACAAAGAAGATGTCTATATCTTAAATGTATTTACACTTCTAAACTATTTAAACTGTCCAGGTTCAGGCAAAATCAATTTTGATCAGCATACCTGGGAACCCTCCGGGTTTCCCCAGAGATTGCCGGGTGAAGCACCGCTTCTCCGGTTCTCCGGGTCAAGACCAAAATCCTTTGGGTCGAGGGAGCGGGATCTTGACACACCCTCATTTCCCTTTAAATAGGGCTGTTTCCCGATGCCATCGGCAGGAACGCCCCCGATGTCAGCAGGAACTCCCCGATGTCAACAGGAAGGCCCCTGACTTCAACAGGAACGGCAACTAACGTCAGGGGGACCTGCCACTGACGTCAGGGGGACTCCCACCAATATCACAGGACCGCCTGCTGAAGTCAATGGGCAGTCCTGGCCGCGTTCCGCAAGGGAAGGCTCCGGGTAGCTGGAGCCCAGAAGTTCCTAGGTATAGTGATCAGATTGCACTTGAAGGGTCCAGTAGCTTCAGACAGGTTCTGAGTGTATGTAAGTGTGCCCATATGTTTAATATGTCACGGAATTACATTGCTGGGTCAGACACAGCCCCCCCAAAAAGAATTACCCAAAAAAATGACTCGTGCTGGAAGTGTTTTCAGGGACAACAGGAGGATACATCTGGGTGATCTCTGGGGGTTACTACAGCTCTCTTGGTAAACCCGTTACAGTTTTGTGTGAGCCACACAGATCACACTATACCACTCACACACTCTCTCTAGTTTGTAGTTATTCACTGTGTTTCATTTATATACATTAAGACTGTGTGCCTGGTGCTAAAACTACACCTTATGTACAGTTTCTAATTTATTGTCTGTATATTACTTCATCATTAAGGAAAGGGACGAACTCTCAGTGTGTGGGTCTCCCTGTTATTATCTGTTTAGTTCTCTTGGTGACTAGAACATTTACAAAAGAACCCAGACTACCTCATGTTTATTGAATAAACTAACAGACTTAATTCAAGCCATTAAGTTATCCATAATGCAACATGAACTCTTATCGAAAAAGTTTTCTTGTTGGCTTGCAATTTAGAGAAAGTGCAGTAGCTGGCCTATTCTCATGAGAGTAAGCAACTGAATAAAATGAAAATTATTCTAATGATAATAATTATAATTATTATAATAATCTGAACTCATACTGCATTACTACTCATGACTCATGCTACATTACATAAATTGTCAGTTGTCTATTGAAGCATGTTCTGTATACACATAAATGAATATGCAGAAAATGTGAATATAGTCACCATTGCTCATCTTAGCTAATAATTTAAACAATATCTAATACAAAGGATGATTTTTTTTCTCAGCTCATGTAAGAGGCATTCAGTCAATGTATAATAAAGACTGCACTTAACAAAATTTGAAATTTAAATTTAGACACCATGCCACATGTTTACATATAAAGCAGAATTTTGACACTTTTTTAATGTTTTTCAGAATGGGTGAATATATTAAATGAAAAGCATCTGCATGTTTAAAACAAAACAAAAACAAAAGTGTTCAACACAAAATTCAGACAAGGAAATTGTGATGTTTTAAATATTGTATCTATAGAAAATAAATATAGATTATAATAAATCTATAGAACTATTATCCATGCATACTACGTACACACTACGTTAAAGAAGATGGCAGAATGAAAATTAATAATAACATTAACATTAGCAATATACAAAACTGACAATAATGTTAACACACATTCTAATATACTGGAATGGAAAGAAAAGAGGACCATACCTTTGCAATTTCATAATCTGTAATGGAATTGAGAGGGAAAAAGACAGAAGCTTGGGCTTGGGCTAGGGTGATTTGATTGTAGGAAGGTTCATGTGTAGAAGTCGGTGGTGTGGAGAGCCTGATGTTGGTGAGAGTAGATGTACATAAGGGTTATACTGTTGTTCAGGATTCTGTAGTTGGAGCCTAAATTTGGTTCTTGAGGGTGTGAGGAGACAGTAGAGGGACTGGCACAGTGAGGCAGCAGAAGAGTGATGGGACAAGGACATTAATCTGTGAGATGTGTTCAGAATGGATTGGACCAGTAGAAGACCGGAAAGAGGGAAGCTAGTTATTGATTTTTCTTAAGAGAATTAATTAGTATTTTCATATTCTAAATGAAAAGTGTAGGAGAGCGTAGCAGCAAATGTGATGCAATTTTGGGCTGTTGGGTAGATTATGCATTGCTCCGGATGCATCCAGGATGCAAAAGCCGAAGGGTGTTTGATTTGTCTGACAGTTGTGTCATGGATTCCATAAGAATGAAGGGTTCAAGAGAATATGTAAGGATAAATTGCTGAATGGAGATTGCTAGTAACTTGGAAGATTGACAGTTGGGACGATCCAGTAGTTTGGAGTCCAGGAAAGAAGGGAGACAGGACGGTAGTATAGGATCTAGGAAAGGTTTCTGCTAACGGAGAGAGAGAGAGATTAGGGCATGTTGGATGAAGGATGAGAACATGCAGTGCAAACAGAGAGGATGAATGGATTGATTAGGTTAGGTATAAAGAGACTGGGAAGAGAAGGTAAGCTATGTGAGGTAATAGGGTCAGGTGGGCATATAGTAAGATGGGCAGGCAAGAAGACATCAGAAACTTTGTTAGCGGTGACAGGATTGATGCAATTGAAGGTGGCAACTGGCAGGAGAGTGGTTGAGGTACTGTCTATGTAGCATTATAAGGGAGGATGTTATCCCTGGTGCTATGGTTGACAAGCTCTTTATTGGAGCTGACTGTCGTAAGTATATCAAGTGTCAGGTGACGTGTTTGGTCAAATGCATCTACTGCGTGTTAAGGATTGGGGGAAGGGGAAAACGCATGTACAGAATTAAGAGAAAGGCAGGTTAATTACAGTGTATGGGGGATGGGGTCAACTTTGAGAGACCAAAGAAGGATGTGAAGTCACACAGGATTAGTGGGGGTAGTAGAGGAGAAATAGTGAGAAAGTGAGAAGTTCAGCAAACTGATCAATAAATTGAAAAGATATAGATAGAGAGTGTACTTCTAAGAAAGAGACAATAGTGAGGCAGTGAAATGATGGTGAACACTGAAGGGAGCAGTGGAGAGAGAACTAAAAAACGAATTTACCTGAGGTAGAAGTTCCAGCTCTGAAGCGGAAACCCCCTACGTGATCCAAAAATTCTTGTCACTGATTGGAATCAGTGGGTGTTTAGAAGTGAACAGGGGTTTGAACAGCATTCACTCAGCTAGTCATGTAGCTACATCTCCTGTGTGGGAAGGGCAAAGGGGCAAATGCATATGGGAGGGGTTCTGCAGAATCCCTCCATGCACTTGCAAGGGGAAGGCCATAGAAAAAATAAACATACTGTATGTATTAAACTGCATATGATGATAGTGTGTCCCCTTAAAGCAACTTAATGTGAATTTCCAGACAGCCAAGGGAATTGGAAAAAATATGTCCCTGTAATGTATTAAATTAGTGAAAATCAATTATTGAGTTCTGAACAAAGTTTATTTACTTTGGGCAGATGTTCCCCTCTTCAAGTGGAAAATAGTTCATTTAAGAGCAAAGATGCAAATCATAGTAAATACGTTTACTCCACATATATTTCATTAAAAAAAAAAATTTAATTGCAATTAGCCAACTATTACATTATAATAAACAGTCATTATTTATGTTCTTGCTACACTAATTGCTGGCGCTCTTCATAATTCATAATGTCAAAGTATAGAATTAATATTTTAGATTTAATTGGAATTGGTTCAATATTTTAATTGAAAACAAATTTAAATGGGTATTTAGTGTTTATACTCTATACGTTTTTGATGGGTGCTGTTTTTTGCTGACCTCCATCTCCACATGATAGCACCAAATTATTCTTGTAGGTCAAAGGTTATAAAAATCTCAGCGCTTGATAGAATCTCTTGGCAATATCCTCTAAGTATACATGAATCTCTTATGAACATCTCAGGCTTAATAAAAATAACCAAGTTCTATGTTTTCACTCTGTATTTCTACAAGGAGGTATAAACTTATCTCGCTCTAAATCTCAGTGACTGCTCTTAGAAATTAAACTATATTTTACTCTTTTTTTTTCTTTGTGCCATTAAAAATACATTGCAATGAATAATATACTAGAACTGTGTATAAAACTAAACCTTTATGTAGTCTATTTAAATGTTTGTTCTTGAGTAGGAAATCTCTATGGAAAACTTATTGAAAGGATGAACAGTAATTTAATTTTTTATCATAAGCATTAACAAAAAAATAAAGAACAAAAGTACTGTGGCAGGCTGAATAAGATAAGAGCCATTTGTCAAGGGAGCATATTACATCCATATTGAGACTCTGGCAGCATGTTTTCTATCTGTATTCAGAACTAAGAGTAGGAAGAGATTAATAAGCAGGTACTAGACAAAAATCCTACAGATGCCATAAGTAGCATATACTGAAATAACTCACTGTGACAAGATGCTTAAGGAAAGGCAAAACTGAACAGTGATAGAATATGAGCCTTCTAGATTCTAGAATTATATTCTGGGTTTCCAGTGCCATTTGTTGTTCTTAACTCTACCTTCCCACAAGATGTTGATTTCAGTATTGGTACAAAAAACCCACACAAACCACACATTTATGAGTTACTGTCACTAATTATACATTCTTTTTCATATTTCTGATGGATTTCAGGTCTAAAAAAATCCAGTGCTGTTTTATCAAAAAAAACGTTAATAAAAGGTAATTGTTAATAGAAGGTAAACCTTTCCATAAGCAATTTGTAGTTGTAATATTGTTTAGTTTCAGCTAGGTTTGCCCTGCTTTCTTATTTCCTTCTTTCTTCATTCCTGCTAGTTAGTATTGGTTGGCTATTACTTTTTTAAATTAACACCAAATGTGTGTTATTTGTGTTCATTGATTTTGCAGTGAAAAACATAAGTAAATGTACAGCATTGGCTGGACATGTTGAGAGGAGATCTATTGTGCCCTCCTGTCTAGTGCTTCAGGCTCTGGAACCAGAACTCAGGTTTTGGTATTCGTGGCAACAAGTGAGGAGATGCCCAACCAATTCATTTTACCCAATAATAAAGTATACTTAACAATATGCTTTAAAATTACAAAAACACGCAAAGCAGAAATGTTTTATGTTGTCTGGTCCGTACCGTATTTACATAAATTGAAAGATATTGTTGGTTGGTGTAAATGTTAAGACAGAAACCAAAATA